>JANZXR010000170.1:12365286-12407469 GCA_027575705.1 Erythroxylum echinodendron | reverse complement strand
GCAACCTCTGAAAATATCACCTTATCGTTTGGTTCAAACCTCCATTTTTTGACTCTTAGCTCCTTGAAAGACTTCACATAAGCTAGAATATTCCCAATCACACCTAACAAAGGCAGATTAATGTTAACTTTTGAAAACATGTTATATAGATCAGCAAATTGCTTATTTTGTTTTGAATCTTTAAGCGGCTTGGATATGGGATCAGCGGTCTATAAGGATTAGTCTTCTTATGTAGTCTTGGTCCTTCATTGTAGTCAGTTGCATCCCTAATTTTTTACCTTCCTAAACGTGAATTAAAAAGTTATGCCCGTTGCTTTCTTTATTATGCTCACCTTTTTCATAGGTGAGGCTCTCCTCCTTTTGATTACCTACACCAGACAGATTAGAAGGGATCTTAAGATCATTATCAATCACCTTACCACTTCTTATAATAGTAACCGCTTGGGCTTGCTCGGGTTGATTGGGCAACTTCCCTTTTTGATTGTTGCACATTTGAGCAGCGAGTTGCCCTACTTGGATCTCAATCCTGTTCATAGATGCCTCTAAATAATCAAATCTCTTATTATTCATTCATGATTTTGAGTTGTAACTTGAGCAAACACATTCAAGCTTTCCTCCAAAGAAGGCTTGCTTGGTGGGTTTTGAAGTGAAAATTGCCCTTAGTTATAATTTGGCCTCTGAAAATTTTGGTATTGTGGTTGCGGCTATATTGGTGGATTATTGGTCTTCTATAAAAAATTAGGGTGGTTTCTCCAACCAGGGTTGTAGCTGTTTGAGTACAAATCATTTCGCTTCCTTAGTTGAAAACTGTTGAGTGAGTTCACTTGTTCTTCCCTATATGTAAAAGGCTCACAAGAATATGAACAAATATTAGCTCCATGACGACAAGTTCCATATATACTACATACCTTTTGATTTGGAACATTTTGGGGTAGTCTTGTAGTTAGCATCTTTACATGCCTTATTAACTCAGCTAACTGCATAGCCATTTCTTAATTCAAGCTCACTTCATGAACTCATGCTCTTCTTCCCTTACTCTCTCATTTTGAGAATTGGCCCCCAACATTTCGAGAATCTCATATGGTTTTTTGGTAGTCTTCTCTCCCAAAGCTCCTCCTACTGTATTGTCCACTATGTACTGACATTATTGTGTCAATCCATCATATATAAACCGATTCTATATATGAAGCGAAAAATGATGGCGTGGACACTGAATGAGCAAACGTTTGACGCATTCCTACACCTCATGGAATGGCTCTCCCTCCATCTAAGTGAAGGTTGCTATCTTTGTCTGCAACTTACAAGTATTTTGATGGGAATAGAACTTTCCTATGAATTTATTGTACACCTCCTCCCATGTAGTCAATGAAGTGGATGGAAGGGTTATTAGTCATGCCTTGGCCCGATCCTTCAATGTGTATGGGAATAACCTCATCCTAAGTTGATCTTCATTTAGGCCATCCAATGGGAATGTCTAGAGAGTGGTATAGAATTGCCAAATGAAGTTTAAAGGGTCTTCATTGGTAACACCATGGAAATATGGCACCATGTTGTCATTTCAATTCATATTTTTTGGCTACCTCTCCCAAACATATGCATAAAGTTGTAGTACTAATTACTGATTTAGCATACTCCTTCATTACTAGTTGCCTTACACCTATCTCTTAACCTTACGGTTTGATTCCCTCGAGATTTTCTTCAAAATCTCTTGAAAGTCTTCTTCTCCAGCCACTCTCAAGCTTCCAATATTGGCTCTCGCCTTTTACTTTTGCTTTGTTCTCACCTAGATGATTGACTGCTCATGCTTCTTCGACCTTTGCTTCCTTTCTCTGCTCTTTCTCTCTTCTATCTTCTCAGTTGAAGCTCTTCTCTACTTTCCTTGTCTATATTCATTCTCTCTATCTATTTTGTCCCCAAACGAGTCTATATTAGGAATTTGTGTCTAGTGATAGAATGGCGAATGTCAAAATATGCCGCCACTCTCTTCTCTTCTTTCTATTTGTATTATTATTTTAGGTTTAAGGTTTCGAGTTGTAACCCCTGCAGCTGCCACGTATCAAAATTAAAGTGAGTACCAAGGAGTATTCACGGGGTTGACTATGTTTGTCACCCCCGTGAGGGCTGGTGGTGGGAAGTTTACTCACCACCTTTCTTTTTTCTTTTCATGCAAAATTTATGTAAAATATTAGAGAATTCAAGTTATCTAGTCCTAGTGCTTTACGAGCAATGAGATAAAATAGAGCTCTTTTCACTTCGTTCTTTGTAAAAGTTATTAAAAGCAACTATAATTCCTAAGGATAAATTTAATCCTATTTTATAACTTTAAGAAGTTGAACTAATGAGCTTATAGCAATTGAAACCCCCAAAGTATTAGAGAATAAAATGAAAGCTTCCTATTGGATTTCTTTTTTAAAGGTCAAAAAGACAAAACCTCTCTAAGGACATTATTATGTTAAAAAGTCATATTGAGATAACTGATTTATAGAAAGGAAGATTAATTATTATCCATATATTTAAGCTATAGTATTTTTAATCTTTGCATTAAGAAAGAGTGATTAAAATTGATAGCATGAAAATAATTTTGAAGAGCCTCTTTCTCTTTATCTTGAAGGGTTAGGCGTCTAAGGTTTAGATAGAGATCAGAATGATCTCTATTGAGTCTCTCCTTTGTATCTAACATAAGCTAATGAGTGTTTCCCACTTTCTCTCAATTGAGGGACTTGAGCTCCTTCTTTACACTAAGAATCTTTTTCATACCAACAAATTGTTTATATCCTTGAATATCATTAGTAAGACCCTTTAAAACAAAAATTACAAAACTATACAAGTTTACAATATATTTATTAGATATTAAAGGAAATCTTCTTTTAACAGCAATATTAGAAACTTGGGTAATAATTGGAGAATGGCTAGAAAATAATGGATTAAGAAAAGTGGCTTTACTATCTAAAAATGCTTGCAACCGTTCTGTATCAACCATATCCCTATCTAGTTTTCCTTTAAGAACCATATCCCTTTTTAGTTGTACACTATATATAGAAATTCCCATATATGGTTAGGTTAATAACTTGGATGTTAGTAGTACAACCCTTGAGGTCTTCAGAATAGTTCCTAAAATAAGAATTCCCTTCGACTTCAAAAGAATGCAACATGTTATTGAAGTACCTTAGTATGATGCAAGGGGGCTTTGTAAAAGAGGTCAAGTCTTTATGTTTGTCTCAAAGAGCAGTTATTCAAAAACTAAGAATGCAAACATAAATAAATGATGTATGTATTTACATTTATTCATGCTTCATCCTAATTGAAAAATGAATCAACTAATCTATAATGAAAAGAGTTAACCAACTCTTCTCCTCGTAGTATAGAACCATAATTTTTCCATTGTAATTAGATTATTTGTCAGTTATCACTTACCATTAACTCTTTAAGAATTTTAGATGTTTTTCATGTCCCTCCTTTAACTTAGTTTCCAAAAAAAAAACCTAGCTTACGATCTGTGATAAAAATCCTAAGTGCCAATTGCTTTGACAGATAATTAGTCCTTTAAGATTCTAAGAAATTATTGTGATGTAAATAAAGAGGGAGAAGAGCCTTTTTCTTCCTATTAGACTTTCTCCTTATAACAATCTTAAACCTAATAATCTAATCAGATTCCTTATGACTTTTCAAAGGAGTAGAGTCTAATAAGTATTATTCAGTTGTATTACCTATGAGTTCTTCCTCTTCCTAGTTTTAGAAACTTCAATCTTTGAGGGTATAAGACCATATGATTCAAATCTTAGGGAGGAATTAATTTATAGATCCAAATTTTTTTGAGGGTTTAAACTTATCTCCCTTACCTTATTTAAGAATAGTATAAAATCTTACATTGGCATCCAAAGTGTTATCCTATAAAGAATGGATTACTAGAGCCCTACTATTTTCCATATTGGAAGGTTTAATGCTTCCCTATATGAGCTCTTTATATTCTCTCTTAATGAATCTGATTCTTGTTGGTCTCCTAATTTTCTTCTAAGATCAGAGCTCTATTCCCTAAACATATGCAACTTTATCAAAATCCTCCACCATCCTATAGCTTTTATTATTTATGATAAAATTTTTTAGTGCTAATTGCTTTGAGGAAGAATTGATCCCTTAAAATTCCAAGAAATGATTGTCATGTAAATAAAAGGGCCTTTTTTCTCTTATTATACTTTCTCCTTGTAACAGTATTAAATTTAATAACATGGTTAGATTTTAATGACTATTTAGATGGGTAGAATTGACTATTAATTTTTTGTATTACCCCTAAGTCTTTCCATTTCCTCAGTAGCAAAAAAATCTCCTAAAATTTCCTAAATATTCTACATTAGTTCCTACCATTATCTATGGTATTACATTATGCCTTCTCAAGATGGTACTAATAATACCCTGAATTTTTAAAAAGTTTTTTGGTAATTTCTAGTATATGGGTCATCATTTTAGATTATTTGAAGTCAAAACTAGGTAATATGGACCAACCAAATGTTGACGTCATCTTAAAAATGATTTCTCTAAACATTAGTTTAATATGTCATTTTTATCTTACATTTCATGTGATTTTTGCCTTAAAGTTTCATGAGAAGTATAAATTAACCGTTACCATTATCTATATTATCTTTTTCTATTTATTCAAGAGGCAATAACTATTATTTTATTGATGTTAGGGTGCAAAGTGGTACCAGAGATAATGGTAGGGAATCACTTCAACCTTTTGTAAAACATTGAGGTACAGAAGACACGTTTAGCCTTATAAAAACTTTAACCCTTGAGGATATGAGATATTATGATTTAATTCTTACGGAGGAATTGATTTGTAGATCCAATTGTTTTGAATGGTTAAAACTTAGCTCTCTTACCTCATTCAGATTAGCATTATTTTTTATGTTAGCACCAAAATTGGTATATTCTAAAGAAGTGGTTACCTGGGCCTCACCATTTCCCATAGCGCATGGTTAAGTGCTTTCTTTATGAGCTCTTCACAATTGCCCTTAATGAATATCCTTCTTGTTGGTCTCCAATTTTCCTTCAATGAAAACAGCTCGGGTTTTCTTGCATAAATTTTTCAAAATTGTCCACAATCTCATAGCTATCATTTAGCTTGAGTAAGGGAATTTCATCAAGGAGATCACATTGAGTATCTACTAGCATATATATCTACTAGCATATATATCCTAGTAAATTTAATCCTTTTGATGGTAATAATGGCTTTATAAAGTACAGAGGCTTCTAAATAAAATATTCTAAGCAACTTAACCCTTTTGCTGTCTAATGCTCTATTAGAACTCCATATATGCTTATCCATATTGGAATTTGGTGAAACTTAATCTACTCTATTTGAAGTCTATACCTCTAAACTTTGTTAAAAATAGGGTTATTGATTAAATGCCATATATCGATATTCATAGTCTTCTTTTCATAATAGGAACTTCCAAATTTAAAGACCAACATATTTTCTTTGTCGACCATCACTTCCTCTAATATAAGCTTTTTACATTGGAGATTAGCCCAAGATTTCATCAAATGGTGCATGGGCCTTTTATCCATGAAAAAACTAATGAATGTTTATTCCGATTTGTTTGCTCCCTCATTCAAAATTTTAAGAGAGAGCCACTGTAGTATTCTTTACCAACCTAACTAGAGGGAAATATTATAGCTTAGAATCAAGCCTAAAATCGCCTACCATATAAAGTTATTTTTCTTTTATTGAGAACAATTCTTGAGTCATAAAAGTTTGATCCTCCTTCAGAGTGGGATCAGGAGAAGTATTAGTATAAGAAGGTAAAGACAAGGAAGGATACGATAGGGAAGGACTAGTTATGGTAAAAGGCAGGAAGTTTTTAGGAACTTTATGTGTTAGGCTCAAATGTTACCAAAAATGGAAAGATATGAAAAACTAATAGGAAAAAAGGGAGAAGATTGAGTTAGAGAGAAAGGTGGGAACTAAAGTGTGAAAATAAGAAGTAAGGAGGGGAAAAAAAGGAAAATCATGAACAAAAGATGATGGGATGTTAATGAAAGGAAAGAACATAAAGGAGGGAGAATGTGATGAAGGAACTATATGATAGAACTACAAAAATTATAGATAACAAAGTAAGTAGGGAGTAAGAAAAGAATGCAAATCAAAGTAGTGTATGATTCAAGCAAGGGTCAAAGAATAGGAAAATCAATGAAAGGGTAGTAGGTGATGGAATCCAAGAGCGAGACAAGCAAGCTAAGAAGGAATATGTATCAAAACTAAACATAGAAAATAACCCTCTCTCCTTATCAATATACTACACACTACTTCTATATTTTTATGAGCTTATAGATATATAATAATTGAGAGTGATCATATGTCTTTATCAATAAAAAAAGTTATTTTATAATAAAATTAGATGAATCTATCCTTCAAGCCATTTTATTTTCATTATTAATGAAATTTATTATTCAAAATTTACACATAATAATCTATAAAGAGAATTCTATATGAGAATTCATAATTTTTTAGATCTTTTTCTACTTCAGTTTTAAAAATTCTATTTTTATGAGTCCAAAGAAAAATAGTTCTAAAATAGGCATTTTTACATAAATTTTCATATTAAAAATAGTAAATTCATTTAAATGTAACCCTCAATAGTTAAATGTGATCTAATAGCCTTACTTTCATTCTAAATTTCGTCTAATAAAGAAATGGACTTTAACAATATTGCATATTGCTCAACTATTTGTTAAACATAAGTATTTAAAAAACTATCAATTATATGATCTATTAAGTAACTATTATAAGGAAATTTCAGTGAGTTCATAAATAATCCTTAATAAAATAAAAATTTGGGAGAAGAAACTTAAGAAAATGTATCTATGAACATTCTTTTCAAAGAAAAACAATGATTTCATCAAAAAAAAGTGGATATATATAAGTGTAGTACAATTCTAAAAGTAATTACAATGAAAAATTAATGAATAGAACATCCAAAAGGAAGAGGTTACATATTGCTATTTGTTCCATCCCTCATTTAGCTAAATGATTCCCTATAATAAGGTTTTAGTTTCAAAGTTGATTTTATGCTTATGTTTGTCTAAGATGTAATCTAATTTTGTCCAATATAATATTGATGAAATCTTTTACTTTATAGTTTATGCTTGTATGGACTCTGTTGTTTCTTCCATTCCATGCAACATTAATAAGATAGGATAGTGTTATTTATATTAATGATTTGTCTCCTTTAGACATATTTATGATCTTTGACTCCATTGTATAGTATTAGACCATTTAAACAGAGGATTTTCTACTCCATATAAAGTCATTATGCTTCTCCAAGCTTTGTTAAAGTATATGCAATAAAAAAAGAGATGAATGTGTGATTATAGGCCATTATTACATAGAGCACACCTATTGAGCAAGTTTTATCTAATATAAAGCCCTCAATATTTTGCAAGTATATAGATCATAACTATTAGTAATTAAGGTGTCGATCCCATAAGGAATTAGCTAAAAATAATTGAATATTAACTTTATCTGAGGTTGTAAAAATGTGATTTAAACGAAAATAAAATAACTAGAAAATTAAGCAATCAAGTATGAGTTGAATAAAATTAAAATTATGAAATTAACATAATTAAATCAAACAGAGCACCAAACCACTTAACAAATGATATGTCGTAATAAAACAAGATAGATCAATTATAAGAGTATAGGATTCATTCTATCGTCATTTTGTTACCTTAGCCACTTTTAATCTAATTGGTATCGATCCTAGAGTTTCGAAGCTTTGATTACTCTCTTTCAAGATCCAATCATTGAACCTTAATTAATAATTCCTAATTGATTTCGAAATTCTGATTTTGCAATTTTTCGATTAAACAAAAACAACTTACCTCTTTAACTAGTTCTTAAGCGATTTATGGGATAATTGGGTCCTCATATAAGATCTCTGCTGGTATGATTATTGATTTGATATTTTATGAGTTATTAGGTTGTCAACTCTCTTTACCTAACCTAATCATATTACTATCGATTAAATCTCTCAATTTATTATTGTAGTATGTGTGACAATAAACATCACAATACCTAACAATTTCATTGGCATCAAAAGCAATCAAGTTAAAAAATGATTTAAGAATAAAACCTAAAATGAAATTAGAACATCATCAATATGTTCAACATCCTCAATTCCAATTCATGCAACATAATGGAAGTAAATAAACAAGATAAAAAAGAAAATAACTTGAATAGATTAGGTTGTAGTAGCTGGACTGATACTGCAAATTCTCCTTTTCTCTTCTCTTGTTCTTGATCTTCCTTTAAGTTCTTTCTCAATTTGGCAAATGGAGGCTAGGTCTTCTTTTAAGTCTTGTTATGTTCTTTTGCTACGTTTAGGGTAAATTCTAGGTTTTACCTATGTCTAATTGTCCAAAAAACCCTCCAAATATTAAAACAAAAGTAGATCCCTAAATCTGGTAAGCACCTATCATGATCGTGACACTGACAAATTAGTTTCTCTGACAATTGTGACATTGACAATTAAGCTTCTGTCACGATCATGATATAAGGTTTCAATATCATGATCTTGGGAATAATTCTTTTGTCACGACCATCACACCCATGTCACGATTGTAACTATGTCTTTTAGCCCAAACTTGTTCCAACTTCCTTCAATCTTCATTTATCTAAGTTCATACGCTAACAAACACATCAAAAAAACTTAAGAACATAAGATTAAGTTCTAACATCATGCCCTAAACCATATAAAACTTTTAAAAAATAAAATCATAATCACATTAACATAATTATAAGCCTAGACATGTAAAAATTATCTAACAATAGCTATAAACATACTAAAACACCTACCAAAACGTATGTAAACTATAACTATCAACATCTCCATACTTAAACATGTGGTTGTCCTAAAAAAAGCAAAACAAAAATAAACTTAAACACACTAAACAATAATGTATACATTCATGCACATACAATAATGATACAATGGCATCTAACCTCGCGAAACCAATTTAACCTCAAATAGCAATCATTTAAGTTGTTCCAGCTTATTAACCAATGCAATTAATGGATAAGTATTTCGGATTGTATATATATAATAATCAAGGCCTTAACATCATATTTATTTACCTAAAGTACTTTTAGACACACATTGACAATTAGTAGTCAATTAAAATTGTAACTATCACTAACTAGCTTTTCATTAAAATTCTTGCTATTTTCAATGATTGGTAGGATTTATTTAAACACCATTTTTCTAAATTTTATTTATCATTGACCTAGTCTTTTGACATGAAGGCAAACATTTGAGAGAAATGTCTCCTGGTTACTCAACTAGGTCATGTTTTGTTAATTAGCTTGGTTGGAATATCATTCTAGCCTTTTAACGTGAAGGAAAACATTTGTCCCTCATTACTCAGCTATATCACATTGTTAACTAGCTACTAGCTCTATTCATAACCTAAAGGCCAGTAGAATAGCTACTTATCAAAGAAACACACTTTTTTTCACATTTCACACAGTCTACCTCATTTCTTTTAGCTAATTTTCGTTATGAAACATTACTAATGATGCTACTTTTTTAATTGACTTATAATTATAAATGTATGTGAAAATTTTCCTAAGGTGAACAAACTAACATCATACCCTAATTAATGTACATAATTAACTAAAGATACTTAGAATGCAAACTTCATAAGCTAATATGTCTTTATAACTTAAAAGATTATGTTCAAAGATAAACTAGTTTTATCAAGTTATAGCCATTGACACATTCACATAATTCACACTTACGCTACACATTATGCCAACCTAAGCAAAAAAATAACAACATGACATGCAAAATTCACACTCATGAGGGCAATAACATTACAAGCCTCCCCACACTTATGCAACACATTGTCCTCAATGTGAGGAGAACAAGCAACATGTAAAGGAAAGTAAACAATGACAAGTAAAATAAAACAAAAAGGAAAAAGAAAGGTCAGAGCATGAACTCATTGCGGTGATTGAGGTCATGATCGTCTTGGAGATGGTATTTGAATTCCTTGAGTAGAAAAGCATTTGTAGATTCGTCGTATGTCTCAGCACTGCCGTTGTTATTCTTATGATATCCCTTTCAGTAGTTTGTTATTGTATGAAACCACATTTAACAATGTCTCCCATCCTACTGCTTCTTCCTCCTCAGACTCCTCACTAGTTGATTCTTCAACTTATTGGTGAGGTGGTGCTAAGCCAGAACTAGCTTGTACTATCTTATGCTTCACATGTGATATAGCATTGATATCTTCATATGTTAGGATGTCTAAATCTCAGCTCTCGTTAAATAAAGATGATTAAGAAACTCAGGCATAAGAACAGTTAGTCCATTACGATTGACACCATAATAATCAACAATGGAAGTAATCAAATAAGCTATACCAAGATTACTGCTTCTCTTTTTAAGAGTGACAATAATGGTATTAAAAATATGTGTGCTTGTGCAAAATTTAATGTCATTATCCATGCACCACAAAATAAATAATTCTTTCACCGAACACATTTTACTTTCGTTTTATCAAAAACTGTTTGGCATATAAATTTGTGAAGAAAAAAGTGTTCGGGACTATAAATAATATTGTTATGCGTGTTCTTAAAATTAAAGTCTTCCAACCTACTCAATTGGGACCAATAGGGCTTGGCACGAAAATTATCATGTTGATCAATAATGGCTGATTTCAAGAATCCATCAATTTCGCATATAGTCTCATAGTTCAATTAGTATTGTTGATGCTACAACTGAAACCAAAATTCATTAGGGTTATTTAATTTGAATTAAAAAGAGGTGAAAAATTCATAAGTTAATTCGTCATAAAAAATAAGGTTAAAATTTACAAATTTATTCTTTTAAACTTTTCCACCTTGATTCTCAGCTTTGTCTTTCAATCCAAGGTTGTCTAAGATATCAAAGTCAAAGTATCTAGGAACATATATAATTCTAGAGGAAAGAATTTGGAAATGAATACCTTCTTTTTCTGAATATATCTGGAAAGGTGCTTCGAAGTCTATCACTCTATGCCACACACTGTACCTTGATACTTGTACATTTCCTTTGGGTTGTACATGTTTAACCATTTGTTTGATTCTTGGAGCCATTTGGAATGTGTAATTTACGGGTGAAGACACAAGAGAAAGAAAAAAACTTTAGGATGAGTGTAGAGAGAAGTTAGAGAATTTGGTGAGATCTAAATCTAGAAAGAGAGTTGAATGTAAGAAAAATGAGAGCAAAAGTGAACATAAGGGTTAAGGCGGAGAAAGGAGGGGTAAAATTGGAAAAGAACATGTAAATCCCTTGTTTCATACCCTTTCCCTACCATCTATCATGATCTTGACAATAGGTGTCATGATCGTGACAATGGGCATATATCTATAGGTCATAATCGTGACAGTGTGCTACAAATTGGGTCACAATCATGACCAAGGAGTCGCGATCATGAAAGTGGCATGAAAATGAGTCTCAATCATGACCAAGGAGTCACGATCGTTACAATGGCTACAAAACTGGGTCATGGTTATGACCAAGATGTAATTTTTAATAATCTTTATTCTTTCTTTGTGTAACCTCTAAGTTTTCATCCTTAGTTTTTGTTATCACAAATGGCACAACGTTCCGCCATTCATGTCATTCCAAACCATAATGATAAAGAGAGAAAATACCTAACTCTATAATTCAAAAGAAACCTAACTACTAAACATGCTAAGTTATGGTCATTAGCTTGGCCTTCATCCTTGGAACCATTTTTAGTTATTCGAAAGGAAAGAATTGGCTTTCCTTTCTTTAAAGAACACTCCTACGAGATATGGTTTGCAATGATTCTTGTTTACTTTAAAGGTTTCCTTGTTCAAATTTTCTAATCTGAGAGCTCCATATATAAATACTTGAGTTACCATAAAAGGTTCACTCCATCTTGATTTGAGCTTTCCCGGAAATAACTACAACCTCAAATTAAACAACAACATCGTATCTCCATCCTTGAACTCCTTCTTCTTGAGATGAGAATCATGCCATCGCTTTAGTTTCTCCTTGTAGAGTTTGGAATTCTGATATACGTTGAAGCGAAATTCCTCAAGTTCATTTAGTTACAAGAGTCTTCTCTCACCTCCCTGCTTCCAATCAAAATTTAAAGCTTTTATTGCCCAGTATACTTTGTGTTTTAGTTCCACAGGTATGTAACAAGCTTTACTATACATAAGTCAGAATGGATTCGTTCTAATTGGAGTTTTAAAGGCGGTCTGATAACCACATAAGGCGTAATCTAACTTTAATGCCTAATCCTTTCTAGAACTATTCACTTTCTTCTCCAATATACGTTTAAGTTCACAATTTACGACCTGATAAGTGTAAACTACATCATGTTTTAAGGCATAGTTTAATATGTGTTTATCCATTAATTCGATCATTTAGTTTGTTAATTATTTGTGTTTTAAATATTTTATGGGTTAGTACAAGCTTTTGAGCTTAAATAATATATTTTTTAGGTACTTTGATGTGTTTGCTAGTGTTTCAGGATCAATATCGAAGAATGAAGGAGTTTTGGAAGACATTTAAACCAAAACAACAACCCATAATCATGACAGAAGGCTTAGATATAGGCCATGATTGTGGCCTGTGTTAGGCAGACATATAGACACTCATAAATTTCACATTTAGAGGGATTTTTTGGACCTTTCAAACCTAAAAGAAAACCCTTGTTCAACCCTAAACATGCATAGAACATAAATAGAACAAGAAGAAGAGATAGAAGGAGCTTTACATTCAGTCGCTCCTAGAAACCCTAAAGAGGGAGAAAAAGAAGAGAGAGAGAGCGGAAGAAGATGAAGAAGGAAGAAGAATAAGTGGATCCTGATGCTGTTACTCCCTGGATCAAGTGGTATCTCGATGCCGCTACCTTCCCGATTTGTCCAACCTAAATTTCAATTTCTCATTTCCTTTTTCCTTTAAATGCATAAAGTTGAGATGTATTGTATGGAAACAGATTTTGGATTGTTGATAATGTTCTAAACTCTCCTTCGAGATTTTGCTTTGAGTTAATGTTGATTTAATTATTTTTTGTTTATTAGTTTGGGTGTTGTGATTGATTAATGTATTTGCATATTTCGGTAATAAACTAATAGGGTGAGGCAGATAAAAATGATTAGATCGGATTGATGAGAGTTAGGCGATCTAATTGACCACTTAATCAATCTAGTCGATAATTTCATAGAGAGAGTTCCCATGCGAGACTCGACTATATATTAGAGAGCTTTAGAACTAATTAGAATTTTGGGTAATTTGTGAATTGATAGATTGCAAGTTCCAAAATTTGATTAGGATTTACAATTTGGTGTTTAATGATTATAACTCAAGAGAGAGTAATCAACCCTACAACTATCTAGAACCGACATCCTATAAACACATTAATAGTTAGATTAACATTAATGATAGGTAAAATCGCCTCTCTCATAACTTGATTAACTCTCTTGATAGATTTCCATTATGACTTGTGTGACTTCGCAGTTTAATTATGTCTTGTTAAATTTTCCACCTTACAATTCTTGAATCAATGTCTGGCATTTACTTTGCGTGTTCATTTGTACAGTGTTTATTTATTTTTATTCTTTTCTTTAAGCCTTAGACAGCTTAGGATTAGGCTACTACCCTCCTTGTGGGATCACCTTTTATACTACAATCGTGACCCGTGCACTTGCAGTATTTAAGAGCTTATAAATTTTAAAGCTCAAATGACACGATCAAGTTTTTGGCAAAGGAGGCAATTAGTTTATTCCTTTAATCTAAGGCTTTTTCACTATCTTTTGTTTTAAATAATAATAAAAAATAGAGAAAGAAGTTTGGAGCATAAAGTAGAGACATATTAAGACATCTTAAAGTGAGAATGGGACATCTGAAGAGCTAGATACCAAGAAGAAATGGAAAGACCAATGATGGAGGATAGATATTATAAGGAGCAAGGAACTTTTGTAAACTACAATGAGACGCAGTATGGTTGGGGAAGTAACGATCCTTATTGGAACATGTACACTTTGGGGTGGCAAAAGAACCCAAATTTCTATTGGTCCAATAATGTAAAGACTTATTTAGCACATCAAGACCTATATAAATTTCAACAAGATGAGTCTAGCTCATGCGATTCCAAATTGGGAAAAACCATGGATAATCTAATAGACATGGAAGAGAACTAAAAGAGACTGGAAGAGAAATTTGATCAAGTAATAAAAAATCATGCTACTTCTATTCACAATCTGGAGAATCAAGTAAGATAGCTTTCTTGTGAATTTTGTAAGAAAAGTGTGGAAGACTCTTTGAGCAACATGGGATTATATCAACGAGAGCAATATGAGGCTATCACACTTAGAAATAGGGAAGAACAAGAAAAAATAATGGAAGACCATGCTGAACCCTATCTTGTAGAAGACCAAGAGATGAGGAAAGAGGATGAAGAACAGGATGACAACCCCCTATTATTCCCTAGATCTTGGTATACCATGCTTGAACATTTAAAAAACTTAGGTAGATGTCCATGTAGAAACCTCATCATTATGATTAATGATGATCAAGTGACTTTCAACATGAAGGATGTATTAAAGAATCTAGAGGAAGCTGAATCATTCAGAAAATTGATGTGATCGAATCATTGAAGGAATGAGAGGAGGAAGAGTAGATGACAATGACATCAAGTTTAAAGAAGCTATGGAAGTCTCCATTTAAGAAGTTAAAGAAGAAAAGGCGATGAGGGTGAATGAGGAAAACCAAAAAGAGAACAACTCACCGTCTTACTGGGAAAACTGTTGGATTCCGTGGAAGATTTATGGAGTTTTGTTATTCCCTATTTTATTAACAATTCGCTTGAAAAAAAGACAATACTGGGTTTAATTGGTTTTCATAATTTTATCAATATTGTCCTTCTGATCATTTGCAATTTGTAGGTTACTTATAGGCTACAAAACTGATGTTGAATGAAAAGGATAAAAGCAAACCACTCACAATTGATCCTGGCTGAGTTCCAATAATATAAAGTTAAGCTAATGACCATAAATTAGCACTCTCAATAATTAGATTTAAATTGTTGTGTTTAGTTAGATTTGTTTTGAATTTTAAATAAAATTTAAATGATTTGAAATAATCTAGGGTAACTAATTCTCTTCTCTTACTCTCTTTAAGCAATTCCAAGATAAGAAAACAATCTCGAGTGTCAAGCATATTTGGTATCTACCTTTAAAACATCACTACCTCAGTCTCCATGATGATTTTTTGTTCTAAGCCTTTTCTTTTCATTTTTGTTAGTATTTTTTCTTTTTTCTTCCACATATTGTTTACCCCTTTTGTGCCTGTATGTATCCTTCTCACATTAAGGACAATGTGTTGTTCAATTGTAGGTAGGGTTGAGTACTTTTACTTTGAGTGTGAATTTTACATATTCTATGATAGTTTGTTTAGATTGCATGATGTGAATTGGATGAATGTGTCAATGGCTAGGACTTAACCGGATAGATTTAGCCTTAAACATAGCCTTTTAAATTGCCAAAATTTATTAGCTTGTGAAATTAGTGAATTAAGCTACTTAGGGCTGAATATTTTGGTTAATTTGTTGGATCGAAAACAAAAACATGAAAGATTTGGTTAAACGCTAGATTTCAAAACTTTTTCTAAATCAAAACGCAGCGGAAATAAGATAACCAAATCTACTTGTTTCAGTTATACATGATACGGTATAAAGAAGATAATTTACATTAGAATAAGGTGGTAGAAATATACTGACTCCTTACTACAACTTTGACTCATTGCTTTTGTATCCTTTCCAAACCAAAAATGAGACTCTTCTTATTCAAGTTTTGGCTATGTATGCATGAGAACAGAGAGTGAGTCAAAACAAAATGCAAGAACACTTCTTCCTCTCCTTGTCCATTTCAGTTATCATGAAAGAAAGATGTGATGTGCATCCAATGCATCACTTCATTCTTTAATCAATCATAAAGAAGCCAATAAATGAGACTCTTCTCATTTGTTTAAGATGGCTATAGGAAAAGACCAATAACCTAAGTGAGACCTTATCATTTTTGGTTATGGATGAAAGAAGGAAGAGAGAATACATCAAATGCACCTCTTCCTTTCTTTAATGAAATGATTGCTAAAAGGTTACATTACACACCATCATTAAAACACAACCATTAAACCATTTAATGATAAGATCATTACTCCATTTAATTATGATAAAGCATAATAAAAACCATCTCTAATTTAGAAATTCAATGCTAAATGTGCAGCTGCACATTTAGGTATAAAAAACTGAAATATGCCCTCCTTCTTTCTTTAATAACTTTGCTTTAATTTAATTAATCTAATTAATGAAATCAAACCAAAGTCAAGCCAAATATTAAATGTTCATTTGGGCTTCTAATTAAAGTAACCCAATATTCAATTATGGGTTTAAAAACCTCTATTAATATTATTTACTTTGCTTGATAACCTTCCTAAAAGACAAATGGGGAATTTAATTGGACTTATATAATTAAAGCTCTAATAAGCTTGGAATTAATTTAATCTCATTAGAATTAATTCCAGTTTATTAACCAAATGTCATTCCACTAAAGACAATTGGTTGAACTCTTGAATTAGTAAATATTATGAGAATACATGTTTCAAATAAGATGTCGAATTGCAAACTTTATTATGAACCATATTATAGTCATCCAATCAATAAAGGGTAAAATTATTGTTCTACCCTTATGTTGGTTTTTCTTTTTAGATCTCCCGTTTTACTCTATATGGTGATTAACACAAAAGATCTCATCTTGGTGCTAAGACTTGATGGGTAGCTAGTCCATTAAACTACTGGCGCCAGTTTAATCATCAAACTCACTATAAACTCTTTATTTGAGAGAACGTTCCCTGATACATGTTTCCATTGATAATTCCAACATGTAGACACTAGATTGATACTCTGTACAAATCCGTTCCGATCATATCAAGAATTATAATGAAAAATATATGAGTTCACCACTCATCAAGATTGTGGTTCGTAATAACAGAATGTTAAGGTGTATGTTTTAAGATTAAAGTAACGGCCCATTTTATTCTTTAAAACATAATTGATTCCAGATTCACTTAATAATGCTATTATTGATAGTCAACTACTATCATGATATGAAACACATCATTCCCTTGAAGTAAACTCTTTTACTTATATGGAGATAAATCACAACACTACATTCTAAACCATAATCAAGTGACCAACTTGATTATTCAACTGTGAATCAACTAATTTGGATTATAATAATATACAGGCTTCCCATCCATCTCCATGTATATGTATATTACTTACAAAAGAATCTTGATACCTTATGGATAGATATATAATGCTCATACAAATAAAACCAAACTCTCTTGTTTAATTAGTAATAAATATTTGCATTACAAAAGTAACTGGAAGAAAATTAAGTTATATGTAAATACACTTGCTTTCCAGGGAACTATATTTACATAAATCCAATATAATTAGGATACGATGTTAGTCCATTCACCCTAGGAATTTGCCATACTTATTTTTAATTTTAGGCCAATCAAATAAGTGGCATTATTATTACATTTTCATGAGAATGATTAGCTAAAGCAATAAGGTAGGGAAAATTTTATGTTTAAAAAAAAGGGAAATTGTAGAAATTTTAACAAAAATAACTATTCCGCTGGCCTTCGAATTACGAATAGAGCTAGTAGCCAGTTAAGAATGTGAAGTAGCTAGCTAAGTAACCAGATCGACAAACATCACAAATGTGTGCCTTCGTGTAAAAAGGCCATAATGACATTCCAACCAAGCAGTTTAATAACAACATTACTTAGTTAAGTAACTAGATCGACATTCATCACAAACGTTTGCCTCTGCATCAAAAGACTAGTTCCATGTCCTTGAAGAAAAATCAAGAAAAAAAGTTTTCAAATAAAAACCTACCAAACTTGTTAGTAGCTTGATTTTTCATGAAAACCTAATAAGGAACAGCTACACTTTTGTTTTGACTGAATGATTATCAATATATATGTGCAAGTGATAGAGCTGAACAAACTTAACATTCAAATTTTGATTAATTTGAATATTTAACAAAAGGTGCTTAGACGTAGATTTCGCTAGTTAATAAGTTAGAACAACTTCAACTACGGTGTTTATAGTTAAATTTATTTCGCTAAGTTGAAGCCATTGTCACATTATTGCATATGCATGTTTGTGTTCTCTTTATTTGTTTCATTGCTTTTTTTTGCTTGAGGACAAGCAAAAGTTTAGGTGTGGAGATGTGACAAGTGTAAATTGCATTGTGTTTTAAGGCAGAGTTTGATATGTGTTTAGCCGTTAATTCGAGCATTTAGTATGTGTTTAGGCTAGAATTGTGTTAGTTTGTTAATTATTTTTTTTTAAATGTTTTATAGGTTCGTACAAGCATTTGAGCTTAAATATTATGTTTTTGATACACCTTAATGTGTTTGCTAGTGTTTCAGGATCAATATCGAAGAACAGAGGAGTTTTAGAAGACATTCAGGTCGAAAAAATGACCCACAATCGTGGCCTATTGTGACAAAGGGCTTAGATGTAGGCCACGATCGTGACAGATGCATAGACATTCAAAAATTTCGTATTTTGAGGGAATTTTAGGAACTTTCGGACCCCCAAAAAATCATAGTTCAACCCTAAACACAAAAGAACATAAATAAAACAAGAAAAAGAGACTGAAGGAGCTTTACATTCAACCTTTCTTGGAAACCCTAAAGAGGGAAAAAATAAGAGAGTGAGAGAAGAAGAAGAAGAAGAGAAAGAAAGAGGAAGAAGAAGTGGATCCTGACATGGTTTCTCCCTAGATCAGGTGGTATCCAGACGCTGCTACCTTCCTGATTTGTCCAACATAAGTTTCAATTTCTCTTCATTTCCTTATTCATTCAATTATATAAAGTTGAGATGGGTTGTATGGAAATGAATTTCAGGTTGTTGATAATGTTCTAAACTCTCCTTTGGGATTTCGCTTTGAGTTAATATTTATTTAATTATTTTATATCTATTGGTTTAGGTGTTGTGATTAATTAATGTATTTGTATGTTTCAATAACAAACTGAGAGGGTGAGTCTGATGAAAATGACTAGATGGAATTAATGAGAGTTAAACAATCTAATCGACTAATAAATCATTATAGTCAGTAATTTCATAGAGAGAGATCTCGTGCGAGACCTAATTCTTTATTAGAGAGCTTTAGAACTAATTAGAATTTTAGGTAATTTGTGAACTAAGAGATTGCAAGTTCCATAATTTGATTAGGGTTTACAATTTAGGATTTAATGATTAAAACTCGAGAGAGACTATTAAACCTTACAATCGTCTAGAACTGACATACAATAAACATATAAATGGTTAGATTAACATTGATGATAGGTAAAATCACCTCTCACATAAGTGGTTAGATTAACATTGATGATAGGTAAAATCACCTCTCTCATAGCTTGATTAACTCTCTCGACAGATTTCCATTGTGACCTATGTGACTACTCAGTTTAATTATGTCTTGTTGCATTTTCCATTTTACAATTCTTGAATCAATTTCTACTATTTACTTTCCGTGTTCACTTGTGCAGTGTTTGTTTATTTTTATTCTTTTTTTGAGCCTTAGATGACTTAGGATTAGGCTAGTACCCTCCTTATGGGATCGACACCTCTTATACTATAGTCGCAAGCTGCTTGCTTGTGTTATTTGAGGGCTTATAAATTTTAAAGCTCAAACGACGCGATCATGACCTCTAGTTAGCCAGTTTTCTTTTTTTGAGTGGTGTGGTGTGGCAACACATTGGTGAACTCCGTATTGTTTAAGGAGGGCGTTAAAAGATTTACAAAAGCTGGCTCCGCCATCGCTTATACTTGTCCTTGGCATTTTGAATCGATTGAATAACGATTTAATAAATTTCTGAACAACCTTTACATGATTTGTTAAAGTTGCCACAACATCAGCCCATCTTGATATGTGGTCCACTCCTACCAAAATATATATGTTCCCTATGAAGGATGGGAAAGGACCCATAAAGTCGAGTCAACACACATCAAATACTTCAAGTTTTAAGATGTTCGATAAGGGCATCTTATCTCTTTTTGAGATATTTCCCATTCTTTGACATCTATCGCATTGTGCTACAAATACGTTAGCAAATGTGGTGAATAAAATCCATATTTAAGTACTCAAGTCATCATTTTGATCACTCCATAATTCCCAGCATATAGAGCTTTATGATACTCCATCAATATGTCCGACATCTCCTCCTTCGAAACACACCTTGTTATTATTCCACCAACACATGTCTAATAAAAGATTGAATCATCCTATAAGTAACAAATACACTCATATAAGAATTGCTTCCTTTGTTGATTCGATAACTCAGAAGGGAACTTATCACTGATGATAAAATTTGTTATATCAGTGAAACATAATGTCACCATGCTATTAAGTAATATAAGGGTTTCATTAAGAAATTGCTCACTAATATCATAACTATGCTCAATTTCCCCTCCTTCCAGGCATAATAAGTGGTCTACTACAAAATTTTCAACTCCCTTCTTATCTCATATTTTAATGTCGAATTCTTATATTAGTAGTATCCATTGAATTAGTCTCGGTTTTAAGTCATTCTTGGTGAAAAGATATTTAATTGTATCGGTAAAAATGATCACCTTAGAGCCCAAGAGGTATGATGGAAACTTGTCAAATGCATACGACACTGCTAGGAACTCCTCTGTGTTAATGTCTTGCTTATATAGTATATCATATGCAACTTCTTATCCTTCATTTGGCCCAACAGGCAACCCACATCTTAATCACTAATGTCGTACATGAATTCGAATGGGAGTGTCCAATCTCATGATGTTAAGATTAGTGCCAATGTTAGTGCCTTTTTTAATTGATCAAAATGTAGATAAACAGCTATCATTAAAACAAAAAGGCACGTCCTTAACTAACAGGTTCATTAGAGGTCTTGCTATTTATGAGAAGTTCTTAATAAAGCGGTGAAATATTCCTACATGACCTAGGAATGCTCTCCTAACTTTAACATTGATGGGTGGTGGAAGCTTCTCTATGACCTCTGTCCGCACTCTGTTCGCTTCAGTTCCTTACTGCTATATTTTATACCCAAGTACTACTCCCCCTTGCACCATAAAGTGGCAATTCTCTTAATTTACCACTAGATGTAATTCTTCACATCTTTGGAGTGCTCTGCCCAAATTAGTCATGCACTACAAAAAATGTCTCCAAAGATTGAGAAATCTTCCATAAAAACTTCCATTATGTCCTCGATCATATTTGTAAAGATAGACATCATGCACCTTTGAAATGTAGCTGGAGCATTGCATAACCCGAAGGGAATTCAGCTATACACAAATGTACTATAAGGACACGTAAAAGATGTCATTTCTTAGTCATTATGATAGATGAATTTCTTAGTATATCCTAAAAAACTTTCTGGAAAGCAATATAATGAGTGACCAGTCATTCTTTCAATCATTTGATCTATGTGTTAAGCTTTCGATAGTTTACGCAAACTCTTCATCCTGTAACTACTCTTTTAAAATTTGGCTCTCCATTTTTACTCTCCATCACAGTCATTCCACCCTTATTTGGTACACATTGTATTGGGATGACCCATTTCCTATCGGATATGAGGTTTATAATACCTGCATTTAAGAACTTCACTACTTCTTTTTTGCCACTTCCTTCATGTGAGGGTTCAACCTGTGTTGACATTCCCTTACCACTTAACATTTTTCTTTGAGGTTTATTTAAAGCATAACAACATTTGGGCTTATACCTTGAATGTCAGATATCCCATAACCTTTATCTGCTTCTTCACAATTATGACCACCCTACTCTCTTATTCCCCATCCTATTGACTATAAATGATGTTAGTTAGACTTTGACCTTCACTTAGAAAGGTATACTTGAGGTGTGCAGGTAAAGGTTTCAGCTCTAGAGTTGGCGGTTGCTCTATGGAGGGTGGTATGGATGCTTCGGTTCTTACTAATATTTCTTAACGTATCAAAACACCTAACTCCTTCGTCTCAGCATCTTCCTCAAACTCAGCTTCGTTCACATCATCCATAACATCAATCTTTATACAAGAGCTTCAGATTTTTCAAGGTCTTGTTTGTATTGAACTCCATTTGATCTTCACCAATTTGAAGTGTCAATTTTCCTTTATAAACATTAATTAATTCTCTTCCTGTGTTCATGAAAGGCCGTCTAAAAATGAATGGATAGTTCTTATTCTCTTCGAAATTAAGAATAATAAAGTCCATAGGGACAATACTTGTCCACTTACATTAACACATCATCCACCACTCAAAAAAATTAATTAATTGATCAACCAACTAAATTACCATCAAAGTTGGCTTAACTTCACCAAACCCCAATTTCCTAAATATCGAAAAAGGCATAAGATTGATGCTTGCTCCTAAATCATATAAGCACTTTGCTAATTCAAGTTCACTAACCACACAGTGTAGTGTGAAACTCTCTATATACTTCAGCTTAGTAGGTATGTGACTAGTGATTATGGAACTATAGTTTCCAGTTAATGTCACCGTTTGATTCTTTTCTTAAGTGCAGTTCATTGATAATATATCCTTTAGGAATTTAGTGTACTTAGGCATATGTTCCAATGCCTCCAAGAAAGAAAGATTAATTTGCAAAGTCTTTAACTTCTTCACGAACTTTGCAAATTGTGCATCCAGATAGGTCTTTTGTAATCAAGGATATGAACTCTTGGGTGTATATAACCTTCTCTATGGGGTAAGGTGCTACTTTTGTCTCTATTGGTTATTCAAGTTCTTTCCTACTTTGAAGTATGATTGTCTTTAATTGTTCCTCTAGGTTCATTTAAGTATTGCTCACGAGGCTTCCTACACTTCTTACAAACAATGCATTTACCAACTAGCTCATTTGAACCTCTAAGTTATGGTGGGAAGAGGCATAGTTTTGGGTTACTTGTTTGAACTTTCGTTCCAATCACTTATGATCATCATCCAGGTTTACGAGTTTGGACAACTTAAAGTACATAGAATTGGGTTTCTCATGCTAAAATCCATATGGCCCTTGAGGTAAGAATTATCCTTTTGCATTATTCGACTAAGAAAATTTTGAGTGGTTCTTCCACCCAAGATTATAGTGTTGGAGTGAGGATTGTTCCCCTCTCCTCGACCAATTTGTGCTCCTATATAGTTAAGTTTCTCCAGTTTATTGGTCTGAATTAAGAAGTATTTGATGGTATCATGGTTACCTTATCCACATGATTCACATCTATGCTTAATTGAATTAACTAGAGATGACAAAGAGGCTTTCATGCAATTGAGTTGCCGAGTTAAGTCATTAACTTTTACCTACATTTTTGTTATTAAATCAACTACGATGGCCCCCTTTTAATGAAGGTTATTTGTTGTTTACTTATGTCGAACATCCAAAGAAAAATATTACTTGCCATCTATTCTAACAAATCCTCTACTTCCTTAACTATCTTTGTTCTTAGAGATTCTCCAGATGCTATATCAATGGTGCCTAATATGGGTGGAGTAACTCCATTATAAAAGGTTTGTAGAAGGAATTCTTGAGGTAGATTATGGTCAGGTCACCTCCTTTACAAATCCTTATACTATTCCCATGCTATATAAAGTGACTCCCCATCACTTTATTAGAAATTTATAATTTATTAACTTTGTTGTCTTTTATGAGAGGGAAGTACTTGTTCAAAAATGCACGCATCAACTACTCCTATGTTATGATATTTGCAATGCTTAATGAATCACACCATGCCTTAGATAAATCCCTTAATATGAAGGGAAAGAGTCCTATCCTAACAGCATCTTCCAACATTCTATGATATCAAAAAGTATCACACATTTCTAGAAAATCTAGTAATGAGTGTTAGGATCCTTATTAGTTAACCTATAAAATTGTACATTGGTTTGTAGCTTGTTTAGCAAAGCTGGATTAATCTCGAATGATGTTCCTAGATTCGATGGTCAAGTGATGCCTTAATATACACCGTTGAACCCTAATCGTATGAAATCCGCCACGATTAGCTATTGGTTTTCTTGATTATGTTCCTTCGCCATCGTTTTATTGATCTCTTATTTTTGGCATCTTACTTATTGAATTGCTCGTTTTAATTAAGTGATATCAAGTACTACAATTTCAACGATCTTGTTTGAATTTTGAGTAACTCTTGTCTTAATAAAGTAGTAAGGACACAAGAAAGGTAAAAAACTCATTAGAACAAAATAATTCAAACAATCCTGAACTAATTTCCCGGTAATGGCACCAAAAACTTATTAAACAAGTTTTATTTAATGTAGAGCCCTCAATATTCTACAAGTATATAGATCAGAACTCATAGTAATTAAGGTTTCGATCCCACAATGAATTATTTAAAACTAATTGAATCCTAACTTTCTCTAAAGTTTTAAAAAAATGATTTAAATGAAAATAAAAATAACTGAAAAATTAAGCAATTGAGTATGACTTGAATGAAATTAGAAATTTGAAATTAACACATTTAAATCAAATAGAGTAATCAACCACTTAAAAAATGAGATGTGACAAAAAACCAAGATAGGTCAATTATGACAGCATAGGATTCATTCTATCATCATTTTTCTACCTTAACCACTTTTGGTACCTTTCATTGGATTTCTAAAGGGTTAATTACTCTCTCTTAAGATCTAATTACTTAACACTAATTAATAATCCCTGATTGATTTGAAATTTTGATTTTGTAATCTCTTGATTATCCAAAAATAGCCTACGCCTTCAACTAGTTCTTAAGAAATTTATGGGATAATCAGGACCTCACACAAGATCTCTATTCGTATGATTATTAATTTGATATTTATGTGACTTATCAGGTTGTTAACTCTCATTACCCAACCTAATCATATTACTATCGATTCAATCTCTCAATTTATTATCAAAGTATGCACAACCAGAAATATCAGAATACCCACACATTTTATTGACATCATAAACAATCAAGTCTCAAAATGCTTTAAGAATAAAACCTATAATGAAACTAGAACATCATCAACATGTCCAAGATTCTCAATCCCAATGCTTACGTCATGATGGAAGTAAATAAATAAGTGAGAGAAGAAAAGAACTTGAATGGATTGGGTTGCAGAGCCTAGACTGCTGCTATAAATGCTCTTCTTCTCTTCTCTCCTTCTTAATCTTCCTTTAGGTTATTTCTCAACTTGGCAAATGGATGTCAAGTCTTCTTTTTAGTCTTGTTATGTTCTTATATATTCCATGAGTCATTTATGGTAAATTTTAGGTTTTACCCATGTCTAATTGTCTAGAAAAACCATCCAAAATCAAAACAAGAGGAGATCCTCGCATCTGGAGAGCGCCTGTCATGACCATGACACCGTCAAATTAGCTTCTGTCACCATCGTGACATTGCCAAATTATCTTTTGTCACAATTATAAGATGGGGTGTCACAATCATGACCCTTTCTTTTAACCTAAGCTTTCTCCAACTTCCTTTAATCTTCATATATTTGAGTTCGTACACTAACAAACACATCTAAACACCTCAAGAACATAATAGTAAGGTCCAACGTCATGCCCTAAACCACATATCATTTAAAACATTATCACACAAATCACATTAACATAATTGTAAACCGAGACATGCAAAAATCATCTAATCAACACCTATAAACATAATAAAAACACCTACCAAAACATAATGTAGACTACAACTTTAAACGATAGTTTGGGATGTACAAGTATATACCAAGCCTTTCAAGATTGGAACGTTTGATTTTAAAGGCAATCCAATATGTGTAGGCAACTCTAGGCTAATTATCTTTGCAATAGAATGCTTTGTGCTATCTAATATAAGAAGTTAAACCTCTATAGAGTGTTTAGCAAGAGTCATTGTGTATTGTCTTAAAGGCTCCAATCTCCAAATAGTTTGATCCTTATACTAATTTAATCGAAAATTCTTAATGAAGGTAAGGATACCTAAAGATGGAAAGTTGATTAAAATGAGTCTGATGGATAAGATTGCCTATACTACATTAGTATTTGGTTTGATTGTTCTTTGCAAAATAAATAGCTCACTTATTTAAGAAAGGGGACTAAAAGGAGTCCATTAATCTTTTTAGAAGTAGGTATTCATTCCATCTCCATCCTAAATTGAGCATACTGTCTTACTTTGTTTCTGTGATTCCATATCCTTGAAATAGTATTCATGCACCCATTTGAACCAAAGGGAATTCCTACCATTTATTAATTTCCATATCTTTTTAGTTAGCAAAGTTTGATTTGTTATTTCTTTCAAAAAAGATTCTAATTTGTTATTTTTGTGGAATTTACCTATAAGCCTCCTTGCATTTTGATTTAGCAAACCTAAATCTATTTTATTCTATTTCTTTTATGCTCCATTCTGGATCCAGATTACAAGTATTTCTTGAAATTCTATCTATGGTCTTCACAATGTTCTTTAGAGATACCAGATGTGATGCCTAATATACATTGATAGATGTTAGTACAAATTTGATCAGAAGAGCTCTAGATGATAAAGACAATTCTCTACTACACCAGCTATTGATTATGCTCAAAATTATTTCAATTAGTGGTATAAATTCACTTTAGGATGGTTTGTTTGTAGAGATTGGGATTCCAAGATAATATATTTAGAGATGTTGTGGTAAAAAACTAGTGATAGTTGCTAAGAGGGGACAGCAGCTTCTGGAACTTGTGGAAATATAGATGAAGCTTTTATTTTGGCTGATGTTTAAACTTGACACCCTCTTAAACATCCAAAGAGTTATGACTAAGGCTGAAAATTAATTACATTATGCTTTGGAGAAGAGAAATACACCATTTGCAAAAGTGAGGCTAAAGATATTTAGCTTTTTGCATTTAGCATAGAATTTGAGGCACTAGGTTCTTTCAACAAATCTTATAAGAAGCTTGTTTAGGACTTCTATAAAAAAAAGAGAATTGATAAAGGGAAATTGGGTTTGCTTGCCTGATGCCTATTGATATCATAATTCAATTCGAAGGCTCCTTATTAATTAGAAAAGTTAAAATGATAGTAGATATGCATTGATGGATCTAAATGATGAATATGTTTGAAAATTCTAGATTTGTTCGAGTATCAATGATCAGAATCTAATCAACAATGGCATATGCCTTTCAAAAATCAACCTTAATTGTATAATTCTTTCGACCCCTTCTATTATAATGTTTAAATAGTTCCTGAGATATTGTGATGTTATCTTCAATTCTCCTACTAGGGATGTAGGCCTCTTATGCCTAATCATTGTTATTTGATAAATTTTGATTGTCTTCTAGCTAGAACCTTTACAATGATCATATAAACTGTGTTGCAACATGCTTTACAGAAAAAGTTTGCATTCAGCCCATCGGGACCTTATGTTAGTGTAGGTTCTACAATGGAGACTAGTTTTGCTAGACAGAGGATTTCATGAGGCTAAAGCTCATCTTGCAATATTTCTTGTAATAGTCTTACTAAGGAATGGTGATCAAAGGATCATTTTAGTAATTTGGAAAATTGATTATAAGAAGGCTTTAGGAGTTCGTCTTATTTAGTGAGTATATTTTCTTTAAAGTTAATGGGCACAATTCGATTGAAAACTTTCCTAGAAGTAATGAATTTGTCAAAAAATATAAAGTTCTTTTCAACAGACTTCAACTAGTTAGCTCTAGATTTTTTTCAACTAGAAAATATATTAATAAGAGGAAGTAAATGTACAATAGTCTTTTTCAACATGATTAAGAAACACAAGAGTAATAAATTGAAATCCTAAAATAGTTAATTCTCTATGTTATTTGGCATCGGGTGCTGAAGCGTAGATTGAATTTATAAGCTAAAATGTGAAGTATGATTCTATTGAACAATACTTAGAAAGTAGTCTCTTTAGAGTTAAAGGAGCTTCCAAAAATCCTATCGTTTCTTTCTTCCCAGATAGCATCCGCAAGGTATTGAATGCCATTTTTAAAAACCATAATTATCCTTTATATATCCTCTAAAGCTCACCGAACCACTTGATAATCTCAGGCCAAGAATAAGGAGGAGTGTCTAAATGGCAAAGCTAAATGATTAACTTTCAAGTGTAATGACTGAATTGCCATTAAGAAAAGAATTTTTTTATAATTTTAGAAGAAGAATTGTATAAAATGCACTTATAATGTAAGGCTAAGTAATTTGGTATTCTTTCAATTGTAGGAAGCCTATTTTTAATTGCTAACTAGGACATGATTGAAGTATGAGGAGAATTATGCTTACACCATATAAGTTTATATCAAAAAATAGTTTGGTTGGTACTTCTAAATAGCTTCCAACATGAAGGATTGGAGAATGCATCTGAAGATGTAAACAGTAAACTAATTTCATCATTTTATGAGGTGTTTAAGATAACATTTGAGAGGAAGGTTGTCTCAAAACATAAGATGATAGTGATACAAAGCAATTTGTCTCTGGCAAAGCATCAACCACTTTGATGTTAGGGTGAAGAGTCTTAAAGAAGGAATTAGTATCCATAAATGAGGAAACAGGGCCAAAAGGAATCCAATGATCATGTTAAAAGAAGGTAGTTTTACCATAATTAACAATGTGCTTGCAAGAGTTCTTAATGGCTCCTCTAAGTCTGAGCAAGTGGTTAAATAGTGATTAAGAGTTTGTAGGTGTCTTAACATCCCAAAAACACTAAAATTTAATGAATTAAGTGTGAATCCATTTCATCCACAAGCAATTTTTATTTGAAATAAGTCTTCAAAACCTCTTTGTGAGTAGAACTAAGTATAGGATTTTGATTAAATTTCACCACAATTCTGTGGCTTACATACCTTATACCTTTGATAGGGCATCGTAACAATAGTCAAAATAAACCAAACCTACTACTGTAGTAATGGTCATTCTAGGTAGATCCCATAGAGAGTGTGTGTAAAGTTATTGAAATGAAAATAATTGGTATTTATGTTTAGGGAGGTTTTGGTTCATCAAACAAGAAAATAAAATGAAACTAAACTAATAAAAACAAATTAAAGAAAACATTAAAAATGATAAAAGTGGGGAATTTGGTAGTGATCTGGTTCTTTGGTTCAATCTCGACTTAAACCCTAATTAAGCATATTTCATTAATTTGTTGTTCTTTTACCTCTCCTTGAACTATTAATCATGGGTTAATAATTAATCTGGGTTTTCCTTAGGTAATGTTTAATTAAGATATGGTCGTTAATTAAACCTAACTATCAAATAACCTAGCATAAGATCTCTAGATTCAGTTGAGTAGTAGCATTATAAATTATGAAAACCGATTAATTAAGGAAACAACCACATGCGATGCGTCATTTAACCTAGATTATGTTATCCCTAATGATCATGAATCATTAGTCGCTACAAATGAATTTCAACATAACAATTACAAATTACATTGAATATTCTAGCAATGGGTTTGTAATAAAATGATCCAATGAACACATTAAAATCATCTTTTAACAATACCTAATGTGTTCATACACAAATAATCGAGCTATAACGATATCACGATCACTCATACATGAAGCCGAAGTCCATACGCGTAAGATAACACAATCAATTTTTAAAGAGAGAAAGAAAATAACAAATCAATGGAAGGAGTGCTTAACTGGGTTTTCGTCATCGATGTCGCCTCTAAATCGGTGTCAAGAAAGCTAGCCTTTCATAGATCTCTCAATTTTAAGAGCTTTCCCCCTCATCTTCATCAAGACCAAGACTTCGCAAAATAATTTTGCTTCAGCCCCAAAAATGTCCCCAGCCAAAACCCCTTTTACAAACTCTCTCTACTATTTTTTTTTTTAAAAACTACGCTATTCTTCTTTTCTTTTTCAAACCCACACTACTGGTCTCCTCTTATACATCTATGTTTTACTCCTCTTGCTTAACGATGTCGTTTCCCTCAATGCTTCCAATGTACTATATTTTGGTCTCTTCCATTGTCGATCCACCTACACTGTGTTTTAATCTCACGTCTTCATTTTATCGTTGTATTTTGGTCTTCACATCTTCATTTCATCATTCTAGCTGTTGACGTGTATTCTTCATATGTTGCTTACCATTTTGAGCCTCCTTGCCTTAGCTGTACGCTGATGTTTTCTTCATCTTGCATTGCTAGTTTTCTCCTTCTCTAGCTACTGGCGTTTTCTTCATGTGCTGTTGTCATTTTTGCTTCTCTTCCAGCTGCCTTATGCATGGTCGTTTTGATCCTCTTGTATTGTTTTATTTAGAGTTGTTGTCTTCTTTTAGATTGAATTTGTTTTTTTAATCTAATTTTCTTCTTCATACTTCAAGAAGACAAATGAATATTATTCTTCAAAAATTGGACCAAATATCATATTTTTGACTCATTTTGACTTCTTTGCCTTCGAATTGTACCTATAATCACATACGAGTTAAAGTGAGTATCTTAAGCACTTTCCTAGTAATAATTGCTAAGTATTATGAAATAATTATACAATCAATTAAGCATATATCAATTTCTCCCACACTTAGCATTTGGTCATCCTCAGGAAAAACATCTAAATTAAAATCACCGACCTAAAACATTTACTTATTTCACACATGTTCCAAAAGTACATAACTATAAACAAAGATGAATGACTTTAAAAAATCATAGCAAGAATTTAACATTCAATGATTCTACTTATGATCAATCAACATTTCATACCTTTAAAACTGAGCAATCTAATGGTAGATTCAGAAAATGTGTTTAAATAAGATATGTTCATAGGTACACTCAACACCATTTATGATCATAATAATCCATAACTTTGTATATCATTTCGTTTCTCCATCACTAAAATTCACATGCATAATCATGAATAAAAGGAATTTTCAAGGTTGTAATGTGGGTAAAGGTAAAGTGAGATGTATTTGGGTCAGGTAGCATAAAAGCCATTAAAGCTAGTGAAACAAAGCAACACTCATTGTGACATCTAATTCAACAACTAACATTCCCTTGCAATTATGTACATCAACTATGACGAATGCAGAAATGGTGTTTCACTACTCAAATTCAAACTTTCTCCCGCAAACCATATAAAACATATATCACTCACAAAAATTGATCATAAGTAAGATTTGATAACCATAAGGAGTGAGCATTGAAAGCAACATCCACCTCATATTCAACATATTTAAGTAACCCATTTATATTAACTTTAGGAGGAAAGACTAATTATAAACAATTTTTCAACAAAAATGCACTTCCTCCTTGCTACATTTATTTAAACATTTTTTCTTTTTCTTTCTGTCTTTCTTTTTCTTTTTCTGTATCTTTTCTTTTGGTTTTCTCCTTTTTAATGAAAAATTAAAAGAAACTACATCAACATCGAAATTTTAATGATAAGACATAAAATAGCATCCTATCATTATAACCACCCACACATATGTGCACCCCCACACTTATACTTTTGAATATCCACAAACTCAATAGTCAACAAATGTTCCACTAGCTTTAAAGCTTGGGAAGGACATTTGGTTGGGGTTAAGGCATGTAATGTGGTTAATAGACAAAGAAAAGTAAATTAAAGCTTAAGGGGCCTAACAATGGAGAAATCATATAAACAAGTTAGGATATTTGGATAATGTAGTTCAGAAAAAAAAAAAGAATGCCTAATTATTTCCATGTTAATGTACGTGATAAAAATGGGGTCTTGAATAGAAAATCAAGGCAAAGTTAGGATGTACATGTCATGAAGGTCACACATAAACAAAGACAATGACATTGATATGGATGTGTCAGTCGAATAAAGCTTAAAATCTCATAGCTTTATCTATCACTAGTCACTACTCTTCTAAAGATAATACACATTAATCAATCATAAAATTAAAAGTACATGCTCAAGTTGCAATGAAATTCTCTAGTTAATTCATTCTCTACTCACGATTATATAGTCATAGAGGCAATAGATAAACTATTTATTTTTTTTGTCTTATTCTTTCTCTCATTTTGATGGAAAACTTAAAAACAAGTAAGAAACAAACAACTAAAAAATACACATGCATATAAAAACTAAATGTGAAAATTTAAAGAAAAGAAATTTACTTCCTTTGGGTTGCCTCCCAATAAGCGACTTTGTTTAGAATCGCTAGCTAGACTCCATACTTCTCCTCACATGACAAAATTGTGATCTTTTGGTCTCATATGTGGCTCCTCCACGTGAGGTTGTTTAGGATAGGGGCTTATTTGATCATTCATGTTCAAAATCTTCCCTATCTTTAGAATCTTAATCTCTACTGATTCCATGCTTTTGGGAAATATTTTAAATGACTAATCAAAATAAAAACTAGATTACTACTATAGCAATGGTGAGTTTAGGCCAATCCCATAGAGAGTGTGTGTGATGTTGTTGAAATGAAATTAATCAGCGCTTAGGTTTGGGGGGTTTTGGTTTTAGAAATAAAAAATAAAATAAAGTTAAACTAACTAACAAAAGCAATGTAAAGAAAACATGCAAAGAAAATGATAAAAGTAGGGAATTCGGTAGGTACCCAGTTCTTTGGTTGAATCTTAACCTACACCCTAATTAAACATATTTCATTGATTTGTTGTTCTTAAACCTCTGCTAGAGACTAATAATTGTGGGTTAATAATTAACCCGAGTTTTCCTTTAGGTAGTGTTTAATCAAAATACAATCATTAATTAAACCTAACCACCAAATAACCTAAGATATGATCTCTAGATTTAATTGGGCAGTAGCATTACATAATAGGAAAACTGATTAATAAACGAAACAACTACATACAATATGTCATTTAACCTAGGTTATGTTATCTATAATGATTAAGAATCATTAGTCGCTACATATGAATTCCAAATATAATAATTATGAATTATATTGAAATTCTAGCAATGGGTTTGTAAATAAACAATATAATGAATGCAATTAAATCATCTCTTCACAATACCTAATGGGTTCATACTTAAATAATCAAACAATAACGAGAATGTGATTTTCCATACACAAAACTCAAATCAATTAATATAGGATAACTCAATCAATTTCCAAATAGAGAAAGAAATAGCAAAAATAGTGAAATACACTTAACCCGAGTCATCGGCATCGATGACTCCTCTGAACCTGCATCAAGACATCTAGCCCTCCATAGATCTCTCCTGGTTGAGAGCTTCAATATCCCTTTTCGTGCTCCCCCAGGAAAATACTTCATCTCCCTCCAAGAATGTCCCAGCCGAAACCCTTCACTCTTGCTACTGTTGTAATTTTCTAATTAACTTTTGGTCCACTTTACTGTTCACTTCTTAAAAACCTCCATACCTGTTAAACCCTTATTCATCCTCCTATCTAAGGCTACATTTAGCTTTCTTCCAAATGTCTATGTTTCAAGTTATTGTTTGCATGAAACGCAAACTTTACGTAAGCTCCAATTGCTATGCATTTTTTTCCTCCTACAGTGCCTCGTTTGGTGCTCCTTCCCAGTCGTGCATTGTCCTTTCCTTCCCACCTATTACCAAATTTTTGCATGTTATTTGTGCCTAACTACTGCATTTCTCCTTTGCCTGTATACGTTTTGTTCATGCTTCTGTTTCTCCTTATGCGCTGTGTTTTACTCCATTTTTATCCACCTACTATTGTTTTGTCCTCACTAGCTATGTATGCTACTATCATTTCATTCTTTTGCTTCCAACCTCTTATTTCATGTTAGGCCATGCAAAATTATTCAATTTCCATGCACGTGTCATGAGAAACTTCTCTGTGTTTTCATTTTTTCTTATCTTCTCTTACTTTAATTTTTTTTCTTCTTAGTCTATGAAGATAAATGAGTATTAATCTTCGAAAACAGGTCCAAGTATTATGCTTTCAACTCACATCAACTTTTTTTGCTTCCTAATTGTGCCTAAAATCACATATGAGTCAAAGTGAGTATCTTGAGCAATTTCATGTCATTAATTGCTAACTATTATGGAATAATTTCATAATCAATTAAGCACTAATCAATTTCCCCAACACTTAGCTTTTGTTCGTGCTTGGGCAAAACATTAAATTAAGATCAAAAAGCCAAAAATATTGACTAATTTACCATATGTTCCAATAATACATAAATCATAAACAAAGATGAATGACTTTTAAAAACATTGCAAGAACATAACATTCCAAGATTTTACTCATGATCAATCGACATTCATCATCTTAAAAAACTGAGCAATCTAATGGTAGACTCAGAAAATGTGTTTAACTAAAATATGTCCATAAGAACACTCAACTCCATTCATGATCATATCATTCCATAACTTTGCATATCATTTCATTTCTCCACCACTACTGTCTACATGTAAAAAGGTGAGAAGTATTTAGGTCAAGTTGCATAAAAGCCCTCAAAGCTAGTGAAACAAAAGCAACACTCAATGTACTACCAAGTGCAAAAACCAACATTCACTTACAATGGTGTACATTAACTATGATGAATGAATCATACAATTGATGACAATACATTGAAGCCACAAAGAGTTACCTTTCCAAACTGACATCTATATCATATTCAACATACTCAAGTAACCTATTCAATACAACTTTAGGAGGATGCATTAAGTATGAATAACCTTGCAAACCATATATGCACTTCCTCCTTAATACATATATTTAAACAATTTTTCTTTCTTTTCCTATTTTTATAAACATTAAAAGAAACTAAATTAACAGGGAATTTCAATGATAAGTGTACATTCATTTACTGGAAATATCTCAAATGTCTCTTCAACTTTTTCTTCTTCGTTCACTTTCTGTACCCTGCTAGATAAAAGTAAAAGTCATTCTCAACCATAATTATGAACTTCGTACTTATCTATGAGCTAAAAGATAGGTCTTTTTCTACTTCGAGCTCCTCATCTACTTCTTCCACACAGGCAACTCCTTAAGTATTACGTCAAGATTCTCAATTTCTTCATCATTTTATAAGATTTCTGCATTTATGTTCATAGGGTATGCCTCGGGTTGATATGACTGCTCCTCTTCCATTTGTGATTCTAGAAGTTCAATCGTTGTTGCTATTCCACCTATCTGGCTTAGCAAGTTCCGGTTCTAAACATTATATGCCTCATTTTCTGCTAGAACTGTTGCAACTATTATTGTAGGATCTATTGAAATTGGAGATTGTTAGTAATCACAACATTCATCAATTCTTTCGGAGATGTACCTAAGTTTTGTTGGCTATCTACATCTTGGAAACTAGACCAAGATTGCCTTTCATCCTGCTAGAATTGTATGGTATTCTATTGAAGTTGTTGCATAATCTCTTGAAGCTACTGCATACCCTGTTCAAATTAAAGATGGCTAGCATTAGTTGGAACTAAAGAACCCACACCACCATCCACAGAAAAACCACCCATATTAGAGCTTAAACATTTACCTGCATAACTCATATACACCTTTCTAGGGAAGGTTCAAACATTAACGATAATCATCTCAAATCAATTGGATGAGAAACGAGAAAGTAAGGTGGTAGCAATTGTGAGAAGGTGAATGAAAGCCATCAGATGGCAGATTTATGATATTTGAGGTATAAGCACAAATGTTTGTATGCACCAAATAAAACTCAGAGAAGGATGCAGAATAGTGAGGGAGCATTAATGAAGGTTGAACCTTAACTTGAAGGAGATGGTTAAGAAAGAGATAATCAAACTCTTAGATGTAGGGATAATTTAAAAAAATAATCAAACTCATAGATTCAGGGATAATTTATCCTTTCTTCGATAGTGAATGAGTCAGTCCAATATAATGTGTACTTAAAAAGGGTGGAATGACGGTAATAGAAAGTGAGAGTGGAGAAGTAATTTCGATAAGAACGATCACAAGATGCAGAGTGTGCATAGACTATCGAAAACTCAACTTAGTAACTAAGAAAGATCATTTTCCTCTTCCGTTCATAGACTAGATGATAGAAAGGGTGGCTGGTCATTCATTTTATTGCTTCTTAGATGGATATTTAGGGTACAATCAGATTTTCATTTACCCTGATGATCAAGAAGAGACCACATTCACCTTCCCTTATTTAACCTTCCTATAAAGCCTTCTTTACATCTATAGCCACTAGTTTAAAGCTGAAAAATTATTTTCAAGCTCAAGGTGATCCCAATTGGTAAAAGGATGTGCAACAAGAGGTTTCTACTTTGGAAAGGAATCAAACATAGAGCTTGGTCTCCCTACCTTTAAACAAAAAGGCAATTAGTTCTAAGTGGGTATTTAAAATTAAACATAAAGCAGATGGTACGGTTGAAAGATGCAAGATGAGGCTCGTTGCAACACCCCCTGCACGAAACCTACAACCATCCACACACATAGCAACCAAATGCCTATAGATGCATTCAAAGTATACAATTCTATTCAATGCTATAGATAAACACATCACAAAAATCCCTAATGCTTAACATTATCATTTAATAATAGTGATACAACTTTACATTTACATGATAATCCAAAAGACAACATACAATTTCCTTTAACCATTGTATGTACAATCATCTTTAACTAAAACACCTTTAAAAAGTACTTTTCCTCTCTCTGTTGGCCTTAATCCCTGCAGATGATCTCTGTACCTCACTCTTATGACTTAGACCTACATGGATTAACACACATGCTAAGCTTGAAAGCTTAGTGGGAAAAACACTTAGTTTGGATGACCACTCATAACAATTATCTGCCAAGCACACACATTCAGAAATATCATAACCCACATACCATAAATTCACATTCATGAACCAAACATTAATATTCAACTCTCAAGTAAATAATGATTGCATACTTAAGCAATGTACATAATGCAAATATGCTTCAACATATTATATATATATCGCATATGCACATTTATAAGCCAAATATTGATATTCAACGCTCAATGAAACAAGTTATCAATATAATTACACGTCATTACAATTCATCATTACAAACAATACAAATGCTCATTAATACCAATTATTTATGTTTCCATACTGTATTTTTTATTTATACCTATTTACTTTACCTTTTTTTTTAAGTGTAATAACTCGTTTCTCCATATCTAGGGTTAGAATCCTAGATCATCATATATGAGAAAGGAAATAGTAATGAGAGATTATGAAATGCATTACATTTACATGCATATCATTAGCTTAAGCATACACACACATGAATATTGATTTTTATGCACATTGCAAATATTGTACATGCACTTAATTAACATATTTCTGGGTATAAATTATTTTTAAATGATTATGATGTGAATTATGAATTATATGTCATGAATTTTAATTTGGTGATTTATAATTATTAATTAAGAATTTTTGGTGAAAATTAAGGGATTTATGAAATTATGTGTATTATTGGACTAGAAAAATGCCAAGTGGCAAGACAAATTGACCCTTGGTAATAGAAATTATTGATAAGTGGCATTGAAAATTGGGTGACAATTGGTTTAAAAATTGGGAGACAAATGAATTGGAGATTAAGAGACATTAGTTAGCTTAAGTAAATGTCATATTAATTTGACTAATTATATAGTGAGTGTCATTACATGTGTCATGACACCCACCAAGCTTAAACGCCTATGATATTTTCATCTTTACAAGACCATCTCATTTGTCTTTCACTTCTATTTTTATTTCATGCTTTCTTCTTCTACTCTTCTTCATTTACTACACCTACATCTAACACTCACAACATTCTCATCAACCCACTCACTAAGTTGAGTCTTGTTTTAAAACTTTCCACTCCAAGATTTCATTGCCTTCATCTTATTGATAAAAACCCAGCTTATTCTTCTTGAATAGTTAATGATCGTATAAAAATGGAAAGCTAGATTACATGATCTTTTAGAGATCTTATAGTTAAAACAAGTAAGAATATTATGGCTCTTCATGGGTTGCTTTAATAGAAATGTTTTTAGTGATAGTTAAAGATAGACTAAAAGTGTTAATGGAGTTGATTATATACTAAAACGCGGATGGAGAAATGGTTATATTCATATTCTATTTTTATGTACATGATGGTTAATAATTAATGAATTTTTATAGGGTTGTTTTTTAGATGCATTGATAGTGAAAATGGTGTTTGAATGAGAGCTGAAAGATGATGAATCAAGAGATGTGTTTATGTCCTATTTTTATATTGATGATGGGTAGAGAAAATTTGATGGATGAATATGTATGTCATGTTCTGTTTTTAAGAGTACGAAAACCATGGATTATAAGTTGTTATGTAGATGAAATAGCTTATGATTTAAGGTAAAATAAAGGTGAATTTATGTTAACTAAAAAACTAGTGTAGTGTTCCTGAAATGAAAAGAGTTAAGATGATAGTGAATGATAGTTATCATTTTTTTTGTATAATTGATAAACCATAGTTAAGGATTGTTTTATGGATGATATTGAGATGAAATTGAGGTAAAAATGAAGAGGAAATCAAGTAGAAATAATGAACTATGCATAAGATGCGTGGGATATGTTATGAAAGAATTGAAAATCTAGAAAAAGTGAATGAAAAAGGGTGGTCCATGATTGCGGCACTCATCCCACGACCGTGGGATGAAGCATCAATTTTTGTCACGATCGTGGGAAGATACCCCACGATCATGGGCAAGACTTGAACGTGAAATTTTTCCTTTTAAGTGATGTTTGAAACAACTAATGATAAGGTACTTTCTTATGGTGTAATTAGGCTTGAATGGGGCTTGAAATGAACCTAGTTTGATGCTTGAATAGTTGATAAAGTGTTTGATATGTTTAGGGTGATAATTGAGGTCATAAATTAAGAATAGATTGACAATATAAATGTATGAAAAATCTGGAAAATTTAGAGTATTAAAGGAAAGTAGGTGTTTGTGGAAATGCTAATGTGATTCAAAGGAGATGAATGATGAGAATTAAGTAAGATTGAATGAGAATTTCGATGTTGTGTGATCACATAATGCTAGAATAACATTGGCAAATGATTGATTGATGATGTTAGAATAATCAAGTGCTATTAAGGTGTCAATCTAAAGTGTAAACTAGACATTTACAAGTTATAGTGTTTGAATGATCATAATGAATGAGTAACGATACACATACCCGTGAATGTTATTGAGCATGCATTATACATAACACTTATATATATGTGTAGGATTAAATACTTATGTGAATAATTGAGCAATTTAGTAATGTGTAAATATGTGTATTTTGCATGATTTAGAAGAACAAATAGAATGGCAGCGTCCAGACATTGCTGGGAGGTTAAGGCAATAGCTATCTGGAGCTTATTGTGAGTAACCTTTATGTTTCTCACTAGGATTGATTATAATTACTTAAATTTCAATTATTGAAATGATATTTATGTGAATATGATAATTCCAGGCATAGATGGTCAGAGGAGTTTAATAATTGGAAATGTATTGGAAGCGTTCTGATTATAAATGAATCTAATAGAAATATGTGTTCTCAACAAAAATATTGAATTTCAAACTTAGGTCCAATGAAAAAGTGAAAAGTGAATGTGTATACTGAATGAAAGAAATTGATTGCATATATATGATTCAATACATTTCAATACATGAAATGAATAATCAAATAAAGGAAGTTTTGACTGGAGTGGCCAATGAAAAAAGAGCTTAAAGCTCAGAAAATGTGTATAAAGAGCCATAAGCTCACTAGTAAATTGAGCTCAGTATCCACAATAGATATTGGACAGTTATCAATGAGCGCAGTATCCACAATGGATACGAGATAGTTAAAAAGGCACCCAGTCACAAAAAAGTAACAATGAAAGTGAGTCACATGTAAATTGCATATACAAATTGATATGTAGGATCTGAATGTTTCAAATGAACTGTTATAAAATGAAATGTGATGTGATATTCGGTAACTGTCATGTGATTTGATTGCAAAATTGAATTATGAATTGTTCTTTGATTTATATAAGTGAGCACATCGATGATGGCTTGCTCACTGAGTTCACAAAACTCATCAAAACCACAACGTTGACCTTCAAGTACTAGAGAAGAGATTTAGCTTCTAAGATGTTCTAGAAGAAGTGTAGTTCCATCCATTTTGGACAACAAGAAATGGCTCAAATGTCGGTCAGCTGCTATTGAGGAGTTAGATAGAATTTTTTCTTAGTTCTTATTCCATTTAAAATATTTTTTAAAAGAGTAGCATGCTCTTAGATTTTTGTGATACTGTATATATGAATTATGGAGTGTAATGCTACAGTGCAATTATGTTTTATTAATGGAATGAGGAGTTGATATTCATAAGCATGCGATTTTTAATCTGTGATGCTATATTAAGTGAATGTGACTGCTCTAACATGCTGTTTTCATAGAGTATATTCGTGAATGTCCTCTAGATGTCGGGTATATGCCTCATGGAAGTAGAGTGTTATAGTTTTTGGTATTAGATCATAGTTTGGCATCCATATTGACAAATATAAACATATAGATATGATACATAGTGAGAAAATAGATAGCAATTAAGATTATTGTTTATTATAGGTCATCCGCTATTGGTTATCAAGTTAGAGAATCAACTGACCTAGAGTTTGTAAGAGCTAATAGAGAGTCTCCCGTACCTCGATATGATTCAGTGCCTTAGAGAATTTCATAGAGGAAGGAAAGAAGGTATGATAAACTCAGAAAACAGGGGGCTATGGACTTTTACAGAAGTAAAGAACATGTTGAGGCTGAAGGATGATTACAGAGGACAGAAAGAGTGTTCAAACAAATGGATTGAGAGTCAGATGAAAATTTTGACTATGTAGTCTCACTACTGCAAGGTCCAGGTTACTAGTGGTAGAAGACTGTTCAAGGTAGTGTCACCAAGCCTTGTAATTCAAAGTGGGAAGACTTTTTAAAAGTCTTCAAGCAGAATTGCATGTCAAAGATCCACTTGGATAGGAAAATGAAAGAATTCTTATATCTGAGGCAAGACAGTCTTACAGTGGTTAAGTATGAAATAAGATTTAATAAATTGATGGGATATACTACTGCATTGATTCCTAAAGAGGAGGAAAAGTGTAGAAGTTTTGAGGATGAGTTGAATATGGGGGTTAGGACAAGTCTAGCTATTACAAATCTAAGCAATTTTACTGAGCTAAGAGCTACCTGGATGTAAATCTAGTAGTTGTTAAAAGATAGACAAGGAGAATACAGAATGGAATTTATAATGAAGAGACAAGGTGAGTCCCAAATTGATTATGGTAAAAGATTTAGTAAAAGCCGAAATAAAATTTTTCGACCACTGACTAGATCAAGATAGTAAGGGTTTGGATAAAGGGGTTGTTTTGTTCAATCTGGCAGTGGTAGAGGTATAGTATCTGGGAAGATGTCAAACTGTGAACACTTTGGTAAGAAGCATAGTGGGAAATGTTAGAAGTTATCAGTAGCTTGCCTTGAATGTGACTTCTTTGAACATCAGATCAGGGACTGTCCTGCAGTTTATAGGGTACAATCTGGAGCAAAAGGAGGATCAGCAACTGACAGTAGCACCAACTGAACTCACTCTGCCTCTACCTCTGCCTCTTTGTCCAGATCCACTTGCTCTACTATATTGGACAATGTAATTGCTTAAATTTTAATTATTGGACTAATACTTATGTCAATATGATAATTTCAGACATTGATGGTTGGAGGAGTTTGATAATTGGGAATCTATTGGAAGTGTTCTAATTGTGTGTGAATTTGATAGAATATGTGCTTTCAATAAAAATATTCAATGCTGAACTTAGGTCCGATGAAAATGTGAAAAGCGAATGTGTATGCTGAATGATAGAAATTGATTGCATATATATGATTCAATGCATTTCAATATATGATATGCATTATTAGATAAAGGAAGTTGTGACCGGAGTAACCAACGAAAAAGAGCTTAAAGCCTAAAAAATGTGAACAAAGAACCACAGGCTCACTAGTAAAATGAGTCTGGCATTTACTGTCAGCCCCCTGAAATTTTTTTCCATTAACTTAAGCTTAATAGCTTATGTAATAAATGCATTAGAGAAAATTGAGGGTATTTTTGGTATATAGCTTAAGTACCAAGGGTAAAGTGGACTTTTGGGAAAGGCATGGTGGACTTGTCTTCGTAGCAGAATGGCAGCGTGAATGAAG
>JANZXR010000170.1:12300611-12348064 GCA_027575705.1 Erythroxylum echinodendron | reverse complement strand
AATTGTATTGTGAAATTGAAAATGGGCCCAAGTGGCTAATAAAAGTGTTTCTGATTTTCTCAGTGTATGTGATATGCTCAATTTTCTGTTTACAGAAACAAAGTGTTTTAAAAAAAAAAAAAAAAATTTATACCGATTTTTGTTAAGTGTTAAGTGATGTGACATGCCATCTTCGCGGGGCACGGATTCGGGTATCACTGTCGATATCGGGTTCGGGTCCGGCGGGAGTTGGGGTGTTACAGTGCATATGAATGCTAAACGATTGTTAAAAATAGTCATCATATTATATCTTATTTAGTTATTCCCCATTAAGCTATATGTTTAGCACGATGATTTTGCCTCCATGTAGGTTCTGATAAGAAGGCTTAAGGCTGGACAACCAAAATGGCCAATGAGGGACTTGATATACTTGGGTTTTGTTTGAATTGTTTTTTAGTTGTATCTAATAATATAAGGCATTTTGTATTTTGTGTAAATGGTTCGTAATAACTATAATACAGGTAAGGGCAATGTGTATATTATGTTATGTATATAACATAACTTATGTAATATGAAGTATGTTGCCTTATTTTCTTTCAAGCATCGGAATATTTTGGTATGTTTTAGGTATGTTTTGTGTAACATCTGTATATCCTCTTAGGAGGTATTTGGGTGTTATAGTGTAGACATTGTATCCTGGTGGAATTGTCTCATATTCTGTTAAATTTGCATTATATCCTCCTGGAATTGCTATGCACTCTCTTGAAGTTATTGTTGCATACTCTATTGAAATTGAAGATTGTTAGCAGTAATAGTCTCGATAATTTCATCTAGAGATATACCTGAGTTTTGCTAGCTCTCTAGCTCTTGAGCACTAGACCATATATCCTGCTAGCATTGCCTTTCATCTTACTGGAATTATAGGATATTTTGTTGGATCTGTTTCATATTCTGTTGAATTTGCAACATATATTGTTGAAATTGAATATTGTTAGCATTAGAAGTCTTGATAAAGTCATCCAAAGATGTACCTAAGTCATGATAAGAAACTTCTGGTACATATAGGAATTGTTGTGTGTCCTGCATATTATCATAGAAGTAATTCTATTGATTATCCCATCTATAATTAAAATTTGTATGGACACTCAAAATATAATTATAAGGTTGGGAATATGAGTTATGAAAGAAATTACTTCCATCAATGGTTTTTTTTCAAATTTTAAATCACTAACACTAAACAAAAAGTGAAAAATAGAGAAAGAACTGAAAAGAAACAAATTGCAAACAATATGTATAAAACACCAATTAAAATCAAGAAAGAAACTAAAACACTGCACTCCCTAGCAACGAAGCTAAAATTGGTAGCGTGTTGTAACATTACACAAAATAAAGTAGACTACTACTATAGCAGTGGTGAGTCTTGGTCAATCCCACAGAGAGTGTGTGTAAAGTTTTCGAAATGAAATTAATCAGTGTTTAGATTTATGGGCATTTTGGTTTTAAAAATAAGAAAATAAAATAAACCTAAACTAATTAACAAAATTAAATTAAAAAATAAAGAAATGATGAAAGTGGGGAATTTGGTAGGACCCGGTTCTTTGGTTTATTAAAGAAATGATGAAAGTGAAGAATTTGGTAGGACCTGATTCTTTGGTTTAATCTTGGCCTATACCCAATTAAACATATTTCAATGATTTGTTGTTCTCAAACTTCTCCTAAAAACTATTAATCGTGGATTAATCTATTTGTAAAACCCCAAACTTTCCTTTTCATGTGCCTATAAAATTTCATTTCGTGTGAATGATGTTTTCAAGTGAATGTAAATTTTATTTTCATTAAAAGGTGAATTAAGAACCCAAACCTGAACGACAAGTATTAAAGTCAAATGATAGTCAAAAAATATTAGAGTTGACTGGTATGGAAATGGACCAAAAATAAACTCAATCGGATGGATTTATGATAGATCAAGATTGACCTTGATTTAAATTATTATAGAGTAAATTTAAAGTATTCTTGGGCTGAAGTATAAGGACATAAGAATCAGTGACAGTTACAGATACTTAAAGTAAATCGATCCAACTTATATGTTGATATATTTAGGTGTAACATGTTATTAAGTGGACATAAAATTTCTACTGAAATTAGACAGATTTTTTGTTAAGCCACTTAATTATTTTGGACAAGAAATAATACGTGTGAATGAGCCTTAAGTGGTAGTTTTCATTTACAAGAAGAAGTTCTTATTTGGAACAAGAATGCATGAAAATCTTATGTTGTTAAGTTTAAGGAGTAGATGTGAAGGACATAAAATTCTTTACATGAGAGACCAATTCATGGTATGGACATCAGAACAACTTTTTATATGTGGGAGACAAGTATTTTCGTGGATGTTACAAGGGATTAGTGGCTTAATTAAACAAAGATGGTGAGGGATAAAACAATGAACAACTGTTGGAAAGCTTGCAACATGTGGAAAGCTTTCAACATGTAGCATGTAAAATAAAGCTGATGGAAGCTGCTCCACCTTAATTCCACCGAAACTTTAGCTCTCCTTTGGAACAAAATTGTTGAAGAATAACTGAAGCTGCTCCCTTCACACTTAGGTCTTCCAAGTTACTACCTTTGGGAAACAAATTCAGCATATTGTTTAAGCCTCCAACCATGGATAGTACATCTATCAACGCCAACTACAAGCAGGGAAAAGATGGGCAACACATTACCATCTGATTTTAGGTATGTTAAACCACTCTTGTCTATCCTCTTTATCTGGTCACGTGAATGCTAAAGCTGGAAACATGAATTTCCTTATGAATTGCGTGAATGTTTGAGTATGATTTGAAGAAAGTGGTAAGTTTTCCTAACTATGTTTAGTGAAATTCTGTATTAAAATTCTTTATTTCCTTGAACAGTCCTAGGTTGTTGGCCATAACTTAGTCTACAGAACTCAAAATTGGGTGATTACAACTGTAAATGAAACCTAAGATATAGTACTAAAAATATCTAGAAGAGACCTAGACCTTATTCTAGCTGAATGATATTGAAAATTGAGATTGATTATGGTAACCAGATACTATCTTTGTGTTGAAGCAGCTTGTGATATTTGGTACTTGTTTCATAATTTATAAGGTGACAAGGCACAATTTTTAATGATATGGAAATTAGAGACATAAGGAAATAAATGTCTAGAAAACTTTAGAACCTAATTTAAACGTTTGATATGTAAAAATTAAGGAACAAGCAGATGCATGGTTAAATGAAGAGAAAAATAGCATAGTAAATGGAGACGAAAACAACATATATATCCATATCTTATGAATGTTAATCAATAGGTATTAATTGGTAGCATATAGATGCTATGTATGTGGCTTACTAGTTATTCAATGGTAGTATGTATGTTGTGTTAGAGAAGTGCTCTAAAGGCAATCACCTTTAGCAATTATTGTACATATCATTTTTATGATTAATAAAGGCATTTTTCATTATTTCGATGTTCATACATTTATGGATTTGATGTTGATCTTAAGTTGATTTAATGAAGTCCTTGATACAAAATATAGCATAGAGGAAATCATGATGAGATCATGATAATGAGATTCCTATCATGTGTAATTATGTTAATATCTAAACTTTTCCTAATTATAGGATTAATGAGATGGGATATCATTAATCTGGATAGACTAGCGCATGTTATACTCCTTAATTAGATCAAGTAGTAGATCTCATAAGTTGTAGACATAAGTTGTTTAGAGTTAACATGTGGATGCTTACTAAAGGTAGTAAGTACATTGCATTGACCCACTGTGAGACAATCATATGAATATTCTATTCCAGTGTTAATGATAGTCTCATCATAGCAATGATGCAAGTATCATTTGACTTGAGGTGCTCAAGGATATCTCAGATACTGATCCTATGTTTTGACTCAATTTATCAATGCCTTTCAGGGGTTACTCATAGTGTGGTGGTTGGGTATAACTTGAGGTATTCGGAGGTAATTGAGTAGCTAATAAAAGATTTACCACTCCTGATAGAAGGAGATGATACCTATGGCCTCTCATCGGGGTCATTACTCGGAAGTCTCTAGCTCGAGCAGATATGTGTCATGAAGAGAGTCTTCATGATATATAGAGTAATGAGATCCTCAGGACAAGATCTAATATCACTTGGACTAGATGTGATGTAGTCAGTCTAGTGGGAGTTGACACTTTGACCATACTTTGAACCAAGTGGGGTATAGATGGTGAAAGGAGAAATTGCATGGCAACATTATGTATGGAAGGGTTCGTAGTCAAACCACTAACTTTCTGATCAATTGGAGAGTCATGACATGTTGCTAGATACTGCTTTTGATTTACTTGAATTAAGTGTTAATTCAAATGGCCAATATAATCGGAAACCTAATGGGTCACACACATGGGAGATCCGGAGGATAAGGGATATGGTCTTGAATAGTGATTCAAGATATGAGAGAGTGTTTCGGGATTGTATCGTGATGTGATCATAGTAGAAATGTTGCATGGAATGGATTAAAAACAAGTGTTGTTGGTTTCCATTAATGCATGCTATTCATGGTCATTAATTTCCTATAACTTCCATTAATGCATGTCATTCATGACCATTAACTTCCCATAACTTTCTATTAGTGATGGGGTTATGGAAGGCCAAATGGTGAAGAAAATTGAGATGATTTTCGAGCATCTTGTGTATGACATATAAGATGAAAAAGATATGTTAGTTTTCTTACACACACACACTTTTTCTCTTTAATCTCTCAAAAGTTCTTGTCTTTGCTAGCACAAAGAAAGACTTCTAGCCATACCCTAGTAAGGTTTTATCCTTCTATCTTCGTGTGGACTTTCATTAGAGACAGTCTGTATTGATCATTGTGGTTTACGACAACCCAACATGGAGAAGATTAAAGAACAAAGGAAGGTATGTAAAGATCTTACATTTCATGTTTTTGTTTTCTTATATCTATATGCATGAGTAGATTTGGTGGTTGAGGTTTCGTTTTATTTCCGCTACATATATTTGATATATATTATGAATGAGATGCATGATCGAAAGCTAACACTAACTTATTGTACATTTGTAGTAATAGGTTGTATGTTAAAATTACTTTCCTTTATGGTCACATAGGCTAAAATTTTCTCTTTGTTTGTATACTTGGTCACACCCACTTTAATGGCTACTTCTTTAGAAGGTTAAAACTTAATTATTAGTTCCACATTTTTATTTTGGTGATTACATGTCTGGTTATTTGTATTAAATTACTTGGGGAAACAATATCTAATATTAGTAAACTTATGTATTTCCTTACTGAATAAAGACGGCATTATTAGTTATCCCCATTAGTTTATTTTGGTCTTTAGTGTTTAATGTCATTTCTATTGCTATCAAAGCTTCTATTTCTAGTTTAGAGAGGGTTTCCATTGATAGATTATTAACACTTTAGCCTTCATTAAGTTGTCTTCTTCACCTAGTTTTATAATGGAGATGGAATCAATTAAATAATTTCCCATTTCAACCTCTATACAAACTTTACCATATCATATTATCCTCATTATAATAGTGGCTTCATCTAAGCAAATAGCCTTACCTAAAGAGTTAGCTAAGTAGCTCAAACCTATTGTAGACCAATACACTAATGGTACATTATGAAATAGTAGCTTTATTTAAGCAAATAACCTTACCTAAAGAGTTAGCGAAGTAGCTCAAACCTATTGTGGACCAATACTCCAATGGAATGTTATGAAAATTAATCTATATTAGGACATGCTTCAGCTTAAGCCTCTCTAAATCAAGTCTAAGTCTCCATATTTATAGGAGAATAGGCTTGTTGTTTATGTTCTAGGGAATAACCTCAAGTATATTCATCATGCTTACTTTTATATTGAATTTAAATAAGAATAGATCCTCTTCATTGAGAAGGAAACTCTTTAAATCAGCTTTTCAATTGTTTTGAGCCCACATATTTATAATGGAATAAGCTAATCTTTTATCCATAAAGAAATTGGCTATTATTAAAGACCATTTAGGAGAACTCAACTTTAAAACTTCTATTGGTTAAACAATAATGATGTTTCTTACAAAAGTTAAAAGTGGTAGGTATCTCAACTTATCAAATGGTAATAATCCTCTACCATTTGGTACTAAGTGAGACAGATCAATAAAGAGGAAATCTTGGTAGTGATGTGAGCATTAAAGTAATTACAATTGCCTAAGAGTTGAGTGTAGGATATGGAGGACCTAACACATCTTTATTCTCTAAAGGTTAAAGCTTAGACTAACTTAGGAATATGAAAAAGAGCAGGAAGGTGGAGTTAAAGCTCTAAGAATAGAGGAGGTTTAGGTTAATGGGAGTTCGAGGTTAAAGTTGAATAGAGTGCCACTCCAAAAGAAGGAAAATAAGGAGAGAGGGCTACAAAGTTTTGAAGTTCCATACCTGAAATGTTATGCAAACTAATAAGGAAGTTAGGAAGGATTGATCCACCAAAGAAATTTACCAAAAATGTTAAGGAAATTCAAAATAGTGGTAAAGAGTGTAAGATGGAAAGTTAAAAGAAGATATTTTTGTTCAAGATAAGTGCAAAAGGGAAGAGATCTCACTGTTGAGATTAGAAACATTAAAAACTATGAAAAGAATTGAGATTAAGGAAGAGATAAAGAGAAACACAGGTATCACTAAAGTTAATAAAGATTTGGAAGAGTCTTAGAGGTTAATGTTAAAGAGTTGATTGGTTATAGAAAGCCACGAAGTGAAAAGAGTAACAATGTTACAAGTTGAAATGAGAGGAGCAATGTAGAAAAATGGTAAAAATAAGAGATTAAAGCAAAAGGTAAGTGACTTATTTTCTCACTTTATTTTTATTAGACTTGGTTTTTCATATATTACCTTATTAATATCAGTAAGGAAAAAATATCATTAGTAATACGCTTTGTTATCATCAAAACTATAGGTTAGAACTTTACTTAGTCCAATAATGTATAAATGATTCTACCCCCTATTTTATTATTAGATTGCACTAATGATATGCTTTATGTTTTATCTCTTAATAGTGAGTTTTCCATAACATTTTATCACTTAATAAACTTCACTCCCATTCTAAAAAATTCTCTATTACATAACCTCCTTCTTGTCATTTTATAAATTCTTTATAATTCTTAGAGCTATATACCCATTCTAATTATTCATACACTCCTATTATTAGTATGCAACTTCAAGACCATAATTTATAGTCTAACATATTGAATATTATTCCATCTTTAACAAACAAAATCTACCTATTAAAAGTTTCACTTATATTATTATCAATTATAAGGAACTTAAACTCATATAATTGGTATGAATTAGCCTATATTTAAATTATATACTTAAAGCAATGTTAAAACAAATTCTAAATTTAGTTTGCAAGTTTCTTGAAGTCTTTATTGAGTTCCTTGATTCAGTAGTCCAAGTATTTGTCTAAAATTTCCTCCTTGTGTTTTCTCTACTTCAATTATGATGCCAAGTATAAATGTTTGTTTTACACATTCCATGTATGTCCTATGTCAATATGTTTAACTTTCCTAATTAAACGTTGAAATTTTGAAAATAAAAAATGTAAGAATATATATTAATAACATATGTGACATTTTGCATGTTTAAAATCTAAGTGTGAAGATCTTCATCCATTAATCACAAATAATTAACATAAGTTGAATGAACAAAGTTTATGATTTTATTTTCTTTATGTCCTTAACAGCCTAAGGTATTGGATATATTCCTTTATTTCCATTTCTCCTAAATTGCATCTATAAGCCATTATTAATACTTTATTTTCAAAGAAAAACAATCCATTCTAAGTCTTTAGCTCAAGGTGTTTATATATCCTTAAAAATAATGCATCAATGAATCTTTTTTTTCAGTTATAATTTTATAATGGATCTAAAAATTTAATTTTAAGTCACGAATATATCCATATAACTTGGAATATTCATTGACAAAATTCATACCACTCTTCCTTCTAACTTTCTCTTATAATCATCACATAATTTAGAAATATGTTAAGAATTTCTTTACATTATTTATCTTAGTTATAATGATACTTGGTTTCTTAAGCGTTTGGTATATGAAATTTCTTTTAAAATTTTAGCATAAATCACTTTTTTCTTTTTCTTTTTAACATGTACGCTTAAGTTTGTATGTCTTCACCTTCATATAAATACTATTTCTATCATAAGATGCACACAACTCCCATTGCCAATGATCTATACATCTAATGATTTAATTCATTTTTAACCTTTTTTTTAAATCAATCATTTTTTATAATTGATTGTAGTTTATTTGAGCTTGTTAGTTGTTGCAAACTCCATTGCTAATGTCTAATTTGATTCCCTAATATAGAGTTTATATCTAATCAGGCACGACCTTAAATAAAGACAGAAAAGGCATCTATCTAGGGTCCACTATCATGAAGAACAAAATAGACAACAAAAGGAGTCTCTATTTTGTCTCATTTTATTTTTTTATGAGACAAAAAGGGTCCCTATTTTGCCTCTTTTTGTTTTTTACGAGGACCCACTCTTAACTCTAAAAAAACAAAAAGAGACAATAAAATCTTTTTTTCTTTACCCGAGGCTTATAAAACATCAAGAATGTCATGTATCTAATACATCTACTTAGTCTCTTTAATAATTGATTAAGATCCCCTATTCTAAGATTCTTATCATTGTCTAAAAAGTTACCATAATCACATGATTTGATATGCGTTGGATGGCCATTTAAAATTGACACATAAAGTCATCTTAAGTTGTAAATGTAGTTTTAGCATTGTTTTCATCTTCCTCAAACATTTTCTTCATTCATATCCTAATTGTTTTTATCTTCCTTAATCATCACTTCGTCACTTATGTTGATTTTTATGACTATCTCCATTTTTAATACTTGCATGTTCAAATATACTTTAGCGTCTCTATGTTCATGTTTAATACGTGTATTGTAATGTTCAACTAAATAATTGTATTGCTCTTATCAATTTCATTTTATTGCTTTAGCCCATCTTGAACTGACGCTTCATCATTTCTATTTAAACTATCTCAAACATTTTGCCTTTCCATTTTGTTTTCGTATATTTGATCCATCTTTCACATTTTACCTTTGTATTCATTTTGCTCATCTAAACCATTGTTCCCGTCAACCCCTTTCCTCCCACCTCGCACGGTCTACGCTTTTCGTATGTCTATATCAAGTTTCCTTTCTTGCCTCTTACGTGTCTCCACCGCTTCTATCTCCATAATAACCAAAATTTTAGGTGCATGTCTAGGAATAAAGCATTAATTATCCCTAAGAATTGTTACTAATTTTCATTAATCTTATGCAATAATCATCCTATTCTATTAATTTCAATGACTCGCTAAACTTGTATTAATCACCTTATAGTTAAGCTTTATGAATACTTTGATATCCTGTATTCAGCCATATCTCATATTCTTTTATATGATTTAGAAAATCAAGGTTACTTTTTCTGATATGCTTGATTATGCTTCTTTCCTCAAATCTTAGCTCAAGTTGTAATATGAATTTACCATTATAAAAAAATCTGAAAATTATAAATTAAATTAACAGCCATTTCAGAGATTATATGATAACATGTAACTAAATCATCAATCAACTAATGTAAAAATTACATTAACAACCAATTAAAAACAACCTACATAATAAATATCATTGCATCTTTGAGACCATAATCATTGATAAACAAATAAATATAGGGCCTTACGTAAGACCATATAAATGGATTAAATAATGAGATGGTGTATTTACCTTTTCTTGTGTTTTAATTTCTTGCCATTCAACAAGAAAATGGTAACTCTCTTCTAATTTTTGTAAAGTAGGAAACTTTATGCACGACTTTTAATATTAAATTAAGTCTCAAAAATGCATTATAATATTATGTGACAATAAGAAACTGTATTTAAAATTAAATTTTTAGATGGAACCAAATTTAAGTTTTCATTTATTTGAATATAGGAAAAGAAGAATATAGGATCAAATCTAACCATTGGTGACTAAGAAGAGAAATGAGGTTATGTCCTTTCAAGAAAAAAAAAAAAACAGGTTATGTGAAAACATTGGAGTATAGTGCTGTCGTGTCGGGGGTTTTCTTTTCCTTCCTTCTTATTTACAGACTTGTGAGACAGACAGACAGAAGCGAAGCCGACGAAACAAAAGCAGAGTCCCCCTAAGCCTCGCCTTTTTGTCTCCCAAATTTCTCCAATTCAGACACCTTCTCTTCAAATAACGCAATCAAAGATGCAAAATTCATGTTTTCTTTATGCTCTTTCATGGTAGCAGTAGTAGTGGAAGAGCAGTTAGATTGAGAAAACTAACAAGAGGAAAGTAACTGTGAAGAAGGACAAATATGAAGCCCTTCTTCTTCTTCTTCTTCTTCTCTTGCTAGCTAAGGAATTAATTTCATGGCCTCCTCTTCCCAGCATCGTTGCGTTTTTGGTACCCATTCTTCATCGCTGCGTATTGTTTTTAATGTGAATGTATTTGCGTTTTATTCGTTAACTGAACTGATTCTTTTTAATGCTATCCGATGACTTATTTGAGGTCGTTAGTGTTCCTTTGTTTCTTTTGTTCTCGACAGTCTTTGTTATAAACCTTGGATCTCTAATTTGGTCTTGCACAGTTGGGAATATACCCTACGACGCCACCGAGGAACAGCTTATTGATATTTGCAGAGAGGTTGGTCCTGTTGTTTCTTTCAGGTAATGTCTTTCGCTTCGTTTTGTATAATTCTAAGTTTAATCTTTTTTAGTTGTTTAAGATCCACTCTGCATTGTATTTGTTAGGTAGCCAAAAAAAAAAAAATTAAGTTGCTCGATTTACAATTGTATCGACAACTAACTGCTTAGAAATGCATTTGGGCTGGTGGACTCGGAAATGTTGGTCTCTGTATGTTATTGGTTGATATAGGTTAACATGAATATCTCCTCTAGGCTTTTTGGGTGTTGAAGAAAAGAGGCGCAGCAAAAGAGGAAGTTTTGTTCCTTAGCTGACTAAGGAAAAAAAAAAAAAACACTTGAAGGAAGATTCGTATGTTTGAATTGGAAAATGATTAACTAATTCTTTGTGGCCCCTAGAAGTTGCCTCATTTCTTTGGGAATAATACTTAAATTAGTTATCAAACTTTACTCGAAGGGTAGCTTGTATCTTTATTATTGACCAATTAGAATTTCAATTTTAAGTTTTATCATAGAGTTGTTGAAGATAATTTACAATTACTATATCTTTCAGAGAACATGACACTATTCATGTCTACATCTTTCTTAAACTCTGTTGATAAGTTAACTTTGGAAAATTTTGATAAAAGATAAATTTAAAGGTCTTATTGACCAAAATTAAAATTTGAGGTTCGAAATAAACTTTTGAATAAACTTTTGAGACTTAATTTGAGTTGCTTGCTAACATAATTGAAGCCCTACTATTATAATGATTATGGAAGAAAGGACAAACATTTGATACTGCTAAAATGGTGAAAGGTGTTGCATCATGTGTGAGTATAAATGTTTACTTGAATGAAAACTAAAGGTAAACAAAATTGCTTTCAGAGGTTAGAGAAAGTTCTTGTTAGAGTGCTGGCGTTAGTCATTGTTGGATTAAAAAATAAATTGTGGTAGTTGAGAAAGCAAAGGGGAACCAGGGAATAATTTATAGCCTGAAATTCTATTTGTCAATTAAAAGACCTTCCTTTTGGTCTTCTGAAGTAAAAGACCATTATTTTTGGTCTTCTGAAGTTTTCCGCTTGTTAGTAGATCTAATTCTGTGTAAGAACTTGTTTTGGTGTTGTATATTTGTGCATCCTGTTACACTTTATCGGATTACTTTATGGCATGATGCAGTAAAAATATCTTGTATGTATTTCTAATTCTCATACTAAAATAATGCAGTCATTTAAGATGTAATTTTATTCCTCTTCTTCAGGTTAGTCATTGATAGAGAAACTGGCAAACCAAAAGGTTATGGATTCTGTGAGTATAAGGATGAAGAGACAGCATTAAGTGCTCGCCGTAATCTCCAGGGTTATTTGATCAACGGAAGACAATTGCGAGTTGATTTTGCTGAAAATGACAAAAATGCAGATAGAAACCGGGAACAGGTGCAGTTACAATTTTAGTTCCTACACAGTTCTACAATTACTTTCCTTTATTTTCCTTTCTGACGTTAATCTATTGCAATAGCTGGTTTTTTTTTGGACTGATGTCAATATCAAAACAATATTGTGTTGTAGTTTGATAGATATCAAAGTTTGGATTATAATTAAAGAAATTGTAGCAAGCAGTCTAACCAGGGAATTCTCCTAACCTTCACACGTAACAATTATGCTAGCTTTGCCAGAATATACTGTGTGTTGACTGACTGTCGTTCTTTTACCTTTCATATGGATATATGCCATTTTCTATGGATTTTTGCATTAATAATGAACTGACGAATGACATACTTTTCCATGTGGGACTTTTCTTGTTTGGTTCAACTACGCTTTCTAGTTGGTTGGAAAATTCATTCCTATTTAATGACTGAAACCCTCTTTGTTGAAAATACTTATCAATTGTGCTACAATAGTGTGTTGTTAGAAGAGACAATAGAACTTTTTGAGTTGAATGCATTGCTAAGATCTACAAGTAATTGATCAAATGGAGAGCTAACGATCCATATGGAATGAGCAACTGGCTCCTGGAGGAGTCTCTTTGAGATATGTTAAATATGTAAAAAGATGGTGAAAGGGACGAAGGGGAGGGCTAAGGTTAGGATGATTAGAATAAAGAGTGATCAGACATTCTAAAATTCTCCTAAGTTTTGACTTAAAAACTTGCATGATTTGCCGTATGTAGCAAGTATTATGCTGTTATATAAGTGACTTTAAATCGTGAATGAGAAAAGTGGTAAATGGTTCGTCTGTACCCTTTTATTAATTGTTGAAGGAAATGAAATTTCACCAGGAAATTTCATTTTTAAAGGCCTGCTTTAGGCCTCAGAGTGATGTAACTTCTTTTAGATAAGCTAATTTTCAAGACTATTGACTGAATACAAGGAGAGACTTGTGAGGATACACTAAAATGTGACATGAAAAGTGATCCAATGGTTTCAAAAGCGATATCACAACCTAAATATGAATGTACTTTTTAATACGCATATACTTTTTAATACTAAACAAAGTAATGGGAAATCCGTTGAAAGATCCTTATGGCCAGTTTTTGCTTTTTCATCCTAAACGATGGCTGAGAAAAATTTTGATCAAAAGCCTAACGTTATTAATTGATTAAAAAAATGGCATTTTCACCTCATTCCATATTTGGCACTTGAATCACCCAACTCAGCCAAATTCTTCAATGTCTCGATTACTGCTTTTCGGTTGTTTTTAATCAGTTTGAAACTTTGAATTCTAATTGCATGAAGGGCCACCTTTCAAAATTGATGTTAAGGATTGCCTTATTTATTTGCAGGGTCGAACAGGACCTGGATTGGCTTCAGGTATTGGTTGGTTGGTGTCGTTTTGTCACCTTTATTTTCAAGTTATTGTTCCACAAACATGAATATGAAAGATTCTTGTTTTTATGTTTCAGACTCTAAGAAACAAGTGGGGGGCCTATCAGCCTTTTCAGAATCTGGTCATGATCAACCGATTGGTCTCCATATTGCTATAACTGCTGCGACAGTCATGGCTGGAGCTTTAGGTGGTGCCCAAACCTCTGTGCAGTCAAATCAAAATGGCTTACGGAACCAGCCAGCATTTGCCAGTGATCCTTTAACTCTTCATTTGGCCAAGATGTCCCGGAACCAATTGAATGAAATGATTTCTGAGATGAAGGTATGTTCTATAATAAACCTCATTGTTTCACGAGGATGTCTTTGATGGCAATATCTGGTTTTGAGATGAAGGTATGTTCTATAATAAACCTCATTGTTTCACGAGGATGTCTTTGATGGCAATATCTGGTTTTCTGTTCAAACAAAGGTATTGGCTTCGCAAAACCGAGAGGCAGCACGTCAACTATTGGTTGCAAGGCCTCAGTTATCAAAAGCTCTTTTTCAGGTATTCATGAAAATTTGTCCATATGAGGGTTCAGTGATTTGTATTTCTACTTAACACTGTTTATTTTGGCATGCAGCAATAATTGCTATTTGATATATCTTTCTGTTTGGTTATGAATGAGTTAACATTGCTCTATAAGAGTTTAATCTTCTGGCAATTTTGCGTTTCATATTGCATTTAGTTGTGTATACAACTACCTTTTTTTCTTTGTCATTTTAGTTCTTTCAGAACAAAAAAAGAAAAGAAGAGATTTATATGCCTTTTGTTCTGATCTGTCTTCTTGTGACATTTTTTTTTCAGGCTCAAATTATGTTGGGATTGGTCACCCCACAAGTGGTTAGTTACCAACATATCTTAAAAATATTACTTGATTTTGTTTAATATTGGTGAAAAGGTCAGTTATATGAAGATTTTTTATTGTGCAGTTGCAAATGGCAAACACTAAGCAGCCTCTAGTTCAAACTGCCATGTCTTCACTCCAACAGGCTCGGCAACCAGCTGTTCAGTCTCGTCCTGGTGTAGTGCCTCTTACACAGAGGTTGCCACAACCAGCCTTGGTACCTAGAATGCAGGATGGTCAATTCTCTGTTGCGGCTCAAAATTCTGTGGTTCACAACCATTTTTCTGCACCACATCGGCCTTCTTTGCAGCCTCGAGCTCAGATTCAACAACACTCTAATAACCATGTTCATCAACAACCTGTACTGCCAGGGCAATCTGGAGTACCACAGTTTCACTCCTCTATGAGAGCACAAGCTCCTGCGGCAACTTCCTCATCATTGAATCAACAGATGCAACGCCCATTACCAGGACAGATTGGAACTTTCAGGCATAATTCTCAAGCTCTTCCAAGTATTGGTGTTCAATCATCTCTTATTTCTCATCCTTCGACAGCAGATTCTTTGCTTCAGGTATCAAACCTTTCTAATCCTTGTTATCATGGTAGAACAGAGAAAGAAGGCTCTGGTTAGAGGATATCGTTGTCATTTTTTTTCTCTCTTAATGGAATTCCTTAACGTTAGGGATTTGACTTTTTAATACTAGTATTTTTTAATTGCTAAAATGCATAATCATTTATTATTTTATTTAAATAAGAATATCTGTTACCTCTAATAATAAGAGATTGATATTATCTTCTTTTGTTTGTTTATTTGCCTTTAGAATTCCTAGTCCAGTTGACTATGGACTAAGGATTTTATATGTATGTTAATGCCTTTGGCTTTTCTTTCTAGCAATTAAAGAAAACTCATTAGATAAAACCTAGACTTTTTATCATTTATTATCAAAACTCGTTAGATAAAACCTAGAGTTCTATTATTTAGTATCAGAACCTTAATCCTAGAAAATTCTCTTCCTCTACTTATCACCACCACCACCACTGCCCCAAAAAAAAAAAAAAGTTATATGCCCTTGACCTGAAATAGAAAACAAAACTTAGGAATTACAGATCTACAGTCTTAAGCAATGCATACCAAAACTCTTGAACAATTTAAGCAGAGATTAACACACAACTAGTAGAATTTATGAAGAGCTTAATTGAAAGCTTTAACAAAATTCAATAGGAGGGAATCTCTGCTTTTGCTGGTAAACAACTGAAGCAATATGAAGTTATAAGCTGAAGGCATTAGGAATGTGTTAAATGGCTACCCTCACATGAAGGTGGAGTTTCCTAGATGGTAAGATGGAGATCCAACTAGTTGGATTTATGGAGGAGAGAAGTTATTTTTTCTTTGATAAATCTCTAGAAGATTCTAAGGTGGAAATTGCTTTAATCTTATTAGATGGAGATGCCTTTATTGGTATGGTGGTATGAAACTTGTCATGGAATTCCGTCTTGGGAACATTTAAGAAAGGACTCTTATTTGTTTTGGGACATCCAAATATGAGAATGGTGATGGGAAGCTTGTTAATATATGACAAACCTCTACTATTTGGAATATTAGGATTGATTCGAGTGATTTGTCAAATGGGGATAAAGATTGGTGTTGAAGGAGGTTGATAAGGACATTCATTGAAGGTCTTAATGTAGATATTCATTGTGAAATTAAGGCATATCCTCCTAACATTATGATTGCTGCATTGGTTCCATGAAGAGAAAATTAATGCAGAAAATTGTAGAGCCAGTAAGGGTGTTAGTAAATTAGTCACCATTATGTCTGCTGCCCCAATTATTCCTATTCAAACTACTATATGAATAACACAAGATGAGCTCAAAGAACAATCATCAAAGGGCATGTGCTGGAATTGTGATGAAAAATGTAAGGGCTTCGTCGCAAGCAAGAAAATTTTTTGATGTTGAACAAGTAAAGATGAATTAGAGGTCAAGTCAATTGATTCTCCTCAAGAAGGTATGGATAATGATGAGATTATTGAATCGATTACTAACTTTATTAATAGAAAATAGGTTGCTGAACAACTGATTTATCGACTTGAACATTGTCATAAGTTTGAAGTAAAGGCAACAGATGGGTGAACTTGTGATAATAAGTGTTTTAAGGAGAAGTTGGTTATGCAGGTAAAGGAATATTTATGAACTAATCTTGCTACCACTGGAAGATTATGTAGTAGTTTTATGAATTGAATGGCTATTCCTGTAGGAGATTTTTGTTGAAAATTTTCAAATTGACTATGAAATTCATTCTTTAAGGAATGCATGTGCTTCTAAAGGTAAGCTTGGTAACTGTTTCTAACTATAGTGTGGGGAAGGTTCTTTGGAAAGTATGCCATAGATTTATATTATAGCTGCGAATCGTTAATGAGGGGTTGACAAAATCTGAAAAAGATAAATAATTCAGTCATTACTTGAATTTGCAGATATCTTTTCTAATCTTCCTCCTCTTTGATCACATGATCATCGAATACCTCTTTTACTTGGGAGCACACCAGCTAACGCCCTTCCTTTTGATTGCCTACATTTCCAAAAGATGGAGATTGCGAAAATTGATAAGGAGATGCTTGAAACAGGAATCATAAAGTCTAGTGTTAGCCCACTCTTATCCTTTGTTATTACTCGATCAAAAGGATGGATCTCGTGGGTGTTTATTGATTACCGGGCACTAAATAACGTCATAGAAAGGAAAAATCCTATTCCTAATGTAGATGAGTTGTTTGATGAATGACCAAAGTTGTCCCTTATTATAGCTGGAACTCCATAGACTTGTCCTACAAGGGAAGAATTGTCTTGACCTCAGATTCTTCTTCATGGCAAAGCATTATTTTGCGGGAGTTTCACTTATCACCATCTGTAGGTCATTCTGGGTTTCTTCGCACATTGAAGCTAATCTACCAATTTTGCTACTAGGAGGAAATGGGGATTGCTATGAAAAAAATTGTGGCTGAATTTGTTGTTTTCTTGAGCCAGAAGGGTGAAATGATTTTCTGTCTATGGTTTACTTCAACCTCTTCTGTTCCCAATGAGGCTTGGACTAACATATCCGGATTTTATTGATGGTCCTCCACCAATACAAGATAAAACCACCATGTTTGTGATTGTGCATTACCTTACAAAATATGTTCACTTTTATCCTTATGCTGTTGCAAGTGTTGCTCACACTTCTGTTGAGAACATGGTGAAATTGCATGGAGTTTCACAATATATTGTCAACGATTGGGATAAAGTTTTCACTAGCAATTTTTAGAGGGAGCTTTTTCACTTACAAGTTGCCTAATTGACCATGAGCATTGCATATCTCCTGCAAACTGATGGACAAACTGAAGTGTTTAGTAGGTGCATAGAATACTACCGTCAGTGCTTTACTAGTTACAGGTCAAAGGAGTGGGTGGTGCAGTATCTTGGGGCAGAATGGTTGTACTTGTCCAGTTATTGTTTCAGTTGCTTTTTGCTTGGATTTGCCAGCATCTTGCATATTTCTTATAACAAAACTGGATGAGAATGTTACTATGCAACAAAATTGTGAGATATTTCCTCCATTGGTGAAGTAAGAGTCAAGATATTAGATTGGCGTGAAATGATGCATCATGAACATCCTATCATTGAAGTGCTTGTCCAATGTGTCAAGTTGTTGGTTGAATATGTTATTTGGAAACCTTATGAGGCATCGGCAGAGAGCTTTTAAATTTTATTATTGGTCAGCCTTGAGGTCAAGACTGTTTTGAAGCAGCAGGGGCTAATATGATCCCTGCATATTAGGGATTTGAATTCCTTAATTTTGGGGATCTTGAATTGCTAATTAGCGTAATCATAATAGGAGAATATTTGCTTAAGAAAAGAATAATGTTGATATTATTTCCTTTTGTTTGTTTATTTCTCTTTAGAATCCAAGTGTCTAAGAGCTCTTGTATGTGCTATTTTTCTCAACCAATCAAATCGAATTTAAAGTCTTTGGTCTATCTGGAGATTGATGCCCTCAAAGTGGTCAAATCCTTGTTCCTTCTTAATTTTCTTTTTAACTTTCCACAATTTCATTCGGGGATTTTATCATCTCTTCTGCAAAGAATAGTTTTTGCATGCATCCGACACACCCTTGGATAACTTAGTTTGGTGGAATAGAAGATAGAGGATGGGGTATGTAGCTTAATGTTCGATTGCTGCCTTTATTTTATTTGAATATCCAAAAGGATGCTTGTTCAAATCGGCTGATAATTACCCATTGAACAAAATTCTTGTAAATGAAATAAGAATATCTTGTAGTGGGATGATATACATATGTCGGTTTCCTTATATTTGCATGCATGAAGTGCTATCTATGCACACAAGCATGCTGGGCCGCCCATGCACTTATTCAACAAAAAATGGTTGAACAGAGATAAATATATACAAGTATGGCCTTGGAATCTGTGTGCTCTTGCATTTACCTGGTTGTATGTTTTTATTTATTTCCAGCTACCATTCACAAAATATACTTATGGTGGGTCTAACTTACTTTAGAATAACAGCCTGGTCCCTTGATATCGTCGGGCATTTCAGGTCCTGTCAGCAAGGATGTTGGTAGACCTGCTCAAGTACATGATAGTACATCTATGAACTTGCAAACAAGCTCAATTTACGACTCTAGAGAGCCAAGTAGTCAGCCTTCAAAACTGCTGAAATTGGAAGATAGTAAAAGCATATCTGTCTCTATGGGTGCTTCAGGAGTTGCCCCTCGACCTGGACCATCTCAAGCTTCTACAGATGGTCCATTGCCTACAAATTCAATTGCTAAGTCAGAAGAGTTGAAATATTCTGATAAACAAAGTGATCAGGTATTGTGCTTAAAAAAAATTACAAAAAGAGCTTCAGCTTGACAAAGACACTATGTTTGATCGTTGTATTCTTTATGAGCTTTGCTTGCGTCCAAAACTGGGAGCTCCGAACTTGACTTATGTCCAAAGTACTTTTAGGTCGCATAGTTCTATCACTAGGAATTTGAATAGGTAAATGAGTATCTGAAAATAGTTTTGGTCATTTGGAAACTTTATTTATCTGAGACTCTTATTACAGTTGCAAACCTTTATTGACTTTAGAACAGTCAGTTGAGGGCTTGATCATATATTGAACACAAATTTGGAGACTCGATTGGATAAATGAGTAAATTAGGGATTCAATTGACTTTTAAGTACCACGTCTTTGTCTAGGTTTAGAATTGATCTTTTTAGGTTCGTGTCATTGAGGACTTAATAGCGATTGACAAAATTGATTTATTTTGTTGTGGTTGGCCTCTTTATATAATGGCTACGTGGACACAGTATAAATAATGCTTATGCCATCTTCTTCTACATATTATGTGATTAGATCATATTTGAGATGCTGATAATATGATCCGTTCTTTGCAGCCGATGGCAGATTTAGATCCTGGCTTACTGCAGCAAGTTCTAAACCTTACACCAGAGCAGTTGAGTTCATTGCCACCTGAGCATCAACAACAAGTGATTCAGCTCCAAGAGGCACTGCGAGGAGGGCAGATATGGCCGTCGTAGTGGGACATAACAATGCATAGTCTTGCATTCGTTTATTATTCATCACTGCAGGTTATCCTCTGTAGCTGGAAGAGGAGTGTTTGCTACTCGTTCGTCTCTGCGATACCTGTACAATGATTGTTACATAAGGTCCACTTCTGAAAGAAATTCGTGGTCTTTATAACTTCCAAATATTATTCGTTAACTAGGGTTTAGCATTTGTCATAAAATTAAGGATAAGAGAGCAATAAAATTTTGATCCGTTTCCGAATAGTTCCTCTGCTTTACTTGCCCAGTGGATCTTGACTCAACTGGTATGGTTACATCTATTGCCTTGGTTGTTCTTTGATTCTATGATCTGGATTGTTTTAAACAATATTCTTGACTCATTCTCAAGCGTAGAAATGCATCTAATCCCAACTCAAACCATGATAAATGGATAAAGAGGTACCTTGTTACCGCTCGACCAAAGCCTAGTGATCAAATTTATTCGCTAAACAATTTATTCGGCAAAAGATTTATTTTCTGTGGCTTCATTTAGTTCCTTATTGTCTTTGCCGAGCAGGGTGGTAGTGAATAACCATAAAGACAACACATCTCGTGATTTTCTGTGGATATCCTTTAATATATCCATTTGGTGGATGAATTCCTTGATTGTAAGTCTCTTGGATCAAACTCACTCTTGAGATGGAAGTAATACTAAACATTGTTGTCCTCGACTTGATTCTCAACTGCCAAAATGAACTTAAAAAGGATTCTCAAAAGCACCAAGTAAACACCTTTTAGCTTCAAGAAAATATAATCTTAATTTTCTATGTAAATTAAAATTTCCAATTTTCTAAAAATATGCCCAGTAGCTAAAAATACGAGGGTAGCAAGGCATGAATGAGGAGTTTCCTCATCACAAAATGGTTTATCTGACTAATTTTGTGAACAATTGATAAGCAAGAAAAATACATACAGAAACAAGAATGTCCCCTAATAACCTGTCTGATATCAAAGGAAAATCCTCCTGATGGTCCTGGCAGTGGAACGGGAAATCAATCTTCCAATCAGATTTGCCGGCAAGGTAAGCAACTGCTGCTGCGTTTCTGGTGGGAGCTGCAAAGTATTTTCAACATAAAATTAAGACATGGACTTAATAGTAAACTACGTTGATCATGGTGGATAAACTAGCATGATTCAGGAACCTAGTTTAACAAAAACTACTGATTTAATTATATGGCTGCGTATTCCTTAACAATTATTGCCATCAAAGAAATGAGGAACATGGAGCGTTCGAGAACAAGACTTGCACTTTAGACCAATACACCCTCTATCTTGCTAAATATCTTGTGGATTAAGTTTCAACTTGCAGACTAAGAGAGTTTCAAGTGTGACCTAGACAGATGGACCATCAGATTTTTATAAGGCCTTGATTTAAGCACAACTCTGTTCCAAGTGAGGCCATGTCTGAAAATATTGCTATTTCTTAATACTGAATCACCAAACTGAAACAGCAATAAAGAACACATAATATCTATCTCATGCCAAACTGAAAAAAGAGAAGCAAGAAACAGATCTATTTTTTTCCTCCAAAAATACAATCCAATTTCCTAACTGATCTCTGTTGTTGAAGGTTTTATCTAGGTGCAGTGTTATACTCGAGAACAAATTCAACGGAATGTAATGGTAAGTAAGAATGAGGAATGGAATTGATCAAATAGGTACTTCCCTATAGGGTAAGTCCAATGATTACAACCAGAATTTTCTCATACCCTCTCCACTCTTGCAGCCTTGCCTTATACTCTCAAGTGATAACTGAATCATCCCCTCTACCCTGATCAGTAAACACGTGTCTTCCCTACTAACAGAATCTGAAATAACAACTAACATATGATGTAAATGATATGGGGCGTATTTCATTTTGACCTAAAACATGCAGTCACCATGTTGATAGATCCTAAAGGTAACCGTGTTCATATTATATTAATCAAACAACAAGCTCAAAACCATGTAATTTGCAAAGAGTTGGATAGGAGTTTCTAGTATTCTAATCTAAGAATTCTTGAGACCATGCAATTTCAGAAGAGTTAGGCTTGATTAGAACCAACAACTCCAAACAGGACAGAAAATGTATGTTAGGAAGTACTACTTATCCAATTGAAAGTCTTATAAAAGATTCCATGTGAAACTGAAAACTAAAGCTGACCTCGGGAATAGCAGAAAGGACTGGCAGAATTTCTTGAACTGATGGAACTTCATAAACAAGAAGAGAAGCTTCCTCAGAGTATTTGTTAGGATTCTTGTATTTGATAACTCCTTTTTCTTCCTGTAAGATATTAATCCATATACCAGTTATTGCAATACAGTAAGTAGGTAATAAGCTAAAGCGGGTATTTTATACCATTAACCATTGTATCCTCTCTCATAATTCATTCGCATCACTGGTAGAAGAACTCCATAACACTATATCTAGTATTTAAAGACGGCAATATTATAGCAAACATAAAATTAGTATCTATAAGAATCTGCCTTCGGAGGCTGAAAAAGAAAATGGTGAATATTTTGAGGCCCTCAATATTGCACCTTCTCCCAGAACAACTTGGGCGTATCTGTCACCGTTTGGTAAATGAAGCACCAATAAACCTGATTGTATTATTAACAACTGTATAAAAAAGTACCATGGTGGGGCTCTGCTTTTTTTGGGATCTTGATAAAAGTAACATAAGGCGCCGCAAGGTTCTCAAGTTCATCATGTCCTCGTCAGTCATTGAAGCAAAAGAAAAGTTGGGCATAAATGGTACAGTTGCAGTCGCTGTGGAAGCAAAAGAATGTAGAGTTGCTAGCCCAAGTGCATCCAAGCCCTGCATATGAACAAGGCAACTTGAGACACTATATAGTCTATAGAGGAAAGCAGCTGAATAATTAAAGAATATGAATGACAGTTTGTTTGCACTCATCATTGGTTCTTATCCAAGATGGAACTGTCAATGATTGACTCAATATGATAAAAATTGTTAAATGTAATATATTCATAAATAATAGCACTAATATAGACATCCAAATAAAAGCTTGGGTAGTGTTTCTTTAAGTTGATTATATCACTGTGAAAGGAAGGGGAACTACAATCTGTTATGAACTGTCTATTCCTAAATTAACGTAAAACCTAAACATCCACTAATTAGTGGGATTCTTGAGATAACTTATTTAGGAGGTAATTTTGGAGATAATTTTAAGAAAGCTCACTAGAATTTTTCAACGTGTATCCTATACAAATATGCTTATAAGTCATCATAACAATACAAGATTTTTCTCCAAATTTTCCTTATGGTATCAGAGTACTACAAGTTTCCAGAATTAGCCGTCTTTTACCTTGCAGCTTTTGCTTTTGTAATTTTACTTGTTAATTATTCTGCATCCTTCATTGCTATATCATGGTTCAACCCAAGTACAACAACAATAATAATCCAGTAAGAATTTCACTGAGACTGGGAGTCTGAAAAGATCTAGAAGTACACAGTCTTATCCCTAAATAGTTGAGAAGTTGTTTCTAGTAGACCTATTAAAAGGCCACTGAAATTTTTTTTGAAAATGATTAAAAAATTAATAATAATAAATTAAATATAAAATAATAAATAAAGATAAAAATAAAAATAAGTAAACAAATAAACAAATGAGAAAAAAACAAATAAGTAAATAAAACAAACAAGCAATTGAAAGAGGGAAAAATATGGAATAAAGAAATAAAATAACTAAATAAGCTAGTGCGATAAAAAAGTACTAATACTAATAAAAGTCACAAAGATTGAAAGAAAAAGTTCGAAAGGGCTATGACAAGATAAGGACTTCTCTATGTATGATTATCTACCCGAATTTTAGTTCGCCTAAGTTTTCTATTGAAGGCTAAGTCCTCAGTAAGTGCTGGTACGGCCAAATTGTTCTTAATTACCTCTCCTCAATTTTTCTTAAGTATTTCTTTTCTTCTATTAAATTTCTTAAGTACAATCTTCTCGTATCTTCTTACTGAGACATCAAAATGTCTCCTCTTAACATATTCGAACTAACTAAGCCTTGTCTTTTTTAATTTCCTATCAATGTTAACCACCCTCAACTTGTCTCTTATCACTATATTTTTGACTATCTTTTCTTGTAAGGTTAAACATCTAACGAAACATTATCATATCCATCACCATTAAGTTTTGACCATACAGCTATTTGATGGACCAATAATCCGTTCCATAAAGCATAACCGACCTAATTGTTAAACGGTAGGACTTACTTTTTAGATTGAATGATATCTTTTTGTCACATAAAATTCCTGAAGCATCCCTCCATTTAAGTCGCCCTAATTTGATATGGTGTACTATGTCGTCTATCTCATCACTACTTTAGATGATGGATTCAAGGTACTTAAAATAAATTTTGTGGTATAACTTCTGTTCCAATCTTGATTTCTAAATACTAAGTGTGCTACAATATTTCAATTTTCCATAATCTTCTTGATTGCCACCTTACAACCTTTATTGTTAGATTTAGACCCTAACTATAGGGCATGTAGAAAATCACATAAATTCCCAAAATTCAACCTATGTCAGAAGAAGTCTAACTCAACAGTGAACTTCAAACCCTTAAGTCAGAAGGGTGCAGGGGAATTGAGAGGCTGTTCGACAACCTTCTCTAAAGTCAAAAATGTTGCTTAAGTGTATGAAATAAAGGTTAAAGCTAGAATATCAAGGCAAGGAGGTAAATTGTAATCGATATAAATTTGCTACTGAGTCAGTTTAGTTATTGTGCAATAATTGTCCTGTCAAAACAAAAAAAATTATTGAAAAGGCAAGATGCATGACTTTTTTCACAAGTTTTAACCTCGATTGATCATATAAAGGAACAGATTTTGTGAAAGGAAAAAGTCCCATTGCTAAATGAAATAGCTGATGTTTTCTAAGAAGTTGAGAAACACCAAAGAAAGTTGAAAAAATTGCAAGACAAACTATCAAGCTGAAAATGGAGCAGTAAGGAAACCAATAGAAGACTTCGAATTTGGCCTATGTAACACAAAGCAATAGAAAAAAAATTAGCAAGAATTAAAAAGTTCCAAAAATGAAGACTTCATAAAGCTGGATAATCTATCAAACGAATGTTTATTATCTCTTTTAGATAAGGTTTCTAATGTGTTCATTGACCCTTTTTGGGATCATTCCTTTTAAATTGTATCTGATGTCTCAAAATACCCCTTCTACAATACGTGAGCTAGAGATTCTGTTGCTACAAATCATATGACTCGTTCATCCAATCATTTTAGAACCAATACCCCATATCTAGGTAATAGAAAAATTATTGACGATGATAGATCAGTTACCATTGTAGTAAATATAGAAGACATACAACTTCAACCTTCATTCTATTACAAAATGTCCATTATCCAATAAAGTTGTGTCCGTGCAAAAATTGACACTATAAATTGTTAAGCCATTTTTTACCCTTATTGCAAATTTCAAGATCAATAATTTAGTTTTGAGTTATGTATTAGCAACAACAATTTAGTTTTGTCACCTTTACCATATAGTGATGTTATTTCATCTTATCATTTTTGTTGGGGATAATCATCTTTTGTAACTTTACAGATCATGTTTACTACTTTATGTAAATGAACATATGCAAACATCACAGCTTTAAAATGATGAAGTGATTAACGTTCCTCCTACTTTTCATTTATGATACAAAATCAGTTTGGTACCAAAATTAAGTGATTTAGATATGACAAATACAATAAATTGTTTTAATCAAAATTTATTGTCATATTTAAAAAAGAAAGACATCATTCGTAAACTATCTTGCATGTATAAATCACAAAAAATGATGTGCTTGAAAGACAAAATAATAATTTTGTAAATATTGCTAGAGCACTCCTTTTTGTACCAAAATATTACTGGGGGTAGGTGTTCCATTGAAGTATCATTGAATTGAGGGTACAGCTCACTTGGTTAAAATCGCTAATTGAGAACATTTTATTAAATGTAAAATAAACTAAGCTCCCCACAGTCACTTATTTAGCACAAGAATTCTAATCAGATGATTATGTTAATAAAATTTTTATTATTTTGTTATATTCTGCAATTAACCATGACACTTAATTGATATCAACTTCTAGCTACCAGTGTGTTCAATACAATTGATCAAAACTAAGGTCTTAAGTAATTGTATAAACTAACAGACATACCTACTCCACTAAACTTTAGCCACTTTTTTTTTTCTAACAATCACACACAAAATATCTTAAGTGTATTTGAAAATTAACTGACTAGGAACTCTTTTTTAACTAATTTCTTTCAATAATTAAAGAAATAATCATTTGAGTTACAACTTCATTAGATTGAAATAGAACACTCCAATTTATACTATCAGCCTAAAATAACAGAGTACTTAAAATTCATTCTCAGCACAATCTACATATAGTTCGAGCTAATTTAGACACTGCTAATACTCTATTGATAACAGATAGAATCTGTAGTTGCAAAATACATTTTATTACTCCTTCCTGAGACAGGAACAATCTTTAAGAAAAAATATAAACCCTAGAGGACATTGAAGAATCTTTACAAGAATGAATTATGCATCTAGATACTTCAATTCACAAACATGGGAAGATGATGAATTTTCTTGTTCACAGGCATGATATTTTTAATCGGTAATGAAATAAAACATAAAAACACAGAAACAAGTGAATGGGAACCAAATTTCATACCTTTGCAACTTCTTGAAGAAGTATTTCCCTTACAAAGTCACCCTGTAATTATTTTGGTGTGAAAGATTAGTAACTAAAATGAAGGCTACTGCCCTGGTTTTGGGGTTAAAATAAGCACCGAGGATAAGGAGTAATATCAAAACCTTCTCTGCCAAGGTGAAGGAAAGAATCTGTTTGATAACAACCTTCGAATCTGTTTCTTCTGTATTTCTTTTGACCAAGGACTTCTTCGTCTGTGCACGAAGGGACTGAAAAAGAAAACACCTTTAAATTAGCTCAGTTGAGGAAGAAGAAACACCAAAAGACAGTATGAGATAAAAGAGATCTTTGGGCATTTGATGGGAATGCCTGAGTCTCCTACTATAGTCAAAGAAACATAAAAACGGATCAATTCACATGAAACACCTAGGACCAAAAGCAACAGCTGATATAATATAAAAGGAATGTTTTCAAAAGTATAAGTCATTATCAGAAGTAGCCAGAAAATAATTTTCTTTTCGTTGTGTGCAATGCACAGAAAAGAGACAGAGAGAGATGAAATAGTTAAGGATCTCACCTCAGAAAGTAGAGACTCTAGACGATCAATTTGGAAAACACCTTCCTGGAAAGGATATGCTTTAGGGGAATATGCATTTGAAAGAGAAAATAAAGCATCGAGAAGTCAAAAAAGGGCTAGAGGGTGACTCAAACAAGAACCCTGAGATCGCAACACTAACTGCATATCACCTCATAAAGAAGATCTTGCAAAGAAGATCTCAGTTGTTCTGAGCTGTCAGTCAATACTTTCCTAGCAATCCAGGGATATGTACTGCCCAAAACTTTGTAGTTAGGATCAAAACTGAGAGCAATTCCTTCCAACACTGCAAGACTAAGAGATGGAAAAGGGAAAATGAAGTGTGGATGTTATAACTGAAGGCCACAAGAATATAACCAACTTCTTACAGGAAATAAACATGAAAAAGAAATGGTAAGACATCAGTTAGTCCCTAAAGGAAAGAATGACTACCTTCGGATGACAAGAGAAAAATATGAAGGTATCTGAAATTTGAACTTGTACCTGGAAATGATATAGACCATTAAACATTACCTCAATTAGACAAGCTACAGTTATTTGATATTGTAATTTTCCATAACCAATAATTGCTACCATATGTTTCAAGTATAGCTATCTCAGTTTACACATGAAATCAAAGATTTGTAATGAAATCTACACCACTCACGATTAATATCTTGTGTATCAAAAGGAGTATGATTCAGAATTATGCTTTAGAATGATTGGCCTTCTTAGGACTGTGGTCCGGGATTATCTGTAGACTTTCTAAATTTCATGAATATGAACTCTCTAACATGAATTTGCCATCATTTTCCTAAGAGAATATGTTAAAGTTATATGCATAGTAACAATTGAAAAGAAGATAATGACATAAAACTGACATGATTTTTTTCTTGCAAAGCATTATAACCAGTTTTTTCTACACAACGGACATATATATCTAATGGGGAGAACTAACAGTTCGAACAATAACTAATGCATCTCTTGCAGCTAAAGTCAAAAGGACAGACAGAACACTATACATGGTAGTCCCCAAATTTCCCAGGAGGTCTCCAAAGCTTATATTCCGAACTCCCTTGGCAACAGCATTTTGGAAGACACCTGCCGATTGGAATTATAGGTAAAATCATGGCCAGAAAATGCACCTCTCCACAAATAAAAAGAGCTATCAAGACGACCTGAAAAAGTACAAAAATTTTGAACTCTAAATTGATGAAACACAAGAAACCTGTTAAAGCTTTTGTAACAGCCTCTTTATTTGCCGTTGGTGGAAGAAGCCTGCAGTTTTATACTAGTTTAGCCTTATAAACAGGTTCTTCAGATATAGCACCAGAACAAAGATAGTATAAGTACCCAAGAGTAACAAAGTCATTAGCCAGTGCATCAAAGTCACGGTTCACAAGATGGAGACAAGCTGCAATAAACCCATCACGGAGTTCTTGCTTAAATTCACCCATCATACCAAAATCTGTTGGCAAATAATAGAAAGTTACTTAGTCTCCATATGAGCTGAAGAAAGAAGTAATCTTTTTTCTACTTTGCACAAGTGCCTTTGAATATATACACAAGTCCTAGCCTGATTTTAGGTAACAAAAATATTTCCTATTTACAATAATATCGCTTATTTACAGCAAGTTCCTAAAGTAAATATCCATGATATCCTCTAGTTTCCTATTTTATGGTTACGAAATAGTTTCTCCTAAATCACTGTTCTGATTTTCATCACTCCCCCTCAAGCTAGTAGGTGCATAGATGTCTTGCATTCCTAGCTTGCTTATAACATCTTGAAATTGTGCATTTGCAAGCCCCTTAGGCAATTCATCTGCCATCTGTTTGGCAGTGGGAACATATGGGGTACAAATAAGCCCACCTTCCAATTTTTCTTTTATAAAGTGCCTATCAATCTCAATATGATTAGTTTTGTCATGTTGTACCGGGATGTAAGCAATACTAATAGCTGACTTATTATCACAGTAGAGCTTCATAGGCCCTTGCCACCTAACTTTCAAATCATTCAGGATGATACAAATCAACAAAAGCTCAAATATATCGTGAGCCATAGCTCTAAACTCTACCTTAGCACTTGATCTAGCCACAACTGACTACTTACTTCTCCAAGTGATAAGATTGCCTTAAAACATAGTGTAGTACCCAGAGGTTGACCTTCTATCTATATAAGCTTCAACTATTTTATTGTCATTTTTCTTAAACATAATCCCTATGCCAGGGGTAGTTTTAAGGTACCTCAATACCTTATACATTGCTTGAAGATCGACATTTTTAGGGTCATGCATGAACTGACTAATTACACTTACTGCATATACCATGTCAGGTTTGGTATGTGACAAATAAATTAGTCTTCCCACTAGTCTTTGATACCACTAGTCTTCATCATCTTTGGCCTCGCTAAGTCTATGATTCTGTTCTATAAGTGTATCAATCGATTTGCACCCCATCATTCCAGTTCCTTCCTAAGTCTATGATTCTGTTCTATAAGTGTATCAATCGATTTGCACCCCATCATTCCAGTTCCTTCTAGAAGATCCAAAATATGCTTGCGTTGGGATACAAAAAATTCCCTCTTTCGAACAAGCTACTTCTATGCCCAAAAAATGTTTAACCTTTCCCAAATCTTTGATTTCGAACTCTTGGGCAAGTTTAAGTTTGAGGTGTTTCATCTCTTCAAGATAATTACCTGTGACTATGATGTCATCCACGAGGGCTGTCATTTTATTTTCTACAACAAATTTAATAAATAGAGTGTGATCTCCTTGACTTTGCTTGTACTTCATTTCCAGCATAGCCTTTGTGAATCTCTCAAACCATGCCCGAGGAGATTGTTTGAGGCCATACAAGGCTTTCTTTAATTTGCATACTCTACTCCCAAACTTATCGTCAAATCCAGGAGGGGCCGTGACGTACACTTCTTCATTTAAATTACCATGTCAAAAGATATTCTTTACATCAAATTGTTGCACAGTCAATCAAAATTAGCTTCCAAGGATAACAGTATACGTATAGTGTTCATTTTTGCTACCGGGGCAAAAATTTCAAGATAATCAACCCTATAAGTTTGAGTATACCCTTTAGCTACTAGCCTTGCTTTATATCTTTTCAATGAACCATCTGCTTATATTTAATTGTGAATACCCATTTACATCCTACTGGTCTTTTTCCTTTCGGTGAATCCACTATTTCTCATGTTTGATTCTCAATTAATGCATTCATCTCACTATCCATGGCAGTTTTCCAATTCCTATCCCTAAGTGCCTCATCAAGTGTTTGTGGCGTGGAAACTGAATTTATTTTTGTAAGAAAACATTTATGGCTTGGAGAAAATTTTTCAAGTGAAGCGAAGCATGAAATTGGGTATTTAGAGCATGTTCATGCGCCCTTCCAAAGAGCTATAGGAACATACAAATCATCAAGTTCAGGGTTTTGTATTTCAGTACCAGATTCCGTGTTAGATCCTTGAGCCTTCTCTGGTAAGGTCTAGACAGTATTCCTTAATGAGTAGACTAAGTGAGGCTTGTTAGGGATAGGTGCAATATTTTTTAAGGTATCTGGTTGGGCACTTTCTGACTTATTTTGGTCAGATTGGTTAGGTGGTGTAGGAATAGTAGTAGCTGACTCAGTCTGTGTATTTGGGAAAGATAAATCAAGTAAGAAATTAGTCTCCCTATACTTCTCTTTCGCAGAATTCCCCATCTCCCCCTAAAGATAAGTATTAGGGAAGAAAGATTGATGCTCAACAAATGACACATCCTTGGAAATGAAGAATTTACGTGAGGGAGGATAAAAACACTTATACCCTTTTTGTGTAGGAGAGTAGCCAACAAAGATGCACTTTAGGGCGCGTGGGTCAAGTTTCCCCCTATTGTGAGCATGAATATGAACAAAACTAACACATCCAAACACCCTTGTAGTCAAACTACTTATATTAAAGCTAGGGAAGAAATTATGGAGCATTTCTACCGGTGTTTTGAACTCTAGAGGTCATGAAAAGGTAATTTGTTTATCAAGTGAACTCCAGTTAAAACAACCTCTCCCTAATAGTGTTTAATGAAATTCATTTGATATAATAATGCTCTAGTGACTTCCAGTAAATGTTTATTTTTACGCTCAGTCACCCCATTTTGTCAAGGTGTATCAACACAAGATGAAAAATGGATAATGCCTTCACATTGAAAGAAAGAAGATAAGGTTTGATTAAAGTATTCCACGGCATTATCACTCCTGACCCCTTCTATGCTCACCCCAAACTGGTTTTTTATCATATGGAAGAAATTAGGAAAATTTTCACTGACCTTTGATTTGTTTTCCATAAGAAAGACCCGCGTGACCCATGTGCAATCATCAATAAAGGTGAAAAACCATTTAGCTCACATTAGGTATCCTTGAAGGTCCCCATATATTAGAATGAATCAAAGTAAAAGAAAATTCAGATTTATTATTGCTCAAAGGAAAGGAACTACGACAATTTTTGGCAAACTCACACACATCACAATGGAAACTATTAGGATCATTGTTTTTGAACAAATTAGGAAACATGGTTCTCAATAAACTAAAAGAAGGCTGACCTAAACGATAATGGTGAAGCCAAATAGGGTTAAGAGTAACTTTGGTCATGAAAGTCAAGGAGTGATATGAGGTTTTGTCTCCACTATTAGACTCCAGAAGGTAGAGTCCATCCTTTTCCTTAGCATGCCCAATCATCTTCCCCATTTCCCGATCCTGAAATACACAATAATTCAGATCAAAGATGGAAAAGCAATTCAAGTCTCTGGTAAATCTTTTAATGGACAAAAGATTGGCAGAATGTTTGGGAACATGTAGTACTCTTTCAAGAGAAGATTAGGGGACAAAGGAATGGTTCCTTGACTTGCAACAGTAGTAAGAGAGCCCCCTGCAACTTTTAATTTTTCTGTTACTAGGGCAGGGGTTATAAGAAATAAAAGAATGATGAGAGGTAGTCATATGGTCTGTGGCACCTAAATCTAAGACCCAAGAACCCCTAGTAGACACTAATGAGGCACTAAGGGCATGAGAATTAGAAAAATCACTTGATTGGGCTAATGAACATGATGCACCAACACCTTCCAGGTAATTCAGAATGCCCTTTGGGTGGTCAATCTCTTCTTTGTTAATTCCTTTTGGTTTTGATCTAGCTTATTCAAAATCTCTGAAGTTTGTAGGTTCAGTGAAGTGGGCTTTCGCCTGTCCATCCTTGTTTACCCCTTCTTTCCGCGCTTTTTGTGGCTTCCCATATAATTTCTAGCAGGTCTCTCTAGTGTGATGAGGCTTCTTACAAAAACTGCACTAGACAGCTTCCTTATTTTGAGGATTCTGTTGGTGGTGGTTAAGGGCTTCTTTGTTGGTTTTCATAGACATGAATGTTAAGCTATCAGCAGACTTGGATTCCAACATCACAATTCTCCGACTCTTTTATGCTCAGATGAGTGAGAAGGCCTCATTTAAAGTCAGTAAAGGATCTTCACCAAGTATTTGAACCCGAAGTTGGTCAAATTCAACATTAAGACCTGCTAAGAATTCAAAGATTCTTTCCTTTTCTACAAACTTTTGTAATTTGACACTATCATCACTGCATTGCATTTTAAAATTTTGATAATGATCAAACTTAGGCCAAAGACTCTTCATCAGGTTGTAATATTCACTAACAAAGTGCATGCCTTGCTTGGTAGATGAGATTCTGGTCTTAATCTCATAAATTAAAGAGGCATCATTTACCTTATAATAAGATTGAGTAACAACATCTCATATCTCCTTAGCAGACGAGAGGAACATGTAAGCGCCTCTAATGATTGGTTCCATAGAGTTCCAAAGCCATAATATGATTAAGGAATCCTCTACATTCCAAGCCTCAAACTTGGGATTCGAAACAGCAAGAGCAGGTCCTAATAGGTTAGAAAGCTTTCCCTTGCCCTCAAGGAAAGTCTTAACCATTTGTGACCAGTGGAGGTAGGTTTTTACCATGAGTTGGTAGGATGGAAACAAGGTTTGTAATTCACCAATTAGGGTAGGGGTGTACATTTTGGGATTACCAACAAAGGAGATTTCAGAGGAGGAAGAGACCTCCATGTTGGAGTTTTTGTTGGTAACAGGTTTAGCCATCGGTTTTCCAAAAGGCACTACTGCCAATGAAAGCCAAGTGTTTGTCAAAAAAAAAAAGAAACCAGGAGTTACAACGTCTTGGGCTCTGATACCATGAAGAAAGAAGAAATCTTTTTTTCTTATTGAATATATACAAAAGTCCTAGCCTAATTTTAGATAACTAGAATATTTCCTATTTACAGCAATATCACCTATTTACAGCATTTTCCTAAAGTAAATATTCATGATATCCTCTAGTTTCCCATTTTATGATTAGGAAATAATTTCTCCTAAATAACTGTTCATGATTTTCATCATGAAATTCTTGTTTATCATCACACATGAAGCATGAAGTTCCATTGAGAAAGCAAGAAGAGACTAAATCAAATATGGCCCAAATGGTCAAACAAAATCTAGCAAAGAAATTTTATGAAAATTTCAATCATAAATTGAAGCTGAAAGATTAAGTTATTTCATAATTAATCAGACCAATCTTACTTTTATTTTAAATACAAAAGTTAACTGTTTTATAGGTATGTGTGTATACATATATATAAGGACATATTCACTTCAAAGTTTTTCTATTTAAACAAGTCAAAAACAATGTTTTTTGGAACATTTTCAGAAAAAAAGAAAGTTATACATCTCTAGGACTTCCTAATCAATTTAAGCTATGATACTTACTGTTCCCACAGTAGGTTCACTTGTTTTCAAAACCAATAGTGTGACAAAGTAGATATTAAGATTTTGATTCACCGTCCCCATTAAACAATATAAACTTTGGAATGAATCATTTCTTGAATATCATATAAGAGCATTGTGTGATAAAAAAAGTCACGATTTCAAGTTGTGTCACCCTCAATACTCATGGACTTTTTATCTGCTGCGTTTATCCACACTTTGTATAAGAGGGAAACTTGCAGTAATATATAGCAAACTCTCAAGTTTCATCCAACACGCTGAACTGTTGGATTGAATGGTTTTTGACAATTTCATTGGACAAACAGTTTAGAAACAATACCTTAGTAATGAATATTGTCCATGCAGATAGATGACAGGCATCTATGCCTCTTGATCAAGAAAAATCCAACATCGTGTTATAAGACCATTTAACTCAGCACCAGGGAAACACTCAATTTATACATCAGACTCCCACACATCCTTCCATTTGGAAAAGCTCAAACTTATAAGAGGGAGCCACCCAAAATAGACTCATAAACACTTCATACTTAAGTGCATGGGAAAGAGATTGACTGACTGAAGAAGTATTTAGGAAGAAAAACATTATGCTTCCCCTACACCTTTTATGTTACACACAATGAAAAGTAAACAGTAAATTAAATTCAAAGGCAGTACTAGAAAATCATGTCGGCCAATAGCTCGTAAGACCTTATAAATTCCCTATGCATGTATAGAGTTTAATTCATTTATTATGGCATTTTCCAAGCAATACAGCTCTTACCCAAATAAGCTAGTTTCCCATCATAGGTACGGAGCAGATTTCCAGGGTGTGGATCAGCATGGTAGAAACCATTCTCCAAAAGTTGATTGAACGAGCAATAAACTCCTACCTAGGAAAAACCAAGGAAGGATCAGTCAAATCAACCACAAAAAAGAAAAGTACATAAAGATCAACCATTCAAGAATGACAGGGTTTGGTTGGTTTAAAAAAGACCTCAACCAAATAAAGATCTTTAACTTCAGACAACTTTTGGCCCTGCAAAACAAAAAAAGTGATCATAGGCAAGAATTATAATAAGTGTCTATAATAAGGCAATAGCTTAAACAGTGATTCCCCATGATAAATTTTCAAAGAAGAACATATGGAGTGAAATAAACATGTTAAAATGTCAATATAGGATGGACAAAGACAAAAGTATTTGACAAAAATCATATAGTTATAATTTTATGGTGTCTGAATGTAACATTAAATCTACAAAAAGAGAATAAGACGATTTCAAGAATAACTCACAAGATTTATAGCAAGAGTTAGGAATCATTCCTAGGATTTGAATATATAAAACCGTTAGTGTTACGCCAATAGGTTCCTAGAAATTACTTTAAGAGTTTAGAAATCATTCCTAGATTCAAGATCACTTTTAGGAATCACACATCTCACTTACAAATTTCATAATTCCACACAAGATCACCCTTATTCCGCTTCTTATAAGCTGAATGTACAATCAATATATAGACTTGTCCAATTAATCTAATTAATGAAAGGAATCAACTCTTTTTTCCCTACTAGCCACTGAGTGCTAGCATAAACAACAAAACCTTAAAACAAACTTATTTTATTGAGCTTATAGTAAGGAAAACTATCAATTAAAGAAAATCAACTAAAACAGACTATTAAAAAGATCCCAAAGAAGACTGTTACACTGCCATGTGGTTAAGTGCACACAACACAGAAACTAGATCCCATGCTCCATAAGTTATTTATTGCAATGTTTTGAAACAAAAAGTGAATGTAACACCATACTGTTAACAACATTAATGAGTATTGCATTACAAAAGAATAAACCTTTAAATGAATGAATACGCACATTGCCATTGAGTTCATATGGATCTTGATAAAAGAATTGATGGAATTAGAATAAAAGATAAGTTTTAAGAATCGCCTGAAACCTGAGGTTTAACAGCGTTATCTAAGAATTAGTGGGACTTTCTTCAAATCTAAAACTACCAGAATTCCTTGGTGATCAACAACCTTTAAAAACCTAAGCTATAACATTTAAAAATATGCATCAACAAAAAATTTACTAGAATGATGAACTTGACCTCGTCTATTAGTACTAACCAATGAAAATAAAAGAAACTTGCATAAACAATAGACATATATTGCCTAATCTCCATAATCATAAAAGAAGAAATTCATATCAACTGCCATTTTATATGGCAATATGCAGCAATTTTAAAATAACTTTTCAATAATAGGTTTTGTGACGATGCTTCCCCTATGATGCATGCCTGCATCCATGCTCATGCAGGCAATCATTGAAGGAGAAAAACATTAGCATTTGTTTTTTTTAAATAAACAGTAAGCACTAATGTGTTGGAATACTGCACAGTGGCATAATCTGATTGTTTCAGACTCATTAGTCTACTTTATAGTTAGTAAACTTACCCTTTATCTTTTTCAAAGAGGAACCCCTTGTGATGCATGCCATGCTCAGGCAGGCAATCATTGAAGGAGAAAAACATTAGCATTTTGCTTTCTTTTAAAGAAATAGTGTGTTGGAATAGAGCAAGGTGGCATAAGCTAACCATTGCAGACTCATTAGTCTACTTTATAGTTAGTTTTTCTAGGCAGGGTTTGGTTGGAACCCCAGAGAATCTACTTTCGCATAGTAATATAAAATAGAGTATGTACCTCAACCCATTCCATTACAAGAACTCTACGAGTTGTGTGCTCCATGTACATGTCTGGAACCTTAACATCTTCTATACCACTGTAGAGCTTTCTACGCATATGAGAGTGATAAATAAGTGGACAAATTAGGAACATAAATTCAGGGAATAGCAGCACCAAATTATAAGACGTTCTTATACTTTTAGCACAAAAGTGGAAAACTTCAGTATATAGAACAACACCCAGACTTAAAATCTATTATAAGCATTCTTTATCAGTCATATGGTCTGGCAATTCTTATGCTTGTTACAAACAAAATCCAAATTAAGTTTTTCTAATTTATCTTTTTCTGAGAGAAATTACAGAGAGCAGCCAATTCTTGAATTGGATTCTATTCTTACTTTTAAAATAAAAAGGGAAAGGATTTGATTTTATTATATGCAAAGAAATAAAAGTCACCAAACGGCATTGTCTTATTACAAGCCTACTCAAAAGGGAAAATTATGAGAAGTGGGTAGATATTCAACTCACTATTTTTCACTCAAATTAATAAATGATGATGCTCTTACCTAAACTTGAGTCCATTATTTGCTTCCTTAACATAATCCATCTCCTGCATTCAATGTGATTTACCTGTATTCAATATAAAGCTCTAAGAATAGTCCTCAACAACCTAAAAGAAAATATAGTACAGGTTTACATAAAAAAAGATAATTATCATCCCAATATTCGAACATATTATGCCTAGATCTCTTTCTGCTATATTGAGCATAAGATGTAACTAGAGTAATATAGATGAGAAAAATTTTGTCTTTCACAATTCAAGGGTAAGAAAACCAATATACCCGAAAAAGACTTGATGCCCACTCATCAACAACCGCCTGCAAATCAAATTATTTCTTAGTAGTCATGAATTCTATTTTTATGACAAAGAGACATTTTAGCCACAGTTGTCAATGCCTAATTACTAATTTTCTTCAACTAATACAAAAAAATTAACCTGCAGATCAGAGTTGAATTTTCCTGCCTTCTTCAACACTCCTGCTAAGAAACGCAAAATTAGTATGTCCAAGGAAATAGCAGCTTGAACACCAGGCCTCTGCACTTTAACAGCAACAACCTTCCCACTATTACGTAGCCGCGCTTGGTAGACCTATACCAATGCAGTGTATGCATCCATATGTATGGAGAGAGAGAGAACAATTATTTACAAGTTCATGTGCTCAGCACAAAAATAAAGATTCTACAAAAAAAGAGCATGGCAATTCAACCACCATCAGATTAGTCAATGATTTTGTACCAACCTGCCCAAGGGATGCTGCTGCTACAGGCTCAGGAGAAATTTCTGAGAAAAGAGTGTCGATTGGTAATCCAAGTTCTTGTTCTATAGTGCTTATAGCAAGTTCAGTTGAAAATGGAGTTATTCGATCTTGCAACAGTGCAAGTTCATCAATATATGAAGGTGGAATCAAATCCTGCAAGAAAGATAAAATGAAACTAAAAGCTTTTCTTTTGGAGTACCATCATTTTAGACCTTATTGGGAGAACCATATTGTATCCAAGATCTGAAAGTCATAGCATCCACTACAAGTTTCAAAATGGTGCTGGAAAAACAAAGCAAGAACATTCCCTCTCTCCTTCCTGCTATGAAGTTGTGATGTTTCACTATGGTCGAACTTGTTTTACCCTCATTATTATCTTTGGTAGGACCATTCAAATAGAAAAACTCCTGGAAAGTTTCTCAGTTAACTATATAATTCTATGATAGGGTTGCACGTTGATGATATTTAGACTTGCCTGAGTATTTGGACAAAAGAAATAATTCGATGGTTAGTCCAAAATTTTTGACTATCATGTAAGGACTGCAATTAACTACAATTTCTGTGTTATAGAATTTTACACAATCGTTGGAGTGGATATTTAATGTATGATCGGAACAGAAGAAAATTGAAAAATGAAAGCAAACAATAGAGATCAAGATTCTACCAAGTGACACGCAAAACAATTGAAATACAACAATGCTTACTTAGACCAACTCCAATCCTCCTCCAAAATGGAAGAAAAACGCCATGACACACCAATTTGGTGTGACACTGTAGCTCCTCTCCATTACTGTTTATCCTTTTCTTTTTTTTCCCCTTTCAACTTTCCAGCCGTTTTTCTTTCTTTCTTTTTTCTTTTTTCCTCTTTCAACCTTCCAAGCCGTTTTCTTTCTTTCTTTTTTCTTTTTTATTTTTAATTATTTCTTCTGTGTCTTGTTATTTAAACAATGTTATAATATTTTCATTATATATTTACTTAAGTAATTATAACTTTATAGTAATTTTATAATTTAGTTTCATGTTTATAAATATTTTTATTATTTTATAATTATTTACTTATGACTAAATATTTTAAATAAATAATTTAAAAAATATCCATTAAGAAACATCAAATAAGTAAACCACAAATACATTGACATCAATAGCCAAATAGCATAATAAATTAGAAACAAAGATAAACTAAGACACACACACATAAATATTAATAGTCAAGCAATAGAACTAAATTAAAAAACAACACAAACAAAATATAATTAGCTACTAATACAGAGTAGAAAATTTTAATAATCAGGTGGATTAGTTCCATCTCTACCAATATTAGTAAAATATTCGTCAACAATAGTATTTGACGAATTTAGTTGTGGTTGTGGTTGATGAGTTTGATGTGATCTTTGTTTGAAAATTTGTGCTTGTTCAGTTGCAATACAAGTACGACGATTAGAATCTCTAATTTAATTCAAGTCCTGAGACATAATTTTAATTTCTTCTTTACATTGCTTCAAACCCAACTTCTGTCTCTGAATCTCCATTTTCTATCTATTCATTTCACGCGCTACTCGTCTATCTTCTCTTTGTCTTTTCAGTAACTCAATACTCTCCCGATTTTTATCAGTCGCCTCGTTATTATATGCCTCTTAAATTCGGCCCCCAAAGTGGTCAGAAATTTAATGTCTTTCAATAACCGTATCTTGAAAAATCTCCACATAAATCTGATATAGGACAATATCTTCACTAGTGCTGTATCTAGCAGATCGATAAGCCATTTGTCTTCAAGAGTTGATATATTAGTAAGAAAGTAATATTTAGAATGAAAAAAAGTGAAATATTTGGTTCAAAATAATAATTTGCTTAGACAGTCTATATTTTATATTTATAGATATTATCATGATCTCAATCGTCCAATTGGATTTCATCATCATCTCAATCGTTGGATGGATTACATCCTTAATCATTTTGAAATTTATCATCTTATCCATATTAGATAAAATTGATGGATTTTATCCAAATCTCAACCATGCGATTAGATTTCATTATCATCTCAGTCGTTGGATGGATTACATCCAAAATCATTTAGGAACTTATCATCAACCTTATCTACATTAGATAAAATTGATGAATTTCATCCAAATCTCAATCGTCCGATTAGATTTCATCATCATCTCAACTGTTGAATAAATTACATCCTCAATCATTTGAGAAATTATCAACAACTTTATCCACATTGGATAAAATTGATGGATTTTTATCCAATTTCAACCTTTTGATTGAATTTTATCATTATCTCAACCATTGGATAGATTACATCCTTAATCATTCGAGAACTTATCAACAACCTTATCCACATTAAATAAAATTAATAGATTTCATCCAAATCTCAACCGTCGGATGGATTTTATTATAAAATTAATCATTCGATAGATTTTATCAATATCTCAACCATACCAAGAACTTTTATAAATATCATTCTTTACCAAATCAAATATGCATCAATTTATTATAATGGATTATGATATCAAAGGTCTTTCTAATATTGAATTCCAAAACACGCTATCATTTTCATCTTCATGATCATCATCATCAAGTGATGATGAATTTGAGTTAATGATGCATAGTACCATTAAAGATGAAACAGTCATATATAATTTGATACAGAAAAATAACTTAACAATTGGGCTTCTTCACAATTAACAAAACAACCAAAGTAGGCATCGTGGCTCTATCTGAGGGCATATAGTGATCAACCGCAATCGTGAAACTACAGATGATAATTTGTTTTTAGATTATTTCTACAAAAATCAGCAATATAATAATAATAATATATTTCGGCGACGATATCGAATGTCCCGCAATTTGTTCCTTTGTATTGTTGATGCTATAAAAGAGCATGATAGGTATTTCCAACAATACAGAGATGATTTTTGTAGACTTTGATTATCAACTCTACAAAAAATAAAAGTCGTATTCTGGATGTTAGCATATGGTATACCTGTGGATGCTATGAATTAGAACATTAAAATTGGTGAGTTAACAATAATTGAAGGCTTCAAGAGATTCTATCGTGCCATTGTCAAGATTTTTGCAGAGCAACATCTTATATCACCAAATGCTGATAATATTGCAAGGTTTCTTCAAATTGGTGAGCAAGGTGGTTTTCTAGGAATGTTGGGTAGTCCCGATTGTATGCATTGGAAGTGGAAAAACCATCCAACAACTTAGTTGGGACAATATGTTGGACATTCGGGATGACCGGCTATTATTCTTGAACCTATAGCTGATTATAATTTATGGACATGGCATGCTTATTTTGATATGCCAAGTACAAATAATGACATTAATTTGTTGAAATAATCGCATTTACTTTCTAATCTTGCTCAAGGTATTGCTCCTCTTACTCGTTATGTTTAATCGCATTTACTTTCTAATCTTGTTCAAGGTATTGCTCCTTTTACTCGTTATGTTATTCAAGGAAAAGAATATAATATGGATATTATTTAGCTAATGGGATTTATCCGAAATGGTCCACCATTGTGCAAATAATTCACAAGTCACGTTCCATAAAGAAAAAATATTTTGCAATGATACAAGAGTCATGTAGGAAGGACGTGGAGCGTGCATTCAGAGTTCTACAATTGAGATTTGCGATTATTGCAAGACCGACACGTTTGTGGAAACCAATCACAAGTGCAATGGAAGCTCTAGAACCTAATGTAAAAAAGGTAACAAATGAAAATATCCGATATCAACAATTTCTTGCCCGATATAAATAGGTCAAGGAAAAAAATGCGCATATTGAATTAAAGAAGGCAATAATAGAATATTCATGGAAACAATTAACTAATTCGGAAGATTAATGGATTATACCATGTCTATTTTCAGTGGCAATATGATCTTTTAATTTTTTTGGTGTAATGAATGTTCTAGGACTTTTTTATGTCAAAATATTTTTGATTTATGAAATTCAATAAAATTTGATGTTTGATATTATGTAATTATATTATCATTTAATATATTTAAATAATATGAAATAGTGAAATATATCTCATACATTATTTCAGTTAGTATTATAAAACAACAAATTATAGTTTAATTGAAATTTTATTATTTATTATTTATTAATATAATATTAACATAAAAATATAACAACAATAATGGTGTGAATAAAAATGTACACAAAAAAATAAAGTTGGGTTAATTTTATAAAGTAATTTTAATAATAAAAAATGAAAGATAAAAAGGAATATGCTGAGAATATTCCTTTTTGGTGTGAAAAATAGAGTTGTGGGTTAAAGTGCTATAGCATCTCCAAAATAGAGGAAATTCAACTCCATTTTGGAGGAATGGGCTGCTGTTGACTCACTAATTTTAACGAACTTATCTGTAGTATCTACACGTATATCATATGTTAACATCCGGAATCCAATTGTTATTTTTTGTAAAGTCGATAATCCAAATCTACCAAGTCCATCTCTTTGTTGTTAAAAATAACTATCATGCTATTTTACAACATCAATAATACGAAGAAACAAACTTTGAAACATTCAATATCATTGCCGAAATATATTATCATTATATCACATATTTTTGCATAAATAATCTAAAAACAAATTATCATCTGCAGCTTCACTATCGCAGTTGATCACTATATGCCCTGGGATAGAGCCAAGATGCCCATCTTAATTGTTTTGTTGATTGTGAAAAAGTTCAATTGTTAAGTTATCTTTCTGTATCAAATTATATATGACTGTTTCATCTTCAATTGTACTATGCATCATCAACTCAAGCTCATCATCACTTGATGATGATAACTATGAAGATGAAGATGATAGCATTTTTTGGAATTCGCTATTAGAAGGATCTCTAATATCATAACTCATTACAATAAATTGATGCATATTTAATTTAGTAAATGATGGTATTTATAGAAGTTCTTGATACGGTTGAGATACTGATAAAATCTATCCAGTGGTTAATTTTATGATTAAATTCATCCGACAATTGAGATTTGGATGAAATCTATCAATTTTATCTAATATAGATAAGGTTGATGATAAATTCCCAAATAATTAAGGATGTAATCCATCCACCAGGTAAGATAATGATGAAATCCAATCAAATAGTTAAGATTTGGATGAAACCTATCAATTTTATCTAATGTGGATAAGGTTGATGATAAGTTCTTAAATGATTAAAGATATAATCCATCCAACGGTTGAGATAATGATGAAATCCAATCAGACTGTTGAGATAATGATAATATTCATCTATAAGTCTATAAATATGAAACATAGACTGTCTAAGCAAATTACCATTTCGAACCAAGTATTTCACTTTTCTTCTTCCTAAATATTACATTCTTACTAATACATCAACTCTTGAAGAAAAATGACTTCTCGATCTGCTGGATACAGCACTAATGAAGATATGCTCTTATATCATATTTATATAAAGATTTTGCAAAATCCGGTTGTTGAAAGGCATCAAATTTTTGACCACTTTTAGGGCCAAATTGAAGAGGCATATAATAACGAGACGACAGACAAAAGTTAAGAGCGTATTGAGTTACTGAGAAAACAAAGTAAATATAGACAAGTAGAGCTTGAAATGAATAAATAGAAGATGGAGATTCAGAGGCAAAAGTTAGGTTTGAAGCAATGGAAAGAAGAAATTAAAATTATGTCTCAAGACTTGAATCAAATTAGAGATTCTAGTCGTCGTTTTTGTATTGCAATTGAACATACACGAATTCTCGAACAAAGATTACATCAAACCCATCAACCACAGCCACAATCAAATTCATCAAATACTATTTTTGGCGATTATTTTACGATAGAGATAGAACCGATTTACCTGATTATTAAACTTTTCGACTCTGTATTAGTAGTTAATTATATTATACTTATGTTTTTTTAATTCATTTCTACTATTTGACTATTAATATTTATGTATGTGTGTTTTAATTTATCTTTATTTGCGATTTATTATGTTATTCGGTTATTGATGTCAATGTATTTGTGGTTTACTTATTTAATGTTTTCTAATAAATATTTTTAAATTATTCATTTAAAATATTTATTCATAATTACATAATTATAAAATTATAAGCATATGATTAAAATATTTATAAACATGAGACTAAATTATAAAATTACTATAAAGTTATAATTACTTGAGTAAGATTATAATGAAAATATTAGAATGATGTTTAAATAACAAAACAAAGAAGGAAAGAATTAAAAAGGAAAGAAAGAAAGAAAGAAAAGGGCTTGGAAGGATGAAAGAGGAAAAAGAAAAAGAAAAAAGTGACTGAAAAGTTGAGAGGAAAAAAAAAAAAGATAAACATTAACAAAGAGGAGCTACAACACCAAATTTGATATGGCACTGTAGCTCCTCTCAAAATGGAGGGCAAAAAAGCTCTGGATTGGAGCCAGTTTTTCCTCCATTTTGGGGGAGGAATGGAGTTGGTCTTAATTCTCTATTACTTTCGATGAACTTACAGGTCGGGAGGACACAGCCTGAGCAATTTTGATGTATGCCTGAGAAAAGAAACCAAATGAAGCTTAAAGAAATATTTCACATTAAATCACGTCGCTTTATTCATTTCTTTACTCTGAGTTGTGGAAAATATAAGAAAAAATTTACTCTGAACGACGTACAGGACCCAGTTCCAGCAAGATTTTCCGAAGCTGTGCAGCTCTAATCTGCAAACAGATAAGAATAAGTCGGGAAAAGAAAGCACAAGATAGACCTGGAATTGGAATTGGAATTTCAATCAGAATAACGTTAACTCAACAAATGCGATCTTAACCTGAAACATCTGGTCAGCTTTCTCAGTGTAGCTATCAAGGTAGCGAGCTCCAAACCACATCCCAAACGTAGTTCCAATCTGAAATAATCTGCGAAGTAAAATCAACGGCTTCCTGCGATAAATTGCGGCAATCTTCTTATCATCGTAGTCTATTAAAGAATCGGCTTCGCGGGCGGTGAGGTCGAACAAGTAGCCGGACTTCTCGGTGAAGGAATCAACCTCGCTACTAACCGCTGCTCGCACAGATCTGTGGGGCTTTCTGATGGTAAAATTGGAAATGGAATTGGCGGGAAAAGAGAGAAGAGGAGGACGAGGCGCCAAGGAGAGTAATAACATTTCTTTTTGGTTTTGATTTGTTTAGTGAGAAGTGGAGGCCGAAAGCTACGACTGAAAGAAGAAAAAGAAGGACTAAGAATCTGTGTGCTTTAAATTTGTGTGGTTTATAGTAGTGGGCGAGAGGTTTTGTTATCCGTTGCTAAAATTTCTGTACCGGGCTTATTATTTTTAAAGTCTTGTGGCTTGATGGTCCACAAAACGAGTTGGGTTAAAGCCGACCACGTAACCACGTAACCCAACAAAACTTGTATTTTGCTTATGCTTTTAGCTGAGCGCCGGAGAGTGCCGGTGAGGATTTCAATCTACAAAATGGTCTAATTGTGTTGGATTTAGCTGAAAATTGAATCTGTATCCAAATTACCTAAATGAGCAATGATTTGCATAACGAAAATTATTCTTTGCATGTGACGGTTAATGTAGTTTGGAGAATCTTAACGGGAAGTTTAAAAACTCGCAAATGATTTTTGATATGTACTACAAAAATGTCAACTGTTATGGGGTTTGCGATTTTCAGATAGGGGGAAAGTAAAGTTACAAGTAGACAGTTTCACAATATCACATGGAATTTGATTAAATAAATTATGAGAGATTCTTAAAATGAAACCAATGCCAAGATTGCAATGCTCGAATTTGTTGTCATGCGATTGAAGGCAACATTAATTTATGAACAATTGCATAAAATGTAAATAAGAATTAAATAGTTATTGAAATAGTACCACCTAAATAATAAGCTACTAAATTAGCATTTTGTTTGGGTAAAAAGAATTCTTCTACTGTTTTATTTATTGAATAAGGTAATTTTGGATAAATATTTTTATATACATTTCTTGCTCTATGTGAGTTATTTTATAATAATATTTTTTAAATTAACAAATATATTCTTCTAAATAACAGATATCACATATTCGTATATTATTTAAATGCTATAAGACATTTTTTCTTTCTTCATTTTCTGTTTCTTGTTTATAGGAAGTTATATCTTTTCCAATAAATTCTTTATAAATTTCATTAATAACGAACTGGAAGGCTTTTATTGGTTCAATAGCATTAAGAAATTTATTAGTATTTTTTATTCATATTTCGTTATCTAATAAAAAATTTAATACAATATTAGTATTTTTATTCATATTTCGTTATCTAATAAAAATTTTAATACAATATCAGTAGTTTTGTAAGTAATAAAATACTACATCCTACTACCCATTCTTCAAGTTACCACCTAGGTTTTGGAAAACTATTATTCTAAGGCAAGTTTTTTTGTTATAGTGAAGAAAACAAATTTGTAGCAATTCCTTTAACTAAGGCATCTAATCAAAGTTTTAATGCAAATCTATTCAGGATAGCTTTAGTGTCACTCCTGCTTCCTCTAAATATTATGTTGTTCCTTTCCTGCTAGATCTGGTACACAATCATTCCAAATCCTATCTTAAATAGCTTTTATTCATCTTATGTCTCAAGTTAAGAGTAGAAGCCCGTTCCATTATTATTGGCCATTACTTATGATTGCAATGGATCTCAAAATTCCTAAAAAAGGACCTCCGCAAGAACTAAAAGGAAGGGCATTCAAAAAAGAGATGTTAATGAATTTCCTATTTAGTCCAACATAACACACAATCTTGGCAATCTATCATGAATTTGATCATGTCTTTGTTGCTAGCCTTTGACAAACTACCTATGAGAGTATGAAGGAATGGGAGGGGTCTACATAAGAATTCCAAACTAAATCACATTAAAGCATTTTAGTGGTACTCTTAGAAGATTTTTATAGTAGCTGGTTATAAACTTAGGCTATTGTCCTATGTCTAATAGATGTAATCCATTTTACTGGTATCGGGTATGCATTCAAAAATAATTAGCAAGATGTTTTGGAAGTCACGTGTTAAATGAAATGGTCAATGCCACACTCCATTCTATAAGAGATCACCAACCTTAGTTGGGGTGGACAATGGCTCTTAAAGAGTTAGGTCCCTAAGTTTATAGAGAAGATCAATACATAGCCAATTATCAAACCAAAAGTACGACTTACTAATCCTATGTCTAATGTGAGCTTACATGAACTCCCTAGTTTTCAAAATTTTTTTAGAAAGTATAGGGAATGATGGTGTCACCTTAAGTGTCTATATACCTTCCCCTTTCCAGGTGTTTCTTATAGATTCTCACCTCTCCATTTTACCTAGATTGCTATTGTTGGGCCCCATTTCCGGAGTCCAACTCCTATTCGGAATACACATATCCTATCCTAACATTTAATCGAAAATCTCATGATACTCTTTAATACAATTAAGACAACTG
>JANZXR010000170.1:12287858-12298050 GCA_027575705.1 Erythroxylum echinodendron | reverse complement strand
ATGCCACCCTCGCGGGGCACGGATCCGGGTATCACTGTCGATATCGGATTCGGGGTCAGCGGGAGTGGGGTGTTACATTAATGCTCACAAATTGATTGAAAATTTTAAAGTTGATCAGATATGGATATTTTGCAGCAATGAGGATGGATTTCCCAAGTACTATGCTCAAATTGTGAAAATTGATTCCACCAAAGGTCGCATATTAGATGTGATATGGCTTGCTTCATGTTCATCAAAGGACATACGCTAATGGTATAACCAACCCCACAACGTACGGCCGAAACCTTTGAACATTTGGGGATTTGAACTTGTGACGCAACAGATACCCAAGCTGCAACTTGATGCGTCTGATACCATTGAGCTACCCAAAACTCGAGTTGAAGGTAACGGACACCAAATCCACTTATCTCCTTATCTTTACGGACATATACCTCGGGGCTGATGCAGGCCCCGAAGAGCCCCACAATGTATGTTCGAAACTACCACTCAGGGACCTCAAAGGGCACACAGGGAAAGGATACATCCTAGACGTACCAGTATGTTCTCGACATACGTCACCATTATGAACAACACTTGATCTGGAGATCATACGCTACTCCAAAGCGGACCTGTAGACTATTGGCAAATGTAAGTTTCAGGTATGATGGCCGAGACACAACGCCCTCACACGCCCTCTTGGCTCAACGGGTTCAAAACTCTTAGCTTTCCTCTTAAGAACCTTACCCCTCAGTATCTACCTTCTTTCCCCATTAGTTCTAATCTCATACAACGGAATTGTTTGGAAACAGGCGGTCCTTGACTGTCAAGACTTTCTGATACACAAGATCCTTAAGCGAGGCAAGTGTAGAGCATACTTATCTCTATATCAAGATGGCTAGTAAACATTCACTCACGCAAACACTCAGCTTTCAAGAAAGAGAGAACTTAGAGATGAACACTCAAACTGATATTCATATTAACTAATTTGCTCGTTTACAATCTAAGTTCACCGTCTTTACAAATGAAAAGAAACCTTGCTTTTATAGGTGAAGCAAGGGTTACAAAGGTAAATCTGCGTAAAAGCATACTCATGACTACTTTAGAAAAGTAAAGGACAATGATGACACTTTATCAAAGCTACTTTAACAAAAGCTAGCTACTTTTCTAAAAGCAAACAGGAAAGGAATCTACTTTCCTAAAAGCAAATAGTAATGTGATAAGAAAGAATCCTGGCATAGTGCTTATAGTCCATGGCGATTCTTCTTTATCAAAAACTTCAAAAGAAAACAAAAAAACTCTAAAAAGACTAAGAGTATAAAAAGATGAGTCCCATGATGGCATCCAATGTATTAGGTATCGCGGATAGGTTCATGCCATGATTGCAAATTGGACGGTTAGTCTGGATCACTTGAGCTATCAGAATGACTTGGAAAAGTCTTTCATCATTTACTAGGACTAAGCTCACATCCGTGGAGTTCATGCAAGAAATGATTTAACTCATCTTCATTAGGGTTATAAGGATCATCATTAGGGTCTTGAGCATCTTGGAAGATAGAGTTATCAGGTTGAGAAGGTCCTACAATATCTGGGATTGATTCTTATATGTCGTATTAGGGGCTATTAGAACTTGGAATATCAATTTTTGGTGCTCCTAATTCACCAGGAACAAATTCATCTGGATAAGGTCCAATAGAGGTGAAGATAGTTGATGTCTCAGAGAAATGGTTGATTTCTTTAAGAAATTCTCCCAAAGATTCGAGCACATTATTTTGATGATGTGGCCAATATAATGATGTATGATAAAGTAAGACACGTGGTTCTGTGTAGAGAGCTCCATTATACTTTTCTCAGTATGGACGATGAAGTATGAAGAAAAAATGAGCAGACTGCTGTTTAAAAGAAGCTGTTCGTAGATGATGCTGAGAGATAACCACATAACATTGTTGCTTCCATTGTTCCAAGGATTGGAACCATTCAAGGAATGTCCATAGATCGAAGTGATCTTCCGTTCTCCTGATCAGAAAGGTGTTGATAAAGCTGTAATGGAGATACAACGATAACACAAGCATAGAGGGCTAAGAGTGCCCAAAAATACTATAATGTATTTTCAGATAAAGGATCATTGAGATAGGTCACATTAAGGTAGAGTGCTTTGAGATTGAATATTATAGGATTGCCTAGAGAGTTAGTTTCTCTAAGGTACTGGTGTAAATAATAAAACAAACTCATTCCAACAAGAGAGGCTACTTCGACTAAACTATTAGGTTTGCTAGTAATGGGAGGAAAATATTTTTAGGTTTTTGCATCTTTGGGAAACGTCATTAACCAAGACAAAGTAATAAACTGAGGTAAATTGAATGAGGCAAAATTGATACCTTGACGCAGAAGATAAGAGTATTTATAGGGAAATGTGTTTGGAGCTAACATGTATCATAACAATTAATTTGCAGTATCAGATTCTACTAATTTCTCTCTGCTGGGTTGTTTTAAAGCTTCAGAAAGCTTTTTTGGATGTGCGACTTTTAAATACTTAAAATCAGTATATGGACTAAAAAATGAGGGATACCTGAGAACTGTGGGTAGGATCTGTAAAGGCGAGACTTTACTGTATGTATCCATGCTAATGAGAACATCTAGGCCTGGTAATTGTGTATATCCAAGTATTGCAGTCCACATTGTACATTCTGGAAAGAATTAAATAATGATCTTTCTCTTCGTAATGAGCCCAATCTTAAATGTATTTTTATTTGCAACTTTAAAAGACTAATTACGTGAGGTCCATACTATAGAAGGTAAAATGCTAGGCTTCATGATTATACGGCTAGATCTAGTATCCATAAGCACAATAGTTTTCATGGGTCTATCATATTTGTCCTGCTGAAAGAGTTAGATCTAGACATATGGTCATAGAACTGTATGATCTAACTTCATGCATGTCTGTTGCTATAGTATGAATAATGAATCATCTGATGATTCATCATCTGTAGTTGTAACAGAAACATAAAACTTTGTGTCCTTATCTTCTCGAGATTGTTCCTCAATTAGATCTTCAAAATTATTGGAATGATGAATAGGCAAGACTAATTGCATATGCTCCAATAACTTGATGTCCTTTTTCATTTTGTGAGGACAAGTATGTGAAAAATGACCTTGTTATCCACAGAGAAAATATCGATAAACTTTCTGTCGATGAGAGGACTTCTTAAAGAACCATATAAATCTTTTCTTTTTGCTATAGGTTCCTCGTAAAGGCTTGTATGCTTCCTTTCCCTTGTGGAACTTCCTTTGAGCATCGAGTCTATAGTACTCCTTCTTCCTGGTACAACACTCACATTTCTTCGGATCTTTGCACTTGATCTAAAGATAAGGCTTCTTGCAAGCTTGTTTAAGTAGAGGTTCACCCTTAATGATATTCTTGAATAAGGTATGTTGGCCACACAACTTATCAAGAGATGCGATAGTAAGTTGGTAAATTTCTTCAAGAGATATTGTGGCCATATCCCTTTGCAAAGACATTATAGTCCTTTGTAGCTTTGGTTGCAATTGATCTGGAAGGGATGAGATAAAAGTATAGCGAAGATTAACATCATTCCATCCATTCAAAGGATAATACCTCATTAACATCATTCCATCCATTCAAAGGATAATACCTCTCCTTCATTTGTTTGTAATGTTTATGGATGTCACACTTGTCAAGTGAGCATCATTTCATAGAAAAATACTCCCGACGAATCTGTTTATCAATCAGCTGAAAGTCACCAATGAATTCCTTATGAATAATTCCAAGAAGAGCTTTGGCTGTAGTGACTTAGATTGACTGCATTTATTGATATTCAGAAATACTTTGTTACCATTCTTGCAAAGTACCAGTGAAATGAGATGTGAATTTAAACATAATATCTGGCAAGTGATGAATAGGTCTGTTCATCTGTAGATTTATCTATGCACCAAATTCATACAGTCGATCTCTCCATTTCTTTGGTAGAAGATCATCAAACGTAGACCATAAACTGGAAGATGACTTGGTCTGTGTAGCCTATGCAGCTGGTTTAGCTTGTGGTGCTGGTGCTGGTGCAGATCTGAAAGGTTCAGTACCTGTAGATTTCGCTTCACTTTTTCCAGGTTCAAAATCAACATCAATTGGTTCTTGCATAGTCATCAGAACTTGTGATAATTCTAATAGATCAGTTAGCTATGCTAAAGAATCAGTTAACTGTTCAAAGATTTGTCCAGATGATGACTCAGAAATTATTGCAGTGACATCAGAGATTTTAGAGGCTCTAAAGTAAGTGTCTGAAGAGTGATCTGATTGATCAAAGGTAGAAGATTGTTTTATTGCAGTCATAGTCTCGAGAGTTGCAATGAACTTTAACATGGGCGCTTTGTCCTTCCTAGTAGAGGTAGAAAGCTGAGACTGTGATGGAGATGTTGGTGGTGTACGTATCGATACTAATTTTCTCCATTGTTGTTCTGGTTCAAAAGATGTATGAGAAGATGATGCTGGCTCAGGAGCCCTTTCAGGCTTTTGCTTAGATTTCGATTTTCTTGTCGAATTAGCTTCAATTGCCTGTTTATCTTGAGCTGTCTGAAGATGTATGTACTTCCTAATCAAAGGATAATTGAACTTGAATACCTTTGAATAATCAGATTCCTCTTGATACTTCTGACATATAGTACAAGCATATACTGGTCGAGTATATGGAAATACTTAAGAGGATGAGTTGTATATGGCTCTAAACTGTGCAATTGCATGTCAGCTTCTATTTGTCACACAATTCCTTTTATCTTCTTAATTTCTCTGCATTTTTTGTCACAGTCAGGACCCATATAATGTATGTTAATGTAGTTTTGAAGTTCAACATCAAGTTGTTTGATCTGAGCTTTGTATAATTGATACATTTGTTGGATCTACTTAGAGATTGCATCAACTTTTTGATGAGTAACCTGCGTTTGATGACTGATTCCCTCAAGCTTAGAATCAATCCTTCTTAGAACTTTATTCTGTGTTACTGCATTCTGTGTTTGCCAGTTCAGAACTTCATCTGATGGATTTGACACAAGTGTTCCTTGTGAAGTTATTCCCTAGGCTCGGATATACAGGTTATAGACAACTCTCGTTGATTCATCAGTACTCCTGTGTAATGAAGGAAAGTCTTCCTTATATGATGGCAACGCCATAAAGCACGAAATAGGAGTGGGAGTCATAATAGGAATGGCTGGCTTTATGTAACAGTTAGCAGATGATTACAGCTTCTCTCTCAAAGATCTGGGTCTGCTCCCTTCAGTAGGTATAAGATTGTATCCTTCAGTAGATACACTTATGAAAGACCTAGTTCTGTAGCTGTCAGTAGATATAAGTTTGTATCCTTCAGTAGATACTTTTCTGCATAGGCTAGAATCGTCTGGTTCTTCATCATCCTTCAATAGATGATGTTTGCGTAGTCCAGACAAAGGGTTTGGATCTTTATCACCCTTCAATAGGTGATACTGTTGCGCATCTAGAATTGGGTCACCCTTCAATAGGTGATACTGTTGCGTAAGTCCAGCTAAAGAATCTGGATCTGGATCATCCTTCAATAGATGATACTGTTGCGAAGGCTTGCATCTAGATTTGGGTTTTTTCTTCTTCTTTCATCTGCAGTAGTGATCATCATCTTCGTCACTATCTGACTTAGGGTTAAGACAGATTTCACAATTGGATTCATATAGATGGGTCAACATCCTATATAAAATATCCACGATGATCGCTAACGTAAACCAGATCTCTATTAGATTTGAAGTAATGGATCTGAGGACTAGATTTACCTTCTTTATGTGAAAATATGAGCTGAATAATAAATATACCCCCTCCTGGTGCAAAAGTGTTGGCCACATCTTCACTAGGTCTTGAATAAATGGACTTCACGGTTCCATCTTTGAGTGTCTTCATAATCGGAGGAGTCTTCGTATGAAAAGAGTGTCGATGAGGCTTGTGGAACACCTTCTGGTAGTTGGTGATCCATTCAATAGGCATCCACTTTTCAAGCTCCACTACTAGTAGGTGCTTCGGGATCTGGATGATAGTAGTCTAATCATTTGAACGATCAGTAATCATGTAAAAAACATCTGAAGTGGAATTAGAAAAATTGAGATCTATAGCATGATTCTTTAGACGATAAATCATCTGATGGTGTAGAGTAGCCATAATGGCTATTAGATCTTGATGTGCTCCAATGATCTAGATTTGAACTGTCCTCGTAGCGTTGGTTTTTATTTAGTGAATAAATTATTATGTTTAACATTTAAGTTGCATTTGAAAATGAAGGAGAGGTTTTAGTTGTTGAGGTTTTCTTTTCAACTTTGATTGGATCGTGACTAGGACATAGAGACCATTTCATCACTTTATTGATGGTTTCCCATAGGTGGCTAACAAGAAGTCAAATGATGTTACGACCGTCTTTTGATGCATCTCACGGTTGCTAGTGCTACTCTCCCTTTGCTTGACATGAGATGTTCTGGTTCTTCTTGATTTGGTAGAGGCTGTAGTATTCATGTATAAAATACCAATTGAAGTTAAATCAACGAGGCCTAAACTCTTCTTCAAGTAATTTTAGATAAGAATACCTTCGTTCTTTTCCTCTTCTTTTGAAAAGGGATCATTAAGCCAATTTTAAGTTTCATTATAAGATTCCTGTGTGATTCCTAATTTCATGATATCTGATAAGAGAATTTGAATTCAGAATCATCTTTAGATCGTATAAAAAAAATGACTACTCCCCTACCAATTATTTTTTGTGTCAAGATCCATCCTTTTTTACTTTGTAAAATTTTCAGATTAAATATTCCAAATTGAAATAACTAAAACTAATTCTTAATACATAATTTTCAGAAAAATTCATGAACAAATATTCTAATGGTCAAAAATCGATGAATCAATCCATCTACAAAGAAAATAAACTTATTCCCTAAATGTGAAAGTAATATTCATATGCTCTCTTTTTGAGGGCTTCTCTTGTACTTACGGATGACAAAGTAATTTCATTAAAGATTTCATTGGTCAATTTCGTTTATGTTAAGTGAAAAGAAAAATCAATATTATTGGAAAATACAGTTTATATAGGGTGAGTTGAACAGAGAGCAGCTAAATAGAGTCTTCAGATTGCTAAGACCTGGAACACTACAGTCAATGAGAATTAGATTAGGAGCTAAGCTAATCAGATAGAGATACTAAGCATTACATTTGCCAGAATGGGGTGATCACACCAGTAACCTCTCCCACTCTTAGCTTGCTTTGGATCAAGCCAGTTAAAGATTGAAATGTTTGTCTAACCTCATGTTTTGCCATGAAGGCCTTTCTTCACCTTTTGTTTTCTCTTGCAATTCATATTTTTTTCTCTTACAAAAAATAAACCAATCAAATAATTAATTTCAAGAATTGAATTGTACAAATCTAAACAAGAAAACAAGTCACACAAACCAATCCTAAAACCAACCTAGAGACTATCAAGTGAGAGAAAGGGCGGTTTTAATCCGAAATTGAAGAAAACCTAATCAATTTTGTAATTATAGATTAATGGGTCTAGACGGTCCTAGGGTTAATTACTCTCTCTCGAGTTATATTTCTGAACCCTAATTGATAATCCCTAATTTAAATTATAGAAGTGTGATCTCTCGATTCACAATTAACCTAAAATCTAAATTAGTCCTAAATTTTCTAATAACCTACAGGGAACCTATGCTCGATCTCTCGTTACACTATTCTACCAGTTTCATTCAATTCTTTGCCTATCAAATCACTTAACTCTCGTTACACCAATTTGATTATTTTCACTTGGCTCACTCTCTCAGTCTATTGCCAAGTTATTAAAAGCTAAATTAAATCACAATTAAATCAATAAAAAACACAATCAATTAAACTTTATTAATCTCAAAAATCAAAATCCAAAAGGCGAGTATAAACAACAACTCAACATCAACACAACCTATTCTCAACATCTATTTCAATTCTATACATAAATAAAATTGAAATAACTGAAAAATATGTCGGGAACGAAATTTTGGAGGTAGTGACAGCAGGAAACCACCTGTCCTGGCAAATACGTCGTGTCAAGCTTCTTCTCTTTGTTTCTCTTCTTTTGTCTCCTTCTTCAATCTCTCGATTTCTTTATAGGTTTTTCCATAATTGGATGATGTGAAGGCTCTCTTTTTCAGACTCTCCAAGGTTTTTGCATCTGTCTCATAATGATGTATTTATACTTTGGACACTCTAGGTTAAAGTCGGGGTCGAAACGAACTAAAAAATCTTGCAAAATTCCAGTTTTTACTTCAGCCCAATGTAAGCCACGTTCATAGCTCTGCCTGCCACAATCGCGACCAGTTCCTAAACCTTTCTGTCATGATCGTGGCCTTAATGTAAGCTTTCTATCACGACCGTGCCCCAAAGTGCACAATCGTAGCTTGGCTGCTCTAGCTCGTCCCTTTCTGTAACTATCGTGGCTTGCTATGCCACGATCGTGGGTTATTTCTTTGGCCTGAAACTCTTCGCAACTTCTCCGTTCTTCGCCGTTTACCCTGAAACACTAATAAACACATCAAGGTACCTCAAAAATATAGTAATTAAGCTCAAAGACCATACTAACGTATGAAAAACACTTAAATACACAAACTAACAATTAAAACTTCAATACACGCTCAACACTCAAATTCATACTTAATATATAACAATTTAAATCCTAAAACACAATGCAAATGACAACTATCAGAGATAGCCAAGATTGAAGCCATTAGGAATAAGGCATATTAATGTTTTCTTTATTTCTTTGACAATTTTCACTTCCTCAAAGAATTCAATAATAGACTTGGTGTTTATATCCTTGATTACATACTAAGACTTTTGAAAGAAAAATCCATTTAACCTATTAGGTCCTGGAGCCATATTAGGATTTAGATCAAACACTACTTACTTAACATTTTATTCATTAAAATGACTCTTAATAACTTTATAAATTCGTTAGAATGTTAGTTATTAATGAAGGTGCTTTGAATCTATAATATTGAAATAGAATATGCTAAGGAGTTTTAAAAGATCACATATGCCTTATGCTTGAATTCATGAAAGGGTAAGATCACTATTATATTTAAGTAAGAGATTATGCTAGTATTTTCTTTCTTACCAATAAGGAATTATTGAATAAACTAGTATTCTTTTCCCTATCTTTAAGCCATTAAAACCTAGATCTTTGCATAAGTAATTATGGTGACTAACACATTTTTGTAAGAGCTAAGAGCAATATTCTCTTTATTTAGCCTTACAGGAGTTCCACGTTGTTTGTAAATCTCTTCTTAAATCCTAATAAGCTTTAGCTTAGCTTAGGATAAGCAAAAAAGAGTGCTCCTATTCCTACTTGAATTAAGCTCCTCAAGTTCATTTTTCATTAGGCCTAACTTTTTTACACAAATAAAAGCTTTGTAACTAAAGATAGAGTAGGATATGCCTTTGAGAATATAATCATTAAACCCTTCTTCCTCTGTTAAAAACTTGTTGGATATAAATGGTAATTTCCTTCGACATATTAAAATTATGTTTTGAAAAACTATTTGGAAGTGGCCTAAAAAATAATGAATTCATAAAGAGGGATTTACTTTTAACGAAACTAGATTCTTTATTAATAAGAGAGATATAGTCACCTTATCTTAGCCATCTTCCTTCCTTAATCATGCTTATTAGTTCATGATTAATCAAAACACAAAAGGAAGTAGTTAAATGCATTCACTAATCTAATTTATGAAGATTACAAGGAATCCAATCACCTTAAGTAATTGTAAAATGAAATCTTAACTAAATGATTCAAAGGCTTTCTGAAAATAAGCTTTGATATCATAATATTTAAGGGAATTTTTCTGCTATATTCTTTGAAGAGCTCTTGCATAAAAATAATATTATCTGCAATCAATCTATCCTTTATAAAGGTTTCTTATGAATCATTGATGAGAGGTTTTAGCATTATTTCAGTCTTAATGCCAATAACTTATAGATGATTTTACGTAAGGTATTGTAACATGATATTGCTCTACATTTATTGACAGAAATAGGATTGCAGGTTTTAGGAATGAGTTATATGAATATTATATTTATCATTTAAAGCATTTTCCCTTTTTTAAAGAATTCAAGAATAGCCTCTATGATCATATCCTTAATGAGATTCTAAGAATTTTGAAAGAAAAGTCCATTTAG
>JANZXR010000170.1:12257729-12282963 GCA_027575705.1 Erythroxylum echinodendron | reverse complement strand
ATTTAATTAATCAAATTAAACCAAAGTCTAGCCCATTTCTAAATGTTCATTTGGGCTTCTAATTAAAGTAAGCCCAATATTTAATCATAGGCTTTAAAATCTCTATTTTTATTTCTTACTTTGCTTGATAAACATCCTAGAAGCGAAATGGAGAATCTAATTGGACTTATATAATTAATTTCATCTTATTAACTAAATGTCATTTCACTAAAGACAATTAGTTGAACTCTTGAATTACTAAATATTATGAGAACACATGTTTCAAATAAGACGTCCAATTGCGAACTCTAATATGAACCATGTTATAGCCATCCGTATAATAAATGGTAAAATTACCGTTTTGCCCTTATGTTGATTTTTCTTTCTGGATCTCCCATTTTACTCTATATGGTGATTAACACACAAGATCTCATCTTGGTGTTAAGACTTGATAGGTAGCCAGTCCATTAAACTACTGGCTCTAATTTAATCATCAATCTCTATAAAACATCTAAAAGTGATGACATCACTATAAACTTTTTATTTGAGTGAATGTTCCCTGATATATGTTTCAATTAATAATTCCAACATGAAGGCATTGGATTGATACTCTAGAAAAATCCATTCCCTTCATATCAAGAATTATAATGAAACACATATGAGTTCACAACTCATTAAGATTGTGGTCCATAACAAACGAATGCTTAAGTGTATGTTTTAAGATTAAAGTAACGATCTACTTTATTATTTAAAACATACATGATTCCATATTTATTTAATAGTGCCATTATCGATAGTCAACTACTATCATGATATGAAACTCATCATTCCTTTGAAGTAAACTCTTTTACTTATATGGAGATAAATCACAACACTACAGTCTAAACCATAATCAAGTGACCAACTTGATTATTCAACTGTGAATCAATTATTTTATATTCTAATAATATAAATGTTTCCCATACATCTCTATGTATATGTATATTACTTACAAAAGAATCTTGGTAACTTATGACTAGTTTTATTATGCTCATACCTAGAAAACCAAACTCTTTTGTTTTATTAATAAAAAATATTTTCATTATAAAAAGTACCTGGAAGAAAATTAAGTTATAAGTAAATACAGTTATAAGTAAATACACTTACTTTCTAGGGCACTATATTTACATAACTCTAACATAAATTGGATTAATTAAAGTTAGGCAATTTAATAGAAACTGTGACAAATCATATTGGTATTTGTGCGAAGAGAGATCCCGTTTGATATTCTGATAGTTTATTAGAGTGCTTCAGATCTAATTAGGGCTTTGGATCATTTATGAATTGAGAGATTACAAATTTCATAATCCAATTAGGGTTTAATGGCTATAACTTGAGAGAGAGTAATTAGCCCTAAGATCGTCTAAAATCGACACCCCATTAACCCATAATTAGCTAGGTTAGCATTAATGATAAGTAAAATCCCCTTTCTCATAACTTGGGAGGTGTAGATTAGTTTAATTCTTGTAGTCTAAGGCTTTTTCACCATTTTTTATGGAAAAAAAAGTTGGGCATAAAGTAAATGACACATTAACTTGGATATTACCAGGCAACAATGGGGAATCTCAAGAGTTGAACGTTGAAAAGAGATGGAGATTGACGGACCCTTATAGACATCATAAAGACACAACTCAATGCCCATTATCAAGGGTATGCAACCACTGTTGCAAGTGAGTATGTTCAAGATCAAACCATCACTATTAAACATGCTGCGAGCCAACGTGCAATTCTACGGGTTAGCCAATGAGGATCCCAATGCTGATTTACGTAATTTCTTAGAAATTTGCGACACCTTCTGATATATTGGGATGTCGGAGGATGTTGTTAAGATGAGGCTCTTTCCCTTTACACTTCGGAATCAAGCTAAGGCTTGGTTGAATTCTCTCCACCCATCCAACATCACAATTTGGGAGCCATTAGTACGAGTTTTTGTAGATAAGTATTTCCCTCTAAACAAGATAATAAGACTAATAAAGGAAATTATCAATTTCTAGCAAAAAGACGAGGAGTCTTTATATGAAGCATAGGAGTAGTATAAGGAGTTGTAAAGGAGTTGTCCTTATCACAACCTACCCGACAAATTCCTATTGCAAAGCTTCTACACTGGAGTTAATCCACCCACAAGGAGCACCACAAAGACAGCTACTGGAGGATCATTCATGAGGAAAATAGTTTAAGTAGCACATGATCTAATAAAAGACATGGCATACACTAATTATCTTTGGACATCAGAACGAAGTAGACAGCTGTCAACCTTTTGTGCCCAGGAGGAACGATTGCTGCAAATTCAATGACAACATTGTAGGCTAAGATCAACAACCTAAACAAGCAATTGAATAGCCTAAAAGCCACCTCTTCCTCTCTAGTCACAGCAGTGTAGCATGAATATGAGTTATGTGGATAAGAGGGCTATATCGCAACAGATTGCTTCTTAAGGTAAAACGAAAATGAGGAGCAATTCAACTTTAACGGAGCACAAATTAGTCAAGGAGATAGCAATCCTTATTCTAGCACATACCAGTCAGGGTGGCAAAACCACCTAAGTTTTCATTAGTCTAATAATATTGAGATTTAGTTTAGAAATCATGGGTCACATGGATATCAACAAGATAAATACAATGACTATAATTCTAAATAGGACAAGATCATGGGCAAGCTCATAAATATTGATGAGGCCCAGAAGAGGTTAGAAGAGAGAATTGACTAAGTAACAAGGACTCATGCCTCTTTTATTCTCATCCTGGAGGTTCAAATGGAATAGCTTGCCAATGTGTTGTCTACAAAAAGTGTTAGAAATCTTTCGAGCAACACAGAAGTATATCCAAGAGAGCAAGTTAAGGCTATCACACTTGGGAGTAGGAAAGAGTTAGGAGAACCAACAGATAGACCAGTTGAAACCCACTCAGTAAAAGACTAAGAGAAGCAAGAAAAGATTAAGAAAAAAAATGAGGACCCTCTCTATGTTCTTCCTCTGTCTTACCCACCAAAAACCCATTCATAATAGTTATAAGGTCAAATCTTCAAAAGAGCATGAGGAAGAAGAAAAGGTTACAACAGACATTGAGTTTGAAGAAAATATGAAAATCTCTATTCGTCAAGCAAAAGAAGAAGAAGAAAAAGGAGTGACAAAGGAAGAGCAAGAGTAGTTCACCCTTTTATGAAACAAACTACTAGACTTAACAGAAGATTCAGGGAGTTCGTTATTCCCTATTTTATCGATAGATTATTAGTGAAAAGGACATTAATAAAATTAATTAATTTTCACAACTTTATCAATATTGTCCTTCTTTCATTTTACAATTTGTATCTTACTTATAGGCTATAAAATTGATGTTGAACAAGAAGGGTGGAAGCAAGCCACTCATAATTGATCCGGGTTGAGCTTCCAAGGATGTAAGGTCAAGCTAATGACCCTAAATGAGCACATTTAGTAGCTAGATTTAAATTATTGTGTAGATAGGTTTGTTTTAACTTCCAAAATAATCTTGCAATGATGTGGAATGGTTAGATTGCTAACTCTCTTATTCTCCTTAAGTCAATTATAAGAAAGGGAACTCAGCTTGGTGTTAAGCACATTGGGTCTCCATCTCTAACACCATCCATACCTTAATCACCCTGATGGGTTCGTGTTCTAACCCTTCTCTTTTCATTTTTGTTAGTATTTTCTTCTTATGTTTTTCATATTTTGTGTTTTATTTCCCCTGGTGTGTACCCTTCTCAAATTGAGGACAATGTGTTGTTTAAGTGTAGGAAAGGTTGTGTGTTTTGCTTTGAATGCAAATTTTGCATATTATTATGTTAGTATGCTTATGTTGCATATTATGAATTGTATGAATGTATCGATGGCTTAGATGGATTGAAATCGAGTTAATTTTGAACATAATCTATTAGGTTGTGAAGAGTCATTAGCTCGCAAAATTAGTGATCTGGATTCTTTGGCTAAAATATGGAAGTTAATTAGGATTCAGCGTTAGTTTATCACCTCTAAGTTGACCAATTTATTTATAACTTTAGGTATTTTGACTAAACAGCTTTGCTAATATTTTTTTATGAAAATGAGTAGCTAAAGCACCATGGTAAGCATTAATTAAAAAAATAAAAATAAAAAGTGTTTGTAAATTTTAAATAAATAACTATTATGTTGGGCTTCGGGTTATGAATAGAGCTAGTAGTTAGTTGAGAACGTGATGTAACCGAGTCACCATATCAACATGCATCACAAATGTGCGCCTTCGCTTCAAATGGCTATAATGATGTTCCATCCAAGTAACTGACTAAAAGCATGACTTAGTCAAGTAATCGGATCAAGATTCATCACTAATGTTTACCTCCGTGTAAAAGAACTAGGTCCATATCCATAAAAAGTAACAAAAAATAATGTTTTCTAATAAAGCCTACCAAACTTGTAAGTAGCTTAACTTTTCATGAAAATGTATTTAGGAGTAGTCACAAAGTTGATTAACCAAATAATTATTAATGTATGTGTAGAATTGAAAGGGGTGAATAAACTTGACATTTTTTTAGTCCAGAGCTTCTAGACACAGATTTTGCATGTTAATAATTTATAACAACTTGAATGATTGCGTTTAGAGTAAATTTTGTATCATGAAGTTGAAGTCATTGTGTCATTATTGCATTTTGTGCTTTGTGATTTTGTTTTGTTTGTTGTTTTGTTTGCTTGAGGACTGATAGGTGTGTATTAATATATGTTTTTCTATATAAATGGCATGTGTTTTCTTGCATACTTGTTAATTTTTGTTATGGTTTAGGATTCATTTTGTATAGTTTTGCTTAGTTTGATTTCCATTGTTGTTCTTTTGTGTTTGATGTTAATTTAGGGTAAGAATTGACTATTTGTTGTGTAGGAAAGAAGATGGAGCAATTTGGAGATTGATCTAGCAATCAAGAGGAGAAGAAAACAGGAGTGCATATGTGACCAATCTATAATCATAATCTGAGACAATATACGGGGCTTCATTAAAATTTAGGTTTTTGGACTATTTAAGTATCATTAAGCCTCCATCTTGAAAAAGGAAGAAACCCTTCTATAGAAAGACCATCTTTGGAGTGAAGAACATATGTTTGGAACTTTAGGGAAGGATTAATATCAAGGATCATCATCAAGATTGGGCAAAATAGCACATCAACACCAAAATTTTCAAATTTTGACAAAAAAGAGAAGGAATCTTGTTATTCAATTTTCTGTTAATTTTACTTCTTCTATTCTTTGTAAAATGGTTTATTGGAATGTTGATGATGTTATAGATACCATGTTAGGCTAATTTAGTTTTAGGGATTGCTTTTGAACTATTTTGTCAAAACTTCTAGTTTGTTAAGTTAAATGAAGTTGTCTTTGATAATTATTAATTTAAATTGTTATCTTGCAACAAATCGAGAGAGTGAGTAAGATAAATTTGTGTAGGATTATACAACGAGAGTTGACGACATATAGACTTACAATTATCACGTTAAGTGAATAGTTAGAAGAGAGATCTCGGCTAGTCAATTAATCACCCATAAGATATTTTAATAACTAGTAGAGTAGGATGAGTTATTGGGAAGGTTGAGAGATCGTCTAATTGATTCCCTTAAATTCGATTAGGAAAAATTAATTACACCTTAAGAGAGGGTAGTTATTACATTTAGAAATCTAGGGTGAGACATAATTCAATCAATAAAATAAGAAGGAGACAAAATAAGAAAAAAGGAATCACTATTCTTTATATTCTTGAATTCTAATTTTTCTGCATGTTAGTATTGTCTATTGTTTTGAGTTATTCTTTTAATTTTAATTTAATTTTTCATATTATTTACTATTAATAATTTTGTTTCTTAAACAAAGTTTTATCTAAATTAAGTGGTGTCTCGGCATCAATCCCTATGGGATCGATATCTACTCTTTTAAGCTACAAGTCACGACCCGTTCACTTATAGTTTTTAAGCATAAAAAAAATAGATAGGTTTTACCATCAACAAGTTTTTAGAATTGTTGCTGGGGATTAATTGTTTAGCATCTTGTTTAATTTAGATTACTTTGATTTAAGAGTTTTTGATGCTTTTCCTTGTGTAATTATAGGTGCATGAACACAAAGAGCACATGAAGAACGAAAGAAGTAAGGAAGACAAATTTCCCAACATCAAGAGGCATAAAAGAGAGTTAAGAAGGGCAAAGCGTCTGAACTTTTCACAACAAGATATGGATGAAGAAGGAGAGCAAGGAGGAACTTGATGGATTTCATGAGCCCAGGTTTTAGTCCTCAAAGAGCGGCAAGACTAGTGGTCCAAAAAAATAATTTTGAGATAAATTCAACGCTACTCAACATTTTACAAAATAGTGTACAGTTCTATGAGCTATCCAATGAGGATTCGGACGCCCACATCGTAAATTTCTTGGAGATTTATGACACATTACAGTTCAACGGAATGTCCAATGATGCAGTGAAGCTGAGACTATTTTCGTTTACGTTGAAGGATCGGGCCAAAGAGTGGTACAACTCATTGAATTTAGGCCATACGAATTGGGAACAACTTGCCCAAGCATTTCTCACCAAGTATGTCTCATTGATAAAGACGATGAGGATTATCAAAGAGATAACAAATTTCAAGCAAAACTACGGGGAATCTCTCTACAAAGCTTGGGAGAGATTTGAAGAACTTCAGAAAAGTTGTCCTCATCACAACCTTCCGAGAGAGTTCCTGCTTCAGACATTCTACAATAGAGTGAATCCAAACACTAAAGGAACCATCGACTCTATAGTAGGAGGTTCATTAATGAGGAAGACGATGGAAGCAGCTCATGATTTGTTAGAGGAGTTGCCAAGCAACAGTTGCATATGGTCAAGCGAGAGAAACAGAAAAGGGAAAAAAGAACAAAAAGGTATGATACCCATTGACTCTGTTACTACCTTATAGGATCATATCACGTCTCTTACGAAGAAGTTAAACAACATGTAAAGAGCATCTTCCTCAACATCTAAGGTGATGCAAGTTCAGTGTGAGTTATATGGGTAGAGCAACTATGACTCTGCAGAATGTTTTCTATTAGGAGCTAATGGTACTAAATAGGTAAGTTATCTGGGTCAGCCATTAAATGGTAATAACTCTTACTCTAATACCTATAATCCACGGTGACAAAACCATCCAAATTTTTCTTAGAGTAATAACAATGCATGAGGCCAGCAAAGACTGCAAGGACCACTAAGATTTCGACAAGATAGGATTGGAGCGTTGAAAAGCAAAATGGACAAGATGATGGAAGTCTTGGGGTCAAAACTGGTAGCTTAAGAGGATAATAAAAAAAGGAGGCATGTAAGCTAGGAGGAAAATCGGAAAAGGATGGAAGCGAAATTTGAACAAATTCTGAAGAATCACACATATTCCATCCACAATCTAAAGGTTCAGGTAGGGTAACTCGCTAACACGTTATCTTTTCAAAATGTAGGTAGCCTACCGAGCAACACTAAAATTAGTCTAAAAGAAAGACTCATGGCCATTACTCAAGTAGATTAAAAAGACAATGTGAATGAGGAGCAAAACGGAGCTAAGAGAACAGGACAAATTTTTGTGGAAGTCTTTTCAAGTGAACTAGTAAGCGAGTCGAGGAAAGAGCTTCAACTTAGACTTCCACATCAGATTTTTACCTAGCAAAAGTGATCTTCAATTGGAGGAATGAGGGATTCTAAGGAGGGTGAGTTAAGTGAGATGTCAGATATAACCAATAAACTACAAACAAAACTCATATCATAAGGAAACTCACTAGTAGCACTAAAGAAAGAAGTCCGGGGGATTTCTTTATTCTATGCAGTATTTATGGAGTTTAGATAGACAGGGCATTTATGGACTTGGGAGTTGGCATCAATATGATGCCCTACTCATTCAGTCAAAAGCTAGGTTTAGGAGAGCCAAAGCCCACTAAGGCAATAGTGAAGACAGCAGATAGAACGATGCTCTTACCGAAAGGAATCATTAAGAATGTATAAATACGGATCGACAAATTCTTCTTTCTGGTGGAATTCTACATACTAGATATTAAAGAAGATGAGGAAATTCTGATGGTGCTTAGGCGACCATTTCTGGCTACTGCCCATTTAATTATTGATGTTGATGGGCGCGAATTGATAAAGTAAGGAAGGAGCAGTTAACATTCAAGGTATTGAAAAAAAATATCGCACTCCTTCACCCCCAATGGACATCAAAGAAGCTAAACCCCAAGGTGGCTGGGAAGATGTTGAGAATCCTAAGAATGCATGTAAGAAGAAACGACCGCGCAGGAGAAGGTGTAAGAAGGAAAACAACAAGGATGGTGAAGTCCATACGAGGGTAGCTCATCTACAAAGTTTAAGATCAGTTTCCACGCTGCTACCATACTAGTCATTTGAGTCGCTATGAGCATAGAAGAGAGTCGAGCTACAGATGTTAAAGAAGTTTTGTATGGGAGGCAACCTATGGATGTTTATTTTCCTTTGATTGTCGTTATCTATTTGTTAGTTGAATTTCTTTAATTATGATTATGTTTGAATTAAGTTTGATTAATGCTATTATGGTTTTTGTTAGAATTTCAATTTATTTTCTTTTCAAAATTCTCATTGATGATATTAATTTGATATGTTTATAGGTTGTGGGATCATGGAGAAGTCAAATTGAGCTTGGAAGAAGGTTTGAAATTGTGAGGAACACCTTTTCTCACGATCGTAGGGAATTGTAGTGATTCCCACGAGCGTGGGAAAGCTCTCCAAAAAGTTTCTAAAGAGTAATCCCATGATTGTGAGAATTGTGGGAAATCCCATGATCGTGGGAATTCCATCCGATCTTTTTCCACCCACATTCAAACTTTACCCTCTTCTCTCTCTAACCCATGAATTTTTCTCCTCCCACTCTCTAAAATCTTCAATTTTTCTCGAGATTCTTGATTTTCCTTTTACAATGGCACCAAGGACAAGGATGGTTTAGAGACCAACTAACCTAACTGATGAATTACACTATAAGGTTTCTGGGGAAGGCAAGTGCGATTTAGTAGCAACTACCACTCTGCCATCCCAATTTATTCGAAAGAAGAAGGTACGTGCTTTCGTGACCTTAGAAATAGAGAAATAGTTACTCCTAGGTATTTTGATTTTGAATTGTTAGAGAACATAGGAGTAAGACGACAACTTGAGCAATTAGCTGTAAACATAGGGTGTAACTATTTATGCTACTATAACTTTATAGTTTTTCACAACACTCTGGTATAATCCAAAAATGGATATGTTTTAGTTTAGGTTAGCTGGAAATGTTTTTAAATTTGGTTATTTTGTCATGCTTGAAATTTTTAACTTGTCAAATGCAACAAATATGGATGGTCATGCTGACTTTGATGTCAATTCTTATTGGAACACTCTCATGGGTGAAGCATATTTTGACTCACGCAATGCACCCAATTCCTTAATCCAGAGTGCTGAGCATCTACTTTTACACAAATTTATATGTCTAACTCTGTTTAATAAAACAGAAAGCAACAAATGCGTAGCAAAAGAACTTTTCTTTTTATGGTGTATGGAGCGAAAACTTAAAATCAACACACCTTATAGGATTTTTCAATCAATAGTAAGTGTGGTTAATAAACAAAGTTTGTTTTTTGGAATATCTCATATTGCTTCTGCTTTGGGTGTGTTTTATAATGTTAATATGGAAAATTTGTGAACAACTCCAAGTGATATGTTTGACATATCCTATTTGAGACGTTCTGAGATTTTAGAGTTCCATTCTATAGAACTCCCAGATCCTCAGACGTGCTTTTCAATGAGGAGCAAGAGGGGCACAAGTATAGCTACTTGTCGACCCTCCACATGCCAAGCAATGTCGAAGCTAGAGGCAGAAGTAATAGAGGAGGAATCATGTGCACCAATAGAGGTCAACCGACTTCAAGAAATCCTTAACCAGATGGTTTCCAAATTTCAACAACTGACATCCCAAATCAACGAGCTCAGAACCAAATGCGAAAAGTTCATAAGGAGCATTATAGTTTAAAGAAGAGGTTCCTCAACTTCTATCAGAGGAACAATTTTGAAGCTCCTTCACCAACACCGTCGCCACCATCATCTGACTAAGCTTTTCTTACCCTTTTCTTTTTAATTTTGTTGTTTATCTTGTTTGTTTTCATTTTATTTCATGTTTGTTTGGCATCATGTTATTTCTTTTGTTTGGTTCAAGTTAATCTTTTGTTTGGTTTCATGTCATTTGTGTGTTTCAATTTCTTTTGTTTGATTTGAGGTCATTTTTTCATATTTGGTGATTGACTTGTCACATTGAGGACACTGTGCACTTTAAGTGTGGGAAGATGACTTTGACTTTCGTAATTGCATTGTTTACATTTTACTAGATAGGATGCATGTTTAATCATATTATATGTGCTTTGTGTCAGTAATGGAACCATACTTGAATCACTCTGACAAATATTGCCATGAAATTTATCATACTTGAATGCATGCTTGAACTCGGATTATGCTACTTGAGTAGAGAGTGAACTGTATAGAGTGATGAAAAATAGTTGGGTACATAAGCTTAGTCACAAACTGACATTTGGAATAATGAGGTAGTGTAGAGATGCATAATGAGTTTTCATTTGAGCCAAAGTGAGGATTGAGCTATATGACTCCATTCATAGTCATTCTATTTCTTTGCTGAGTGTTACTTCCCTAGGTTACTACCTTCACAACTTACTTTGAATCGGTTTGAATCTACTGGATGCATGCTTAATAAAAATGATTTAGGCCCTTTTTCTTGTTTTAACCCTTGGCTTAAACGACCTACCTTTTGTATTATCCCTTGCTACCCCCATTGATCCTTAACCTTTTTATTCTTGAAAATACCCGAGATTCTAAACCTTTAAGCCTTATTAACGTACCCGTTCACAATCTTAGTAAAGTATTGAGTAATACATTAGTTGGGATTGTTGTGAAATTTTTATCACCAAGATGAGTTGAGTATACTTCTGCCTATAAGTTACATTGTATATAGTGCTATTTCGAGTCATAGCCCTTCCATGTATGAAGAAAAAGAAAGAAAATTTAAAAAAAGAAAAGGAAGAACAATTGAGTAACATAAATAAGTGCAGAGTATTAGTTTCATTTGTATATCTCGAAGTAAGTTTTGATTATCCCAATCATATCCGTTTTTTACTTTACTAATGCTTGTGCTTAACCCTTTTTCCCTCTTTACCTACCTTAACCCTTACCATATTACAACCCTAAACAAGTCCTTTTGATCTATTTGCCTATGTAATCATTATAGAGGAGAATTGGTGTATTAGCAAGCCTATGGTAGTGTAGTTTCTTATAAGAAGTTTGAGCGAAACACTAACTATTAAACACTGAGGAAAATTCATTTTGCATCTTTACTTATATTTGAGTGATGGTGTCAATTGTTGAGTTTGCTTATGTACGTCAATGAAAAGCAGTCATGATATGTGTATTAACTTGATATTTGAGTTGACCTAAATTTGAGGGATTGTATGCTTTGATCTTTGTGAAGATGAAATGATAGAATTGAGTGGTTATATTTATTTTACTTAAGGACAAGCAAAGATTCAAGTATGGAGATTTTGATAGGTGTGCATTATTCTATGTTTTCTATTTAATTGGCATGTGTTTTCTTGCATACTTGTTGCTTTTTGTTATAGTTTGGGATTCATTTTGTATAATTTTGCTTAGTTTGATTTCCATTGTTTTTCTTTTATGTTTAATGTTAATTTAGGGTAAGAATTGACTATTTGTTGTGTAGGAAGGAAGGTGGAACAACTTGGAGATTGAACTAGAAATCAAGAGGAGAAGAAAAGAGGAGTCCATATGTGACCAATTCCCATGATCGTGGGAATCATGACAATTCCCATAATTGTGAGAATCATAATCTGAGATAATATGCGGGGCTTCATTAAACTTATGGTTTTTGGACTATTTAATTATCATTAAGCCTCCATCTTGAAAAAGGACAAAACCCTTCTGTAGAAAGACCATCTTTCGAGGGAAGAACATATGTTTGGAGCCTTGGGGAAGGATTGAAATCAACGATCATCATCAAGATTGGGTAAAATAGTACATCAACACCCAAATTTTCAGATTTTGGAAAAGAAGAGAAGGAATCTTGTTCTTCAATTTTATGTCAATTTTACTTCAAATGGTTTTTGGAATGTTGATGATGTTATGGAGACCATGTTAGGCTGGTTTAGTTTTAGGGATTGCTTTTTAACTATTTTGTCAAAACTCCTAATTTGTTGAATTGAATAAAGTTGTCTTTCATAATTGTTCATTTAAATTGTTATCTTGCAACAAATCGAGAAAGTGAGTAAGATAAATTTGTGTAGTATTGTACAAAAAGAGTTGGTGACATATAGAGTTACAATTATCACGTTAAGTGAATAGTTAGAAGAGAGATCTTGGCTAGTCAATTGATCACCTATAAGATAATTTAATAACTAGTTGACTAGATTGAGTCATTGGGTAGGTTAAGATATCGTCTAATTGATTCCCTTAAACTCGATTTGGGACAATTAATTACACCTTAAGAGAGGGTAGTTATTACATTTAGAAATCTAGGGCGAGACACAATTCAATCAATAAAATAGGAGGAAGACAAAATAGGGACAAAAGGAATCTTTAGTCTTCAGATTCTTGAATTCTGATTTTCTACACGTTGCTATTGTCTATTGTTTTGAGTTAGTCTTTTAATTTTAATTTAATTTTTCAGATTATTTACTGTTAACAATTTCGTTTCTTAATCAAAATTTTATCTAAATTAAGTGGTATCTGGGCATCATTTCTAATGGGATCAATATCGACTCTTTTAAGCTACAAAGCATGACCCATTCACTTGCAGTTTTTGAGCATAAAACAAGTAGATAGGTTTTACCATCAACAAGGACAAGCAAATTTCTAAATGTGGGGATGTGAGAAGTGTAAATTGCATCGTGTTTTAGGGTTTAGTTTGATATGTGTTCAGCCGTTAATTCAATCATTTAGTATGTGTTTAGGTTAAAATTGTGTTAGTTTGTAAATTATTTATGTTTAAAGTGTTTTAAAGGTTAGTACAAGCTTTTGAGCTTAAATATTATGTTTTTGAGATGCCTTGATATGTTTGCTAGTATTTCAGGTTCAATATCGAAGAATGGAGGAGTTTCGAAAGACATTTAGGCTGAAGCAACGGCCCACGATCACGGCTGATCTGACAGAAAGGGATGGCCAATGATCGTGGCATGATAGAAGGCTCAGATGTGAGCCATGATTGTGGCTTGCATCGGACAGATGTGCAGACACTTATGAACTTCACATTTCGAGGGACTTTTTGGACCTTTCATATTCCAGAAAAGCCCGAGGGTTACCCAAAACATAAGAGACTATTTAAAGAACAACAAGAGAAGGAAGAAGAGAGCTTTTTGTGTAACCACTTTTGGAAACCCTAAGAGAGAAAAAGGAATGGAAAAAGGGGAGGAAGAGGAAGAAAGAGGAAGAAGAAGCGATCTCGACGTGCTTCCAAATCACAAGGTTTCTTGATACTGCTGCCTTCCTAAATCATCCGCTCTAAGTTTTTATTTCCTTTTCGTTTCAATTTTATTCATGTACAAAGTTGGGATGGATTGTATGATGATAGATGGTAGAATGTTGATGATATGCCAACTCTTCTTCGAGATTTTATTTTTATTTAATGATAATTTAGTTGATTGCATTTATTGGATGAATGTCATGATTTGACTGTGTTCTTGCATAATTCGATAATAAACTGAGAAAGTGAACTGAATGAAAAACGATTAAAGTGGATTAATGAGAGTTAGGCGATTTAATAGAAACTATGACAAATCATATTGGTAATTATACAGAGAGAGATCCCGTATGATATTCTGATAGTTTATTAAAGAGCTTCAGATCTAATTAGGGTTTTGAAGAATTTGTAAATTGAAAGATTACAAATTTCACAATCCAATTAAGGTTTAATGGATATAACTCGAGAGAGAGTAACCAGCCCTGGGATTATCTAGAATTGACACCCCATTAACACATAATCAGCTAGGTTAGCATTAATGATAGCCCTTTCTCATAACTTGGTAAATTCTTTGGTTGATTTCCATTGTGCATGCTTATTGCTCACTTGTTAATACTTTTGTGTTTAATTTCTAATTAATTGGTTGAATTCAATTCTCGCATTTACTTCCCATTGTTTAATTCTCATATTTACTTCCCATTGCATTGTTTATTTTTAGTCATATCTTTTTAGCCTTGGATTTTTTGGATTAGATTAATCCCCGTCCTTGTAGGATCGACACCTTTTGTACTACAATCGTGACCTGTACACTTATGGTTGAAGGCTTATAAATTTTAAAGCTCAAATGACACAATCAATGAGTTGCATCCTCCCTATATAAGACAAGTTCATATTATTTCAATGCCTAATTGTTCTATGAAGCATATCAAATAAAGGTTGATATTCATCATACGTTAGTCTTTTGTATATTATAGGGATTCTTAGGTATTTAAATGAAAGCTTTCCCAGCTTCAAACTAATGATAGTAAAGAGACTATTGAGTGTAAAAAATTGCTTTAGCAGAAACAAGCACATACCTTTTATCTCAATTTATGATGAGGCTTTATATCTTGTTAGAAGTCTGTAGTGAATTTATAGTTTTCTAATTGAACTTACATATACTTTGCAAAATGAAAGTAAATCTTCAGTAAAAGAGAGACTAAAGATTCTTAATTTGGCATATTTTCTATGCTATTTTAAATTTCTGATTCATTTTAATATTATGATTAATGAGCCTAGTTAATACTTTTAACATATATAGAGGATAAGGGGTCTCCCTATTTGACTCCTCTCCTACTTCGAAACTCACAAGTTAGATCACTAGTAAAGGAAAATTTATAATATATTATTCAATACATTTGATGAATTTTTAAGGGAAACCAAAATCTTTCAAAGATAGTGGTATAAATTTCTAATTAATTGAATCAAAAGCCTTATGAAAGTCAATTTTCGTAACACAACTCTTCCTTTGATATCCTCTAAAAAGCTCTTATGCTAATAAGATATTGCCACCTACAATTATCCCTCTTATTTAAGCACCATGGGCTTCCAAATTATTAAATCAATAATAGCATTTATTTTACTAGAAATAATCTTTTATATTGCATTGTAGAATGCAATTGGTTTAAAGTCTTTGAGGGAGTTGGGATTCGACTTCTTAAAAAGAAGAAAATATAAGTTTTATTGAGTTTCTTAATAATTTTTCCTGAGTTGAAGGATTCCATAATAGCTCTACAAATATAAGGTTTTATTAAGCTCCAAGATTCCTTAAAGAAGAATATGTTCAAACCATCTAACTTGAGGTTTTGTTAGAGTTAAAACTAAATACAGCCACTTCAATATCTTATGATTTGATTGGTCTAATGAGCTATAGAGATTGTTTTGAATATATAAAATTAGAACTGAATGACTTTAGCACTAAATTGAGGAGTAGCATTTAGGTGATGAGCCTAAGGTATCTTGAAAATACTTGAGAATCACTTCTTTTAGCTTGCTTTGGTTCTATAACATTTTTTCCATTATCTTTAATAAGGTCTATAATTTTATTTGAGTTTCTTCTACCTAAGATGGGCTTTAAGATGAATGGGTAGTTTTGTTCACCTTTTATTTATGGAAATGATCATTTGGATCAAGTTCTTTAATGAATATAGAGTAATTATTTGTATTGCCCATATAGTAATGTATTGTAGAACATTAGAATCATTGAGAATGCAAAAAGTGCTAAGGTCTCGTTAAAGATCCAAGTTTGTAAGTTTTTTAGTTAAAAAACTTAGGAGCTTTTTTTAGCTAATGACATAAGTTTTTTTGTTACAAAATAAAAAATATATTATGGTGACAAAATTTTTAAGAATGTTTTATGTTTTTTATTAGAGTTAAAAACTTAAATTTTTGTAAAATTAAATATCTAATCATAACTTCATAAATTCTTTTTTTTACATCGTATTCTCGTAAGTCATTTTACGCTTAAACCGTAAATATTAAATAGTTAATTTTACCAAATATTTTTAATAAATAATAAATATTTATAATTTATTGATTGCCAAATAAGCTCTATGCTTACTGATACTCGTGATAGGATTGGATGATTGCGAGGTTACTAGCCATTTACTCAATGGTGGCTCCTATAGTAAAACCAAATCTACGGTAACTGTATTACTCAAGCATCACATGAAAGCACACGCAAAGAAATCTAACAAAATCTTTACAACTTCTAGAGTAGTTGGTTCAACTGTTTGAGACTCTTAGCTCTCTGATCGATCAAAACACATACATACGTACCCTTTCAACAGGAATAATTATATTTTGTATTGGAACTTGTTCACGTATTAATTTCAACCAGTTCAGATTTCAAGGATTTCTTCAATCATCTTTTACACCATTTCCTCTTTAGTTTTCTTTGCGATTTTCCTTCTCCTTTAATATATAAGGAGGATAACATATTTTATTTCAATTATGATATTTTTATTATATTTTATTAAATTTCATCTGTGCATTTAATTATATAAACTTTATATAAATATATAGATAAAATTTGATAAGATAAAATTATAACTGAAATAACAAATTTGATATTTATTTAAGTTCGTTTTACCTAATATTTCACATCCGTTAATCATCAATATAACCAAGTAATCATTGGTATTTTATTTTTCATTCCATAGGGAATCAAACTTGAGTATTCCCAACGGAAATAAAGACTATAACATCTGAAGCGAAAGAGTGAAAGAAGCCCTCATCATCAACTATTTATCTAAATGTGATTTGGGATCCTAAACAAGGGGTTAATATATTCCTTTTAAGAAACAAAGTTTTGATCATAATATGACCATTCGTGTAATAAGGTTATAGGAAGAACCAATAAAATCAAGATGAGTGCAACCGCATTTAACGAATGCTATGTCCAAATGATTAAATCAATAGAATTATTCCCCTCACATTGTATAACTTAATAAAAATTAGTAAGCAAGCGTCATGGACAATCCCTATATCGTTTCTCCTAAATTACCTATGATATCTGCTAGTTGAAGAGCTTTATATATTATATTAAGCTCAATTTTTTGTAAATTAGATTTATCTTTCAAAAGATATATTATATTGTTGCACCCATCATTTTCTCTTTTATATATATATATTTTTTCTAGTATGAGATTGGCTATGATACTTATCAACGACCCTAGAGTTGCAACAGCTCTAAGAGACTCCGTTTCCGAAGTCCTAAAAAACAACTATATCCTAGACCATATAGAGTACAAGATGAGTCCAGCAAAAGCTTTTCACTAAGGTTTGCCGTAAAATTAAGTTTCCGCAAGAGTAATCCATCTTTGGTTTGTGGGTGCGCAACCTTTTGCTTAATTGACTAATATGCAACAAATTATCCTTAATCAATAGGGATGAGTTGCAAGTTCAAAGACCTTTTTCTGGTTGAAAGTCCAGACTTTGACGAGTATGTTTAGTTTATATATTAGTACCACAAAAATCAAATTATAAAAGTTCCACTCGAATTAATTTTGCTTCTCTACGGATTGCATTGGCTCCAATTCACATGAATTCAATTATATCGAAAATAATATCCAATTCAACAATTTCTATATCATTATAAAACAACTCTTTTCAACCTAAAATTCTTAAATCCCGTGGATCTATTATGAATTTGATTGCTCAAGCTCAGTATTATACAGGTTCCCTTTTCTGGTTGCTTTGTTCTTTGACTGTGAGATAAAGACTCTATTATGAACGCTGTATTCTGTATCCAATGCCGACAGAACTTTGAAGAGGTTATGTAAAACTTTGTCACTGAAATTTAAATAAAAATATAAAATAAAATAAACCTTGATACGATCAGTTTCAAATCGAGAAATTAAAAAATTATACAGATTGATAGTATTGCCATTCGTTAATGCAATTATATGGTCAATTATGCAACTAAAAAGAAAATTCTTGAGATTTGAATTTGAAAATTAAATATAACAAAAACTGTAGTAGGAAAGTTGTGAGATATCACATTAAAAAATGTATTCTCCTGTATACTTCAACACACATGTCTTGTAATGTACTTTCTATTTTTTTATGTTAGACCTTCTATATTAAAATTCAGATATTTTTTTACCGTAAATTGCTATCTTTATTATAAAATTATATACTATTGTATACGTATAAGTAAAGAATGTGGCCAGTGTTAACAATATATCATGTATGGTTCTGCGATTCGAGAACCGATCTTGAAGTATGAAGCAAACATGCAAACACGGGGGAGGAGAATGTGCACACGTGAGCGTAATTAAGGCCTGAAAAAGAGTGGCAATTCTTGGAAAGCTCAGTACGCGGATTGAAATGCCCCACGACACAAACCCTAACATAACACGCCTCCGCCTCGCTTCCTGCCACAACACACGCCATGCACTTTCGTCTTGTTGGAGTTTGGGCCGATGACCCTACTTTCATGCCCACATATGCCTCCTCTTGAGATTTGTAGTTTTGGGATGCAACAATAATAGTACATTAACATGTTAAAATAATATATGCCAAATTTCTCTCCGAAGTTTAATTACGTAATAAGGGCTTTCACTTGCAAAAAGGTCGAGAATATTTAATATCTAACTTGAGCTTCACAAGGTTAGAACTAATGATATGCTTATTTTCCTTACTTGAATTTCCCTAAAGAATCACATGATCATCCATTTTTAATTAACTGCATTTTTACAACTAACATGTGGAGTTGCGTCACAGCACTCTGTAGATTTGTTTAGCAGATTGGAAAATGGTAAATTCCATCCAATAGATGGTTCATCTCAATCTCCTCTGTGGTCGTGAATCCCTTTCAATTATTTGACACGACTGGGATCTTAATCTTATCCGATTTATAACAACATATATCATTGATATTTACTGCGGGATTATTTGCAAACCATCGTTATTATTGAGTTTTTTATAGTTATCAGAACTGAACTCGATCGCCAAAGCCCCAACTCTAACTATTCATCCCACATTCTAAAAGGTAATAAGACAAATAATGAACTGGATGATAGTGACCTTGGTCCTATTCCCACGATCATTATAAATTACAACATATTCAAGTCTTTGAAAAAAAGAAAGGAAATTCACTAGGGCTTTAGAAGAGAAAAAAGACAGTATTAAATCAACAACCAAAAATCAAATCCAGACATTATTAAGCTTTTGAAAGAAGTTTTTAAAACAATTAATAAACCGGAGGCTTAAACATATACTTCTTTGACTCTTAACTCGTTAAAAAGCTAAATAATATAAACAGTTATATTCTTTTGGGTGTATAACATAGATTACATTCAATCATTTGCAAGAGAGTTGACAACTTTATGAAAAAGTTTTTATTGAGAGTTTCAAATAAGGAATTCTTTGGCAGTGTTATTGTAGAGTCTTGCAAGGAGGAAATAACTTAAATCTTGATATTATATGTTTCGTGAATAGATCGCTAGAAAGCGACATTGATATATCTCTCTTATTTGTCTCAAATTGATTTGAGCTACACTTATGAATTGAGAGTGGGAGCAAAATTAATTAATACCTAAATGCAAGTGAAGTGAAGTGAAGTATTTGAGAACAAATATACTTGTTGGTCAATGATCACAAAATAAAGTTGAAGTAATCTTTGGAAGTTAAATTTGACTACCGCAATAAATTTATCCAATTATATTACAATGAAATAGTCTCTTTGACATTAAAAACACCCATTAAAAGTGATTTTGAAATAGCGGTTAACCTGTCAAAATCTTTAAAAAGCTTCTAAACATGATGAAATTCTTTAAAAATAAAAAACAATAAATAAATTAGAGAAGTTTGAAGAAACCTCCTATTTACACCTTCTTTCTTGTCATTATTAGTACTGCTCATCGAAATCACATAAAAGATTTTATAATAAATAAAAAATGTTAGAGACAGTCGCAATTCTCTTAAAGGAGATGCTTCCTCTTTTTCCAACAAACTATTTTAGGCTAATAATAGAGAATGGCACTAACCATTCGATTTTAGTACAACCTAAATATAGAGATATCTCAACATATAAACTCAAAGATGCATGTTCAATAGTGATATGAATAAAGCCCCAAGTGTTGAGAATATGGGTGGTTCAAATCCTCATCTGCCTTTGATTGTGGTTAGCATGTCACAATATTTAATATGGTCCAATGATCATTTTTGCTTATAGGAGTGTGCGACTAGGTGTAGATTAAGACTATACACACACACATATGTATACATTCTTATATAGTTCACCTTTTTGGAGCTTTTAGGATTATTATTCCATATTATTTTGTGACAGAGGAAGTATTGAGAATTTATAAAATTATTTGCATCTTTGTCGTGCCTACGAGCCCTTTGGCGATTCTTGTTTTCTCTTTTCACTTGCTCCAAAACGCTTTGGACAAAGTTTCGGTAATATTTCAATTCATTTTATTATACATATTGCGATTTTACTTACAAAAAATAATAACTTCACTTATGTGTGTATTTCACAGATAAAGCTCAATATTGTTGATATCGACACGCTTGAGATTTCAAGCATTGTTAATTCACTGTTGAAACAAAGGGTGAAGGATCATCGATATCAACTTCATAAATATTACCAGTCTTTCCCTTCGGATGAAAAGGCAAGGAAATATGTTCTGGAACGGGTGACTCTAGAAATTTGGAGTAAAATGTGTGATTACTAGGCTTCGGGGAAGATTCAGGTTTGTTTTTTCTCTTCATATTTTCTTCTATTAATTTTGTTTATACATCTGATGACTACCTCCTTTATTTAGGAAAAGTGTGACAAAACTAAGGATAACAGAGTAAAAATGAAGACTCCTCTCAATACCAGCTCCAGATCATTTGTCATCATCCAACAAGAATTTATAAGTGTAACATTTTCAATTTATTATTCTATTTCTTAATACAATAAATTCTAATTAGTTATAATTTTTAAATTTATATAATAGAGCCAAACACAACTTCAAGGACAAAAATGTGATTGGATCACACTGTACAAGCTAACACACTACAAAGAAGATCACGGCTGGGCATCTGCAGAGGCACAAAGTAATTATATAAGTACAAACAAATTAACATTACAATTTATTTTCTATGTAATATTAATTTTTTATTTAACTCGATTTTGTACTATAAATTGTAGGAGAAAATGTAGGAGTTATTGCAGACGTCATTGTCTGAGAGGAATGAGCCCAATGTCGATGACATTGCAGAACGTCTATGGTACAAGATCGGACTATATCAAAGGTCTTGGATATGGCCCTAAGCCTGTTAGTGCATCTTCTTCACGACCAGCATATGTTACGACGCTTTAAGAGGAGAACCAGCAACTAAAGACTAAGTTAGATCGTAATATTAAAGAGGTTAAGAAGCTTAAAAAATGGTTAAACAATTACTAGGTTATGCATATATTAGTAGTAGTAACTCAGATGAAGACTTTTAGTGTGTAAATGATTTGTAAATATTTTTTTGTACATAATGCATTTCATTTTATATGTTTATTTTATTTCAATTTATTATTACTTAAAAAATATGTCACTAACATTAAATATAAAATGAATCATTTTTATATTTCAAACTGTCTTTAAAATTGTAATAAATTAAAATAAATTTGTTCTTAAAAATTATAATAATATTTAAATTTAAAATTAAAATTTGTCACTAAATAATATTAGCTACAAAAATAAAATCGTCACAAAAAGTTATTGCCTACGTTTACAAGAACGTCCCTAAAAATATTTACCTACAACCACAAATTAGTAGCTAAAGCTATTCTGGTACAAAAACATAATCGTCAGTAAAAACTATTAACTACCAAAACTAAATCGTCACAAAAAGTTGTTACCTACATTTGCAGGAACGTTTCTAAAAATATTTCCCTACAATAAAAGATTAGTAGCTAAAACTATTCTGCTACTAAAAATAAATCGTAACTAAAAATAATTACCTACGACTATAGTTTAGTAGGGAAAAACTTTTATCCACAAAACAGAACCGTTGCAAAACACTATGTCTGACGTTCTTTGTTATCATTGGTTAGACAAATTTTTTGTGTCGAAAAAAGTTTTTTACAACGAGTAAAACATCGCGGATGTTGTTTTGCAACTGGGATTCATCAATTATTGGGGCGAGGATTTTTTTGTTGCAAATTAGTGTTTGCGACAATATGTTATTGTTTAGCGACGTTTATTTTCATCGTTAAATGTAGTGTTTGTTGTAGTGACTGTAATGGATTTTTAATTGGCCCATTATCGCTCATGGTTTTTCCTCACTCCAAGGTTTTTCACATAAAAATCATTACAAATGGTATTAGAACATTCTATTTAATTAAGAATTCAATATGTCAATCGTCATAAAGTTTGATATTGAGAAGTTTGAAGGGAAAATCAGCTTTTCCATAAGGAGAGTTCAGATGAAGGCCAAAAAGAGCTTTGAGAGGAAAATATAAGAAGCTAGGCACTATAACCAACAAATAATTGGGGGATTAGATGAAAAGGTACTCTCCAACATATGTACTTGCTTGTCTAAGAGGGCTCTATATGAATCGGTGAATGAAACAATCATTGTAAGCTTATAACTAAAATTAGAGTATTTGCACACGACTAAAAACCTTGCAAACAAGCTTTATCTCAAGGAGCATCTATATACAATACGTATAAATAAAGGTACTATTATCCAATCTCATCTTGATGAGTTGAGGTCTATTATTGTGGACCTAGAAAGTATTAATATGAAAGCTAAAGACAAGGACAAAGTTATTTTGTCAGTAGTCTTACTTTTTATAAACACTTCAAAGAAATCATGTTATATGGAGCTGATGACAGCTTATCTTTTGAATATGTCAAATCTAACTTATTATTCAAGGAAAATTTTGATCTTAAACTTCATCATGAGGATAAAGTTAAGGGTTTGTCTATGAAAAGGGAGATCCAAAGAAAAAGGAAGAAGTAGTAATAATTCAAAAAATTCTAGGTCTAAATATAGAGGAAATAAATCCAATAAAACCTATTGTTATTATAAGTATATGAAATTTGAATGTTACAAGTTAAAAAGTAAGCAAGATCATGAGGAGAAAAAGAAGCAACCTTTAAAATCTATTAAAGCTAGTGTTGCTAAGACTAATTTTGAAAGTGATGTTCTGTCATCTATTACTTCCATTAAAAGAGGAGTAAAATCGAATGGATTCTTAATTTTATATATGCTTTTCATATGTATCCTCAAGGACTTGTTTGTCACTTTCAAACCCGTTGATAATGGTGTTGTCTTTATGTGCAATGATACATAATGCAAGGCAAGTGCATTGGTAGTATTCATATTAAGACCTATGATAATGTTTTTAAGACTTTATCCAATTTTCGTTATATTCCTAACTTGAAACAGAACTTGATTTCTTTGGGAACCTTTGATTGATCTCTTAGATACAAGTACACAAATAAGGGTGGAGTTATTACGGTTCTAAATGGTTTTATTATTGTTTTGAAAGCTAATCGTTTTGGTAACCTTTATGTCTTGCAAGGTTTGATTATGACAGGTTCTACAACTATTTCCTCTCATATGCCTAATTCTAATGCGACCAAATTATGGGACATGCACTTAGGCCATATGGGCAAGAAAGGTATGACACTTCTACGTAAAAAGGGTCTTCTTGGAGATCAAGGCATCAGTAAGTTAGAGTTTTGTGAACATTGTGTTTTTGGGAAACAAAAAAAGAGTTAGTTTCTCTATTACAACTCACCAAATCAAAGACATTCTTGAGTATTTAGATCCTAATCTATAGGGACCTTCTAAAGTTCTTTCTTATAAAGGAAAAAAGATAGTTTATTTCTATTATTAATGATTTACTATAAAGATTGGGTCCATTTCTTTAGGCATAAAAATAAAGCCCTCTTCATGTTTAAAATGTGGAAAACTCCTGTGGAGAAATAAATAAGGAAATGGGTTAAGAACCTTTAAATAAAAAATAAGTTAGAATTTTGTGACTTTGACTTAACTCAGTTCTACTCAGATCATGGTATAGCTAGACATAAGACACTTATTGGGAAACCCCAACATAATGGTGCTACAAAATGCATGAATAGGAATCTTTTAGAGAGAGCTCATTGTATGCTCTCCAACGTTAACTTGTGGCATTAACTTGATTTTTGGGCTAAGGCGATCTCTATTTCTTGTTATTTGGTCAATCAATCTCTACACTCTTCTGTTCACTTCAAAATCCCAGAGAATTATGGTTAGGTAATCCAATTAACTATTCTATTTTAAGAATTTTTAGATGTTCTACATATGTACATGTTAATGATGATAAGCTTGTGCATAGAATTAAAAAATGCATATTTCTTGGTTATACATATGAATCTAAGGGATATTGTTTATGGTATTCTGATAAGTGTCACAGAGTCATTCTTAGTAGGGATGTTATTTCATGAGGATGCTTTACTTTCTTTTAGAAAAGATTCTAATGTTTCTTCTTTTATTGGTACAGTTAAAACCTTCTTGTCATTCGAAAACTATTTCCTGTGCTGCTGATTCTTTCAATTGTTTATTGGTAATGAATGAATAAATTAAGAGTCTTCATAAAAATAGTACATGGGATTTAGTGGAGCTTCCAAAAGGAAAACAAGCTTTGAGTTACAAATGAATCTACAAAAAACGGATGGTATTACTGGAGTTAAAGAAGCAAGATGAAAGACACGCTTGGTAGTCAAAGGTTTTGATCAAAGACAAGGTATTGACTTAATAAGATCTTTCTCCATTTACATGTCATACCTTTATTCATGTTCTACTTGCATTTGTTGGTCTTTTTAATTTGGAGCCTAAGCAACTTGATTGTGTAAAAGTGAAATGGTTGGATGTAATTTTTTTAACTTTCATGCATCAAAACTATTTAAATACACAGGCTTGTATAAAATTAAAAAAAGAAAGTCAATCAATTAATAAATAGAAAGAATATTGATTGGAATTAAGAATAAAAAGAAATAATAAAGGAAGGACTGCATAATAATAAAAAGAAATAATAAAGGAAGTACTTTTTGGACCCTGTTACTGAAGTCTAACTCGCATGAAACGTATCCTAAGACGTAAGTATTCTCCGAAAGAGAATAACTTATCCATTATCGTGTTTATCCTCTCTTTTCTGATACTACCACTGTCGCGTACTGATTACACATAT
>JANZXR010000170.1:12236465-12249748 GCA_027575705.1 Erythroxylum echinodendron | reverse complement strand
AAGTAGTCGATCTCATAGGCTAAAGTATAGAGATACTTAAACAAACGTATGGGTGCTTGTTAGAGAACAAGTTCACTTAACAGACTCGATATGAGAAATCCATTTGGAACATTACTTGTATGTCTATGAAATTCTCATTGTGATGATTGTATAAGTAAGCCTTTGATTTGAGGTCACCAAAGTTATCTTGTATAGGAATTGCTATGTTTTGATACTATTTATAACCTATTTAATCATAGGTTGGTAAATTGGTAGTCGTTGGATGTAGCGTGAACTATACAGAGGTAGTTATGTGATCAAAATAGGATTCATCACCCTAAAGTAATTAGGAAAAATGTTCTGTTGTTCTCGATTAGTATTGATTCAAGAAATCCTTAGCCAAGGTAGAATGACATTTTGTAAATAGTTAACAAATGTAATTAATTGAATCAATAACTAATAGCAAAGAACTAATATAATTAGACTTAAATAGAGTAGATATTAATTTCATGCTCTATGTCTAATCAAAACATTGTATATGATGAAAGGATTAAATTATATGAAAAAATTACGCACTGAAAGGTTAGTCAAAGTAGTTTTAACTAAATTATATAGGTAGTCATGATACGTTGCTAGATGTCAATCTTGATATATGATTGTAAATTTATTAATTAGAGAATTAAAGATAAATTAAAAGGAGTTTTAATTTATCTAATTCTAATTATGAATTAGAATTATAATTTATAATAATTGCCAACACATAGGAACCTAATGAGTCTCACATATAGAATGAGTTGAATAGAGCAACGTTATTTTAATCAAATTAGACTTGATTGTAAAATTTGAGAAACTTTATAATTAAATATGAGATATTTAATAAATAAGGATCAATATGAGATGTTGAATTTAATTTACGCATAAATGGTATTTAATTAGAATTATTTATAATTCTAATTAAAGTTTAATTGAAATTAGAATTTAATTGAAATTAAATTACTAAAACGTTCAAAACCTATTGTAAACAAGCTTAAACTATAACGGAGCTGGCTCTTCTGGCTTAACCCTCTTTATAAGAGTTACAGAGTTCTCTCAACTCACCATTTTGTAGATATCGTTAAACGTTAGACAATTGTGTGGCTATGATGGTTGAGACGGATCGGTTTCAAAAACGATTCGAGGAATATGACAAGACAAAGATCAAGCTTCGAAGTAAGGTACGAATTAAGTTTTCACTTTATTATGATTTATGTTAATCATTTTATAGAATTAAAAGATCTTAGTTTTTTCGAAATCAAAGGTTATGAAAAAAATTTGTAATTATTTCACTTCGGTCGAAATAAGATCCTATCTTGGTTTCCTAACAAGTCTTTGACAAAAAGATCAGCAACTAATTCGATTCAATGAAATTTAAAAATATAGCTTTGCTTTTTAGTTAGAATTATTTAGTTAATTGAAAAGTTAAGTATATATCTAAATTCTATCATTTATGAAATTAAAATGTTCAGAGGATTTAGGTAAAAAGGATCAAATTAAATTATAAAATTTTCGTCAAAATTTAATTTGAATATAAATGTTTTGAAACATTTAAATTAAGCTTAACTTTTAATAAATATTTGAGATCATCCCTACTTTAAAACAAAGACTAATAGTAATGTTAAATTTTTATATAATTTTTAGTGAACCCTTTATTGCATGTACTTCAGAGCTAGCACATAAAGTTAGGGACAAACCCATATGCCTTTCTTTCCTTAAGCAAAGCCCTACCTCCAACTTTCAAAACACAATCCATGTAGGTATTTAGAAGCATGAGGTCAAGGGGAGAGCCACTTTGGATCTTCTCCTTATACATCTTGTGGCCATCCTCCTTCCCGCCAGCCGTAAAGAAGTTTTTGATAAGAAATGCATATAAAATAGCACTAAGAATGTGGTTAGAATCCAATATCTACTCTTAAAGCCTGCAGCCATTGTCTAATTTACTTTATTTTCCTAGACCATGTATAAGTGAATAAAAAGGAATGCAAATCTTAAGATCCAATTTTGTTACTTGCCAATAAGAGGATAGGAGTAGACAATGTGATCTTGAATACAAGATGAGGAGAGAGAGAAGAATAGAATAAGAACAAGAATAATAGAATGAATAGAAAAAATATATGGATGAAATTTTCTTTTGAAAAAGTAAATAGAAGATTTCATTGATAACAAAAAAGAAGTACAAGTTAAAACATAACCTAGGGAGGTACCACGTAGATACACGATTATCTATTACTACCTATTCAATAGGCAAGTTGAGGTACTAAGAAAAATGTTAGAGCTTTATATAACACCCCTCAAAGTTAAGATTTTAGTGATGTTGGCCATGGTCTCAGAGATTAGATATGGGATAGAATTTTGTTTTGTTTCAAAAATTCTACCATTCCATTCTTTCCAAATATTTTTAACACACATGTTAATAGACACAATTTGTATCAACTTCAGATCGTGTTGAGAACATAGCCATTGTATAGTACTAGGAAATTTGTTAGTAGTTATTGACCAGTAACATCGCAATGTAACTACTTCCCATAGACAATTGGTTATCTCACACTTGAAGAATAAGTGCTCATGTGTTTCCTCTTTTGTTGAACAAAAAGGACATGAAAGATAAAAGTTTAAATACCTAAGTCTGTCAGTAGTATTTAGACAAATTTGAATAGCTAGCTATAGACGAAAGGATATCTTAGGGGGTATGAACTTATTCCATATGGTTCTGCATAATCCATTGTTGATTTTTTCAACCTTACGAGCTCCCTCATGAGTCTATTTGAAAGCTGGTGCATAGGTCAATTATACCTGAAGAACGTATCTTGAGTGAGAGGACAAGGAGAGTACTAAGGTTGCAATTGTCCAACACTTGTAGGGACATTCCAGTTATTCCCTATTGATCGATTCACAAACTTTACAATTTATATCCTTCAGAATATTGCAAGTACCCAGGTCATGATTTGTAGTACGTGAAGGGTCAATCCCACGAGGAAGTGTAAATTAATCTAATCATATGTTATCTAAGGCTAAGAAAATTGATAAATTGAAAATAAAAATTGCAAAGAAAAGTAAATGTGGGAAAGTGATTATCAAGAATTTAACTAACAAGTTTAAGGTAAAAAAAATGAAATTGAGCAACAAAAAAGTCACAAAGGGAATTAACCAAAAAGAGTTACCAAATTATGAGAGAGGGGATTTCCTTATCATCAATGTTGATATAGTTAATTATACATTATTGTGGTTTTGATTCTAGACTATTAAAGGGTGGATTACTCTCTCTCAAATTATAATCATTAAACCCTAATTGAATTATGGAATTTGCAATCTCTCAATTAATAAAAGACCCCATAACTCCAATTAGATCTTGAGCTCTCTAATAAACTATCGGGTCTCACACATGATCTCTCTCCGCACAATAACTGATATGATTAATCATATGATCTATTGGATCACTTAACTCTCATTAATCTAATTCAATCTTTTTCATTCAGTTTACTCTCTCGATTTATTACCAAAATATGCAAATACTACAATTAATCACAGCACTCAATCACAATAACACATAAAGAACCATATTAGTAGTGAATCGAGGTAAAATCCCAAAGGAAAAGTTAGAACATCATCAACAATACAAGATCCATCATCATCTCATATATTCAATGAATAGAAATAAAGATAGAAAGGAGAAAGAACTTGGATCAGATGACTCGGGAAGGCAGCAGCGTCGGAAGACCCGCTTCCTCTTTCCTCTTCTTCCTTTTCTCTCTCTCTCTTCTTCTTCTCTTACTTGAATTTGTCCCCAAATGGAAAAGTGAAGGCTCTCTTTTAGGTTCCATCTCTTTCCTATTTATAATATTTGTGTTTTGAGTAACCTCAAGGCTTGTTCTATGTTTGAAAGGTCTAAAAAGCTCCAAAAAAAGCTTAAGTCCGCAAGGCCGTCCATGTTTGTCTATATGCAAGCCATGATCGTGACCCCCTGTTTAGATTTCTGTCGTGATCGTGGTCCTCTGTTTTGGTTCAACCCTCCTCCAAATATCCTCCATTCTTTGATATTTGTCCCAAAACACTAATAAACACATCAAGGCACCTCAAACATATAAAATTGAAGCTCAATCGCGTTCTTTAACCCACAAAACACAAATATTTAACTAAATAACAAAATCCTAACCTAAACATGCACTAAACATTCAATATAAACACTAAACACATACTAAACTATCCACTAAAACATTATACAATCTACAACTATCATTCCTATTGATGAGTGACTCCATTTTTGTGCAAAGTGGGAGATTAATAAAATTGTTTTATTAGCGAGTAAGTTTATAAGAGCTCCCTAGCCCAATCAATTATCAAACCACAAGGATATTTGTGTCCCATTATCGATGGAGTATGAAAAATTATATCAGTCACTATCTTTCAATTGGAGGAGTTAGTTCAAAAAGAAGCAGTTTGATGCCTTCTTTTGTATTGCCTAAATGCTCTTACCTCTAAGAAAGTATGAGTGGATCCATATGAGCCACAAGGATGTTCTATCTTCCAGGATCCACCAAAATCGTTTCAGGATGAGTGTTTGATTGGTAAGCTTCACTGGAATAATATTAAGTCTGTTTTCTTCCTTGGGTTAACAAATGTCTGACCATTTAACTTTAGCACTACCTTTTCTAATAATAGGGTGGTTCCATAAGAAATCTTTAAAGATACTCTTAATAGATTAGGTAATACTCTTTGATAGAAAAATGTGTGAGCTCCAATATATGTGTAGAGGGTTGAGAATCGATTTTATGAGTTGTAATTTTCTTGCGAAGGATAGAAAGTTGTTTACCTAGAAGCTGATTCTTCGTTGAATCTTCTTTATAATAGGATTAAAGGTGGAGATTGCTCTTATATTCCAGTCTGGGAGGCAATATGTAAGGCCATTCGAGAGGTTCCTTTGGAAAGTATGAAGTGAATTTTGTTGACGTTGATTTTTAAGCCAGTTAAGTCTCTGAATTTATGGAGGGCCTACATATAACTATGGATAAAGTCTTCATTTGCTTTGCAAAAAAGAAGCAAATCATTGGCAAAAGCAAGGTCAGTCAGTTCAATCCTCTTATATTTTAAGTCGTGTATGAATTTTGCATTAGCGTGCACTTCAAGGTTGATTATACAATTAAGCACTTCCATACATATGATGAACAAATAGGGGGAGATAGGGTCTCCCTACCTTAATCATTTTCCAGTTTTGAAATACTTGGAAGGACTGCCATTGATAAGGATTGAATAGCTTGTTATGGAGATATATTCTTTGATCCATTTGGTATAAGTTCTGGGAAAGCCGAAAGCATCCATCATTTCCCATAAAAAATTCTGGCTAATGCTATCATACACCTTATGAAAGTCAAATTTTATAGTTCAATTGGGGACCGAATTAGCCCTTATTAGCCTTTGGGAAGCTCTTGCATAATTAAGATATTGTCATCTACCTTTTTGTCGCTTATAAAAGCCCCTTGATTGTCAGTAATGAGTGGATCAATCACTTTCTTCATTCTTAATGCTAGAATTTTAGATATGATCTTATATAGAAAGTTAGTATAAGAAATGGGCCAGAATTCATTAAAGTTTAATGGAGAACGACCTTTCAGTATCAAGCCATTAATTGTATAAATTAGGATGATAGTTCAGGATAAGAGGAAACACTTGAATGGGTCCACATAAGGAGAAAAAGCCACCAAAAGGCCACCAAACATGTGAGTGGGTTGGCATAAGGAGAAATTACATAATATTTTAGGGTTTAATTTATTATGTATTAAGTGTTAATTTGAGTGTTTAGTATGCATTTAAGTCAGAATTATGTTAGTTTATGTGTTTAAGTGTTTTTATAGGTTAATATAAGTCTTTGACCTTAAATATCATGTTTTTAAAGTACCTTGATGTGATTGTTAGTATTTCATGGTTAACAATGAAGAATGGAGGAGGTTTGGAGACTTTTGGGCCGAAACCCCAGCCTATGATCTGGCACAATAGGCCATGATCGTGACAGAAACATGGGAGCCATCTTATGATCGTGGCCTAAGGGAGACGATTGTGACAAACGACTCTGCGACGACTCACGATCGTGACATTTGGGCCACGATTGTGATAGAAAGGTTTGATGTTAGCCACGATCATGCATAAGGTCATGATCGTGGCCTGTGTCAGGCAGATGCGAAAATTAGTGAAAACATTAAGTTTTGAGGGATTTTTCGGATTATTTTGACCCCAAAGGGCTACTAACGTATTTAAAGAACATGAAGAACAGAAGAGAGGAGCTTTTTGCATTAACCACTATCCGAAACCCTAGGGAGTTTTATCAAGAGATTGGGGAAGGAAACAAAGGAAGAGAGACACAGAGAAGAAGCCTATGTGAAGTACTTCCTGGAATAGGATGTTTCCCACCGTTGCTGCCTTCGTCATCTGTTCCATTCATATTTTTCAGTTTTGTTTTCAATTTTATTGATGTATAGAATTGGGATATCTATTGAGAATAGGATCGTTGAATGGTGAGATTTGTCTTTGATATTAATGAAATTTGACTGTTATATTTTTATTGGATTATTCATGATTTAATTTCTACACTTCATAATTCGGTAACAAACTAAAAGGGTAAACCGAGTGAAAATAATTAAATTGGGCTAACAAGAGTTAGGTAATTTAATAGATCAAGAATTGAGTCAAACCGATAAATTTGTATATCGAGAGATCTTGCATAGGTTTTGGTATTTTTTTGGACAACTTAAGATCTAATTTAGGTTTTTGGATAAACTGTGATTCAAAGGTTACAATTTCCCATAATCTAATTAGGGTTAACAATTAGGATTAATGATTATAACTCGAGAGAGAGTAATCAACCCTAGGACCATCTAGAATCGGTAATTCAATAAACTCATAATCAATTAGTTTATCATTAAAATCAGATAAAAATCTCATTTCTCTTAATTGGTAGTTATTAGGTTATTTTGCAATTGGGTGTTGCAATTGCTATCCTGTTTATATTTCTGAATTTGATTGTTGGAATTAATTGTGTGATTAAATAATTCTTTTTTAGTTTTGTTTATTTTGAATTATTGTGAATTGAGTTCAGCTTTAGACTTTAGGATTAGATTAATCCTCCTTGTGAGATCGATACCTTAGGTACTGTACGAACTACCTGTGCGCTTATGAAATATCGAGGTTTAAAAAAATTAAAACTTTGTCATATCGGAACCTGCAATCAAGTTTTTTGGCACCGTTGTCGGGGAGGTAATTAATTTAGTTATATAGTTTAAGGTGTCTAGTTTAGGTTTTAATTTTTGTTTTATTTCTTTCTTTTCTATTTCAAAAATATTTCTTTTGCATGAATACAAGAGTCACGAGAGGTTCGAGTCTTGCAGCTAAAACATTATACTTAGATATCACTCGATTAAAAGGAACCTTTAGGAAAGCTCAGCGAGAAGAAGAAGAAGAAGAAGAGATCGTGAAATCAACTATGGTCGAGGAATTTCAACAGAACATGGACCACGGAGTGAACCAAGGATGTCAACAGCAGACCCTTATGGACTTCATGAGGCTAGGGTTCAATGTGGCAAATCAAGGAGTAGTTAGGCCACTTGTTCAAGTAGCTTCCTTCGAGATAAAACTAACCCTCTTAAATATGCTTCAGCAGAATGTGCAGTTTTATGGATTAGTAAATGAGGAACGCACATATAATGAACTTCCTCGAAATCTGTGATACTTTTCGATATCATCATAAGTCGGAAGATGGAGTCTGAATTAGGATTTTCCCCTTTACCCTTAGAGATAGAATGAAGGCTTAGTACAATTCCCTTAGCCTAAACAACATCACGACGTGGGATCAGCTAGTTCGTGCCTTCCTGGATAAGTATTTCCCTCTGACCAAGACCACGAAGATCATCAGGGAAATTACCAATTTCCAGAAAGGTGATGGGGAATCGATCTATGAAGCATATTAGAGATACAAGTATTTGCAACGAAAGTTTCCACACCACAACTTACCCAAGGAATTCCAGTTACAAATATACTACAATGGAGTAAACCCACCGATAAGAGGCACAATTGATGCAACTTTAGGAGGATAATTGATGAGGAAGACCGTTGATGAAGCAGAAGAGCTAATAGAGGAGATGGTGAGCAATGGCTGCTTTTAGATGAATGAGCGGGGTAGGAAACTTGGTACCTTCAAAGAAAAAAAGGAATTATGGTGGTCGATCAGATGACATAAATGCTAGCAAAGATTGATAACCTAATGAGACAACTTAACAACATGAAAGCTTCATCCTAAGCCAGGTGAAGGCTGTACAACTTAAGTGTAAGTTCTGTGGGCATATGGACAATGATACCATGGACTGTTATTTGATGAAGGACGACGATTTGGAGTAAGTAAATTATCTGGGAGCATAATATAGACGAGGAAGGGGCAACAATTCCTACTCCAATAGTTATAACCCTGGGTGGAAGAATCACACAAACTTCTTTTGGACGAACAATGTTGGAGGACAATTTAGGCCTCAAGGACAATCAGACTTCCAACAAGATAAATCAAGCTCGATGAAAACTAATTTGGACAAGATTTTGGATAAAATTAGAGGCATGGAGGACACATAGAAGGCTCGAAAGCAAATTCGAACAAGTAACAAAGAACCATGCCTCATCTATACACAATTTGGAAGTCCAAGTAAGCCAACTAGTGGAGGCAATGTCTACTCGAAATGTAGGAACCCTTCCAAGCAATACCAAGTCCAATCCAAAAGAATGGATTATGACTATTAGTTAAACCCAGGATAAGGAACCTGAACAGGTAAAGGAAGAATGAGATAAAGGAGAAGATCAAATAATTAAGGAATTCCTTCTAAATGACCCCATAATCAAGCCAATTAAGGCTACTCGGCTTGGAATCCTATAACCTATCTTTACTCATTGGAAGACAATTACAAGTAGGACGATGAGGAATTTGAAGGAGATTGAAGCAAATAAGGTGGAGGAAGTGACGAAACAACTACAAACGAAGCTCACATTAAAGGAATCTATCTAGAAAAAGGTTAAGGAGCGAATATCGGAAGAACACCCTAGCATCACACATAAGAAGGAGGACCCAGGGGATTTTTATATTCCTTGCAGTATCAATTGAGTCATTATAGATAGGCCATTTGTAGATTTGGGAGTGAGTATCAACATGATGCCCTACACCTTTAGTCAGAAGTTAGGGTTAAGAGAGTTAGTACCCATAAAGATGTTGGCAAAGATTGTTGGTAGAACAGTGCATCAACCGAAAGGGATTATTGAGGATGTGCGCGTACAAGTTGATAAATTTACCTTTCCTACAGACTTCTATATATTGGACATTGGAGAAGATGTGGAGACCCTTATGGTTCTTGTGTCGAGACCTGCTCCTGAACTTTGACTTCTATATAGAATATCGTAGCCATACAGAATATCATAATTACGTGAGTTTATCTCCTATTGAGAACACCTTGACCATTATCGGATTATCCTCTTCTTTCTGATACCCCAACTGTCGCATACTTATAACACACATTCATCACCCCTACTTGCATTCAAAACTCTCCTTTTTAGTTCAGCTCTGCTCTTTGACTATCCATTTATCCATTTCAACCTGAATATCTCAAGGAACAGCGTTGGTGAATCCACACTTTACATATACGCATGCTTCGGGGATGTTAGCATATATTTTGCTATAGACATCCAATTCAGGGTTTCTTTGGATAGTTTGATAGAAGACTTAAAGAGCTACAACTTTCATGAAGACCTTAAAGTCCAATTGTAACTTCTGGGTAGTCAAAACAAGGACAGAAGATAACCATATACAGTAACCCAGATGATAGCGTAAACAGTAACACAAACGATGTCTGTGAATAGTACCACAGACCAAGTTTGTGAACAGTAACACAGACGAAGTTTGTGAACAGTAACACGGACGATATTCTTCAATTCATATAACTTCTTAACTCCTTTTTATAATCCTTAGCCCATGATCTATCCTCTGCGTTCTATCCTCTATGGTTGACTTTTATCTTTTGGGTTGACCACGTATCGCCTGTGGTCTATCCTCTGTGTTTGACTTTTATCTTCTGTGTTTACCACTTATCGTCTATGATCTATCCTCTGTGTGATGACGCGTCCTCTGTATTTTGACGTCATCACAGATGATACTTCTTTCCCGACTCATCCTTTCCTCTGTGTTCTATCTTCTATGTAATGACGTGTCCTCTGTGTTTCAACGTCATCACATACGTATACTTCTAATTCTCTACTCCTCCTTTCCTCCACGTTCTATCCTCTATGTGATGACGTGTCCTCTGTGTTCTGATTTCATCACAAATGAATAATTCTAATCTCTTTATTGTAGCACCCCCTTACCGTAGGGTACGCACCGAGACCCCCGCAGGTCATTCCGGTATATATCCTATGATAAGGTTGAGCTACTTGCAATCACTATATTCACTCCACATGGCATCACATTAATTTTAACAATAAAGCATTAGTAGAAAACCACAATATTTTTAAAATCAACTTCTTCCTCATTTCATTCCATCAAAATCAAAGGTTTGTACATCTATCATACTGTACTGTCTGTACACAGATCCAAAACTTACCTCAACACAGTATCCACAAAACCTATACCTATGGACATTTTCACACACAAAGTACATTAATTTTTAGAATACATCCTAAAGTCAACAGATCATAACTTTCAACCCTTATATCACAAAATGTCATACTTTGTAGCGATAGAAAGCTAACAAGAAAATCTACAACTTTCATGAAGACCAATTTAGCAAAATCTGCCTAAATCAACCCAGACAAATTTCCAAAATTTCTGATCACTAAATTTTCGAGCTACTGTTCATCCCTACACCCTTTTCCACATTCTAGTCCAAATTTGGAACTCCTCAAGCCAAAATTAAACATCACTTCCTTCATAAGAATTATAGAAGAAAAACTCTAGTTTAATGCAAGCTAAAAATCATCTCAATAGCACAACCACATAAAAATTTATGGCAAAAACATAGAAACCTATACAAATCCAATTTCCAGCTTTTCAACCCAACTCAACTTCTATCATTTCCATACTAATTCTACACCAATAAGCATCCAATCTAGTCCATATATCAACCACAATCAAAGAGAAATCCTACTTCAATCCTAAATCAAACAAGCAAGTTACATACCCATATACCCCAACACAATTCTCATACAAGTAAGTGTACAACCATCACAAATAATTTAATTAATAACAAAACCATGGGATAAAACATGTTTCTTACCTATTAAGCTTCCACTTCTTTAATTCTTCAAAGTCTCACAGACTCCCTATCCTTCACTACCATACACGACCATCACCATCTTGAGGGAGTGAGGTTTAGGTTAGGATTTTTTATGAACCAAAAGAGGAGAAAGCAAGATGAAAGAGAGTATAAGATGGTCACAAATTTAAGAAGAAGCAAGGAAGAAGAGAAGCTACGGAAATGATGAAGAAAATCCACTTAAAACACCAAAATCCTTGTTAAAGAAGATGCATCGTGAAAGACCAAAGAATAATGAATTTTTATGAAACCTATGCAACATGGTGGCATGTTAGGCAAGTGACGTGTCACTTGCCACATGTCACACTCTGAACTCCTTACTTAGGTTCTTTCCAATACAATTCCAATTTCTACTCCAATATCTCCCCAAATTTCCAATGGCTCAAATTAATAATTCGTAAATTCATGTATCTAAATTTTCAGTGCCATTGGACAGTTATTTTTGCTACCGATAAACAGTTATTCTGCCACTTGGCATTTTTTCTTAGTCCAGAAATTACCCCGAAATTTTCTAGAAATTTTTTTAAAATTCACTAATAATCAGAAAACCAAAATGACCCTCTCCAACACAATTTTTCATACACATAAATCACATTTTTATTCATTTTATATCACTTACATTTATTAGCACATATACCGGGAAATGTCATGAATGCATGTACAGTCATTTACATGTGCAAAATTCACTATTTACTTGTATGTGTATGCATGAACATGTCAAGACAATTCTAAGCACTCATAAACTATTCCAAATTACTATTTTATCCTTTCCATTGGTGATGGGATGTTACATTTATTCTTCCTTTCCTCTGTTTTCTGACGTCAGCACAGAGGATACTTCTACTCTTCATTCATCCTTTCCTCTGTGTTCTGACATCAGCACAGAGGATACTTCTCCTTTCTATTCCCCCTTGCCTCTGTGTTATGACGTCATCATAGACAAATCCTTTCTTCTGTGTTTTTCACTCGCAATCCTCCCAACTTTGACGTGCTATTCTAAGACTAACAGAAATTGACAATTTCATCAAACAAATCATGTATATACCCCCTTCGTTATCCAAATCTTTAAAAATAACAGAATCATACCAAGAACTTAATTTCATTGTATTCATTTTAAAATACTGTCAGAGTTATTACAGAACAGATTACACAACAACTTAATTCAAAATACAAAAAATGCTCTATGCTGATATGCCAAATGAGCTATTACAGGGCTGACTTAGTCCAAATGTCTTTAACTAATGAGAAGGTTTCGATGCCTTGCAGGGATCACTATCATCTTGGTTTGCACCTGAGGAGGGAAGAAAAGGGACTTGAGCTACACAGCTCAGTGGCTAATATACTTATAGCCATCAACAATTAGCACAAATTCAAGCATATATATATATATATAATTATACATATACTGAACAATTAAATTAGTATCAAGCAAGCAGAACAATGCATAACACATCGCACCCAAGTGCATCATACTTAACAATTTACAGATGAAATGCACAACAAATGGCTCGAGGGTTCCATGAACAGAATGGAGAAACCGAAGTTTACACTATGAATAGAATGAGTCCTTTTTCGAAGCTTATATGCCACAAGCGGGCAGCCGAGAGAAGGCTCTTGTCAACGTGCACGTGACAAATAGAATGGTTATACTCTCTCCCAAACAAAGCACACATTCATTTAATCATTTGTTTGGATTTCATGCTTATTTGTCTTTTTATTCCAACCGAATGCCATGACATATTTCCATGGCATAATAGAATCAAAGTTCGTAAATCATATGCATTTTCAATAATTACACATTTCAGCACATTGTACATGCATGCACACACATATAGGCAAGAATCTGCCCAATCATACAATAACCATAAATACATTACCCACCAAAATGTTTGACAAAGGAAGATTCACTGTTGTCTTTCCTCTTCACCTTGGATAGGACTT
>JANZXR010000170.1:12200968-12219646 GCA_027575705.1 Erythroxylum echinodendron | reverse complement strand
GATTAATAATTAAATAATTAATAAATACACAAAGATAAAGAATGCATTTTATTGAATAATAATAATGTCATACAAATAAAATTATAACCAAAATAAATTGACTGCAACGGCATAAACTTACATCTTTGATATCATAAAAGACGAAGTCAAATAGTTTCCTTCAATAGTCGAATATGTTTTAAATGGGAGGAATATCCAGGTTATGGGATGTTTCTGGGAATTATGGCATAAAGCATAAACCTCGATAAAAAGCTAAAACAAAAGTTGAAACGTAAAACTAAATAGGCACCTCACTTTAAGGACGACTTTGACCGTTAAAAGAGTTCCCTTTTCATGACAATTGCCTAGAAGGATGCCTCCTTTTGGCTTTTATATATATGCCAGCCATTGCTTTTGCTGAGAACCTAATGACTCGTAAGCATATTTTAAATGTGTCATTTTAGAGAAGAACATATTATGAGTGTGTTGTATTGCTCTTGATGGTAAGAGGCATGAAACGGTAATACTACTACTTCTGCGGACTTTCTCTAGGTTTCAAGTAACTAAAGTAAAAATTACCAACTTTTAAGACAAAAGCTTCTTTAATTTTTATTACATCCAATCCAGCCAGTAAAATTGAAGCAACTCCGGTCTCTAGGGAGGGAGACGCGTTTAATTTTCAGGACTCTCCTCTGCTCTCCTCTGCGCCCTCTCTCTACACTGAGTCTCCCAAAAGCTCTCTCCAGATCTACTCATTGTCTATGGTAACAACCCTCTCCTTTTCGATTTCGTTAGGGAAAATGTTTTCTTCTCTTTTACTCGGTCTGCTATTGTGTTCTTAATTTTCCTCTTTTCCCATTTGTTAGTTTCACTTTCTTCTTTCTTTTTCTTTTAAATTCTAGATCTATTTTTACACTCGCCGAACTCCTTTTTGGTTCTTTTTTTTTTTTTAATCTTTCAACTCTCTTTTTGCATGATTCTTTGTTTATATAGTTTAGGTCCCCTGCCTTTCCACTTTTGAGTTTGAAGCTGCTTTAAAGTGACGCTATAGTCAGTTTTTAAAGCAGTCTATTGATTTTGTTTTTGGGTATTCTGTTCTTTTGCAAATGAAGTGGGGGATGGGGTACATAGGGTCGCATGGAGTTCAAGCGCTTCACAGATACAAGTATAGTGGTGTTGATCATTCTTACGTTGCTAAGTATGTGTTGCAACCCTTCTGGAGCCGATGTGTCACTTTCTTTCCCCTTTGGATGCCGTAAGTACCTTCCATTTCTTTTGTTTATTTATATAATTTAGTTAAAATGGTCTCTGTTGATTGTTCTCTTTGTGAGTCTTCCTTTGCTGTTCTTGGCTGTTATTACTTTTACATTTTAGGGCAGTAATTGGGCAAGTTGCTCGGGTTTGTTGTTGATCATTGGGATCTGTTTGTTGTTTATTTCCTGTGGTGATTATGTGGGGTTTTAGTTGGGACACTTCTCTATGGATTTACAATTGGTTTACCAAGTTTTTCTCTAGTTTAAGTTCGTTAATTCAACGAATGACTTCTGGCTAATATTTCCTTTTCTTTTTTTCCTTTACTTTTTGATGGGGCAATTGTTTGCTTCTGGGTTTTCCTGCAGTCCAAACATGGTACGATAACCCTACTTTATATCTTGCATTTTCAACAGAATCATATATTAAGATGGTCATTTTCACTGATTTGTCACGGTTTTGGATTTTCAGATAACACTTACAGGATTTATGTTCTTAGTTACTTCTGCACTGCTTGGTTATGTGAGTTGGAATTTCTTTTTCTTCTTCTTTGGTGATAGGAAATAAACTTTTATTCATTCAGTGGTTGCTTCTCTGTTTTTCTGATTTATTCTCAGGTATATTCACCTACCTTGGATACACCTCCTCCTAGATGGGTTCATTTTGCTCATGGGCTACTTCTATTCTTATATCAGGTTTAATTCTGATTCTCAGAGGGAGTGAAGTTATTTGCTTCTTGTGTTTGTTAACACTTCTGCTGTGCATCTTTATAATTTTCTTTCTGACAATTCTTCATTAAAATTCATAGACTTTTGATGCTGTTGACGGAAAGCAAGCACGGCGGACAAACTCCTCAAGTCCACTAGGGGAACTATTTGATCATGGTATATTTAGCATTTCAATTTTTGGCTTCTTAATATTTTTATGCTACTTTGTTAATTACTGAATCATGTGTTGGTCTTCTAAATATATTGCAGGATGTGATGCGCTCGCATGTGCTGTATGCATTTTCCCTCTTTGGTTCTATAGCTCCAACAAGTGGAGATTTTGTTAACACATGTTCGATATTTTTTCCTTTTCCAGTTTGAGAGCATGGCATTTGGTAGCACTGCCATGTGTGGAAGATATACTTTCTGGTTCTGGGTTATTTCAGCTGTTCCATTTTATGGTGCAACATGGGAACAGTAAGGGATCTAACCATTCTTTCTCATGTTTGTTTAACCCTTGGCTACATATTTGCTAACCAGTCTCTCTTCTTTGATCCAGCTTTTTTACCAATACTCTGATTCTTCCTGCAATTAATGGGCCAACAGAAGGGCTGATGCTGATCTATGTGGCTCATTTTTTTACAGCTCTAGTTGGTACATTTTTGCTCTCACAGTGCCATGTTTCTTTTTCTTTTCAAGACAAAGAAAGACAATGTACACAGAAGGAGTTCATTTGTGAACTTTCAAAATGAAATGAACCATGATAACTTTATTATTTTTACCACCTTCATGAAGGTGCTGAGTGGTGGGTTCAGCAATTTGGGAAGTCTTTTCCATTTTTGAGTTGGGTGCCATTTATTAATGGTAAGTTTTCTAACTTCCTTTTGTATAATTGTAAGGAATTTAGAGTTGAAATCTCTTACCTCTCTAACTTCATGGGAAAATTCTTATCTACTATTAGATACTTGATCATCATCATCATCATTATCATCATCACACTTAGTTCGAATCCCGTATCAATGCAGGGTTTGGGAAGGTCTGATAGTACGCAGCCTTACCTCTGCAGAGTAGGGAGGCTGTTTCTGGTAGACCCACATGCAAATGTGACAATGAAAAATTTGATGCTGGTTAAAAGAGTAGATTTTTTTATGTAGATAAATAAAACTAAAATAAATAAAATAAAATACTTGATATGGTGCCCAAATCTGCTAATACCTGATAAACTGCAAAGTATGACTCATGTCGTAAAAAATATTAGTTGCATCTGGTTTTATGTCTTGTATTGACAATTTGTTGTTCGACGCATAGTACGTGGTCACTATTTCCATGATTATGTGCAATTAATCTGTGGTTTCTGGCTTCTGGAAGAACTCTTACTCGTGGTTTAGTTGATTGTTTTTTTAGAGACCTTCTGATAGACTTTATCGTTGGTCTCCCCAAGCATGATTTGTCTCCAAACTGCATTTTGCACTTTGTTTTTGTACTTTCGGATTCCTGATAAATTAGTCTGTGCTGAGATTAGCACTTAAAAATCCCACCACTATTGTGCATATCTCAAGAGAAATTACTCACTGTTTCCTTTCATCTTATTATTTCAGAAATTCCTACCTTCAAGGCTGTGTTGTATTTAATGATAGCTTTTGCTGTTATTCCAACAATTGCATTCAAGTAAGTTATTCTTATTATTCTTAGGCTTGAGGTTTCTTCATCTGAGCATGCATTAATATTTGAAGATTACTTCTTTTTATTTTTCCTCATATTCCACAACACAGTTTTACTCCCTGTTGGAATAGCTCATGGTTGTGAATTCTTTAGCTGAGCATAAATTGTCAGGTCGGCTTGGAGTCAGTAGATTTCTGTTTGGTTAGGCCAGCTCGAATTCTACTTTTTTCTGGTATTTACTTTTTTTTGGGTAAAATTTTCTGCAGTGTGTCAAATGTATACAAAATTGTTAAGGCAAGAAAAGGCAGTATCTTTCTGGCATTGGCAATGGTAAACTTGCACCAGACTAATTTCTCTCATAGTTTAGGTATTAGTTGGAGAATCTTACTGTTATTTGTTGTTGTCAGCTTTATCCTTTTATCGTGCTTTTGGGAGGAGTCCTTGTCTGGTATGATTCAAAATGCACTAATATCTTGCATTTGATGAAGTCTTTGATGTTCATGGTCTTTATATGAATCTTATTCTCATACAGGGATTATCTTTCTCCTTCTGATATAATGGGAAATTATCCCCATCTAGTGGTTCTGGGAACAGGACTTGCATTTGGGTTTCTTGTGGTAAGGTCTTGATCTATTTGGAGCAGAACTTTTTGTTTTCTTAAGATGATTTAGTTTTCAGTTTTTCATCATAATGATGATGAAAATTTAATCATATTAACCAAATTAATGATTTGAATACACGTGGTATGATGGGGAATTATTATATGAAAATTGCAATATAAATAGCAAATGCGGGATACATGATGTCCATTTCTGATTATAATTGGACAATTTATGGATTGACTACTTTCTGCAGCTTAATACTTAGCATCCTTGTGTGCAACTCTTGAATGGAGCTCTTAACATGTTGATGTACTACTCTCGTGCTTATAGTGCACCAAGTTTCTGAACGTGGCTGCTCTTTCATGTTGGGAATCAGTTCCATGTTTGGACTCAGAAACATACAAATTCCCCTGTTATTGCACAATTTTGTTTGTTTGGAATGACTTGCTGGACGATTGAGAGACGAGAGTGTATAAGACTTTTATAGTAGATTATTATAATAACTTTTTGAACTTAAGTAATGGGACATGGCATATAAATGCTGATTTAAGCTGTGGTTATATGATTAGATCCTTTTGTCATGGATGTAATCTGTATAATGAGGGAAGAGGACAAACTAAATAAGGATGTACGAGTAGACAGATTTTCGGAGACTGGTCATTTTTATACAAATTTACATGATATACTGATTCCTAGGATGATATTTGTTTCATATGACAATTTTTGTAAGTAACAGAGAGCATTTATCTGGTTCAGCCTCAGGATGTATGTAAACAATAGATGCTTTTTACTTGGTGCCTCACTCTGGATGTTTGATTTTTTTTTAATCTTACTCTATGGTTACAGTTTTGTCAAGTCCAAATTTTCTTGGACTTAGAGCAGTTATGTTTTATGGTTGCTGTACTGAGATAAAGCTTTTCTTAACAGGGGCGAATGATTCTGGCTCACTTGTGTGATGAACCAAAGGGACTGAAAACCAACATGTGTATGGTATGTTCCATTAAGTCTTTTCAAAGGATCACTTGTAATGTCTGTATATGTGTTTTGATTCAACTAACATGTGTATTCAAACCAGTTACTGATTGGTGGAAAAAAAATAAAATTAATAAATTAAAAGTAAACAATTGAATAGATAAATTACAAATGGGTGATTATTGATTTCTTTTGGGCAGTCGTTGTTACCTCTACCTTTTGCAATTGCAAATTCACTGACTGCAAGGCTAAATGATGGGTATGGTGATTGAAAGCCATGTAATTTCTATGACTTATCACTTGATCTATTCTGCTTCCATTGTAATTTTTTATGCTCTATGACAGGATTCCTTTAGTTGATGAGATTTGGGTTCTCCTTGGTTATTGTTTATATACTGGTACGTGTTATTCACTCTCTGTTCATTAGGTTTTATTCATCAAATCTGACTAGTTTGTTAGAAAACTTTGTTATCATGTTGATTGAATTTGCCTTCAAACTTTTTTTATTCAAGCTTGGCTTTCGTTTGCTACCTAACATTTGCATCTCTTGCCTGAACATTCTATTTCATGAATGTAGGGGGACTTTATCTGCACTTCGCTACATCTGTCATTCATGAGATTACTACTGCCTTGGGAATATATTGCTTCAGGTTAGAATGTGAACAGTTTTGTTGTCAACTTGTATGAGCCTTGCAGAGATTAAAAAAAGTTCTGGAAAAGGAATTTTCAAAATTAACATTGAGTTTCCTTGAATCTCCGGCTTTTAAAATCTCAAACTCTGGAACTTTAAAGAAAGCCTGTTCTTACTTGAGGATGTAAAGATGCAAATGTTATCAATCTCGACATCAAAGTTAACTCTCTTATTGGACGGAGGGGGGAAAGAAAAAAGGGAAAAGCTAACTCTCAGTTGCCATTATTTATATAAAGTACCAAGGTTTGAGGTTCCCAAGCATGTACCTTACTAATTATGCTTTTTCAACTGACAGGATTACTAGGAAAGAAGCTTAAACTTTGGGCTCCGTTTTTGGTATGCATTTCCTTTTTCTAAATTCGATCTTTTTTAAGTTTGCTATCAAAATATGTCCTTGACATGTAATTGGTTGGCCCACCTCCCATTAAGTATTATCATATGTGCTTGATTGTGATTGTTTTTCAGCTGGGAAGTCGGGAGAAATACAGAAAGATTGATAATTCAGAAGGCCGCTTTCTAAAACATAGACGGTGGAACTGTAGTAGGATATTGATGCAAAAATCGTTTTTAACTCCCTTTCAGAGAATCTATTTGTGACAATAGAGTTGTTACATGAGCCTTCTTGTATACGCTAGAGCATCGTAGCTTGCAGGAGAAATTCCTGGTTTTGATCTATGAAGGTGACGAACTGGTTAATTGTTGTGATTGGAATGATTGGCATGAGGTTAATGCCATTGACGGTGAAAGGTGATCATTTGGGATCTGTCCTGTGGACTTACTAAGGTTGGAGATAAAATTTTGCTATTCCTATGACAATGGCCTTAATTTTTTCCAATTAACTTCTCCCAGTTTCTCCACGTTCAAAAAATTTTCAATACCTGAAAAAGATGCTGAAAACACGATTTCAGTGCTATGCCTCACTGTCGAGCCTTTTCCTCCAGTGTAAATGTACACGTTTAGTTCCCTGCGACTTGATCAGTTAATGAGGACAATTTCATCTATGCGTATCATTAATCAAATTGATTAAAGTTTTGACAATCTGAGAGTGGTGTATGAAATTTCAATTCAAATGTGTTCAAAACTTTAAAATATAGTCTCGGTTACAGCAAATTAAAGCTTAAGAAATTATTAGATATATGTTTCTTAACGGTTAGTGATTAATTGTTGAACTTGATACGTGCATAAATCAATTAATGAAGCCCACATTACTAATGTTAGGAACCAAACTCAGAAACCATTTCTTGCATTTTAACCAGTTCCCAATACTGCTGGGAAGGAAACTCAAGGCCAACTTCATGATAGCCTGCTCGGTTCGATTGTCGATCCCCAGTTTCTTCCAAACATTCTATACAAGCTCAAAGTGCCTCCACGTTACACACGGTTTGGTTAGAACAGCGTCACAAAATGAAATAATTTTATCAAACCACGTCATTACTTCACACCAAGCCTATATCTCTGAGGTCAAACACTCGTCGTAACTTAATGGATATCCAATTGGTTCACCTGTTTCGAATAAATAAAAAATGAAATGGTGATTCTTTAATAATAAAATAAAATGAATATTATTTAGTTTGGTTTATTCTTAAAAATTTTTAATGAGGATGTAATGTCAATATTTAGTTTGAAAACATAAATTTGAAATGACAAAAGAATAACTAACAAAAGTACTAAAATATTCAAATAGTTCCTACTAACTATGTAATAATAATAATAATAATTATTATTATTATTATTATTATTATTATTATTATTATTATTATTATTATTATTATTATGTGGATTCCATTATAGAATTTAGTGAGGTTTTTATTAGAGAATCTCACTCTCAATAGATAACTCAAAAATTTAAAACTCACCACGTTGATCTCGTCCAAGTACTTCATAAATATTACAATGATAATGCAAGGAATGAAGGTAAAGAGAATAAACCTGAACGTTGATAAAGGCCCAATAATCATACAAATTGTTCCAATTTTCTGGAGAGAGATGTTTCAGATTACCTAGATACTAAAAAGTATTTAGTTACTCATAATAGAAAATGAAACAATATAAATGTGTAGAAAAATTAATAGAAAAAAAGAGTTCATAATTTCAAATATCTTTTCTATTCTATTGACTCCTCTTGCAAGTTTGGATGTGATCTAACCTTCTATTGGATCTCTTTTGATATTAACTTTGTGTTTTCCGTATCTTTGAATCTTTATCATCCCCTCTCTAAGTTTCTAATGTAAGAAATCTAATGTAAAAGTCTGCTCTCATTTGTTTGTCTCTGTTCACGTCTTTTTATAGTGCAAACTAAGGTTATTAGGACATATATGGTCACTTATACGACCATGTAGGAGCTTATGTAGATCCAAAAAACTCCTAAATCATGACTTTACACGTTCAGAAAGACTTACATGGTCTTGCACATCCAAGATGCTTCAAATCTTCATTTTATGCTACGATTTCATCTGAATTTATCTTCTTTTAGTCCATAAAGGCAATTACAACCTATAAATGTACTTGGAGAGAAATAAGTACCAAATATAAAACAAAACTATAAAATATTAAACAAGGTACATCAAATATAGGTTTATAATTATAGTCAAATATGCATTTATCAAACATCCTCACACTAAGTTTTTGCTTGTCATCAAACAAATCATAATCTCAATTATAAATCTTAGAACATTTATCCTTTATTAAACTTTAACCTGTCCATCCATAATATAAATCACCATGTCATATTATTCAAATTAACATATAAGTATAGTGAAGTTTTTCTAAAATTAACTTCACAAGTCAATAATCTCATTGAAATCAAAAGTATAAATCTTCACACCCTCACTAAGATTTTACTCAATATACTCAAGTGTTTAGGGTGAAAAATATCAAACTCTCAATCAATGCATAGTATAACTCTTACCATTGGCTTGTAATATTATCACATCTCTACCACTTAAGTATAAACTAGAAACAAAATTCAAAAGGTCTTTATAAAGGTTGTAACAGGGCTTAGGTAAGGTATAGTTGAGATAATAAAAGTGTGATAAAATTGTGAAGGAAATTTATAAAAAGAGAACATTACTTAGAAACTTGCTCACAGTATAAACAGGTCCATTCATTGTGAATCCATTGGTATTATATTTTTTAACCACAAAATTCCCATGATCTTTTTTTAATCACAATATCGAGCATTCATTATGTACCACAATTAAAGAAATATTGGAGCATTCAAACTTTTATGTTTCAAATAATCAAGTAACATAAATAGTCTTTAGGGTTCAAAATAATAAACTTGCTTTGAATTATTAGGTGTATTTAAACTTTCCTCTATTTATTTGTAAAATAAATGAAAATATATGTCAAAATTAACTTAATAACTTCGTACGAAAATCAAGTTATGTGTAATAATAGAAAAAAATCAAGCAACAACAATTTCTGAACAATCGTATGATATATATGTGGAAGTGACCTTTATAAACTTATATAAATGATTCCTTAAGAAAATTTGATGACTAAACACATTCTATTCAAGAAATTATCATATTTCTTAACCAAAACTTCAAATATATACATTGATTGTTACACTTTCACAACTATAATCTATTTGTGTAATTACTTAATTTAAACGTAAAGTTACAACTCACAATTATATCTCATTTTGTGTCATTACATTATTATACCATAAAGTCACTTTATACCCATATTGTATGATTACATAACTCAAATGTAACTTACAACTATAAGTCAATTTATATGATTACATAATTTAATCATAAACTCATAAGCTATAGCTATAGATCAATTTGTGTAATCACATAATTCAACCATAAAGTCATAAATAGAACTCATTTTGTGTGATTATATGATTCAAATACAAACTTACATCTTTAACTTAGTTCGCAAAATCACATAATTCAACCTAAATTAGCTAACTCATTTTTTATATTAAGAAATCAATTATATATATATACACCTAATTTATAATAAAAACCAACATTTAATTCAATATTTCTCAATTTTTAGGCAATAACACAAACTTTAATTTTGTATTGAATGATTGAATACCTAATTTTTAGAATCCAAACAACAAAAATGACAAAATACATTCAAAATTCTAAATTCTAAATTCCAAATAATATAATTTTATATAAAATCTTCAATTTTCAAAATTAAAATAAAACAAGCACATCTATCTATTATCCTCAATTTCCAAAATGCAATTTCCAAATCACAAGTCATATTCACAACTATAAGTCACTCATACACACCACCAACTAGTCAATTAACTCAACACTCAACATTTAAGTATCAACACAACACAAAACAACACAAATCAACAATCTAACATACTAGCGTTGCACACATTTTATTTGTTCAAGGCTAAATGACTGATTTACATTTTAGCAATTGGAACCATGAGGCTAGAATAGGTGACAGGGGCGAATAATTGAGCAAGTTAAAATGTTTAGGAATTTTTTAAAAAAATTACACTTTAGTCCAATTTTTTAAAAAATTATATTTCAGCCTAAAAAAATCACTGATATTTTGGTATCAACATCCGATATTGGACATTATGCATCGATACCAACTGTTGATACAAAATTAGTAGTTACCGTACTATTTTTTGGGGCATTGCCCATTACGTTACAGTACCCGTACCATTACTTACAACTGAAAGTACTTTTGAGTTTTGAGTTCTGTAATATCAATATAAGAAATTATAAAGAATTAATTCTTCTTTGGACGTCATTATGTTATAATTTATCTGCCAATCTAAAAGAAATAGTTATGAGCGAACGAAAATGTTGGAGAATGTGTTAATGATAATAAAGGAAGAGATGAAAAATAGGTTAAAGAAAAATAATTTTTTTTTTTAAAAGAACAAGACTTAGGAATATTTCAATATTATTATTTTAAACTTTAATAAAATATAATATTTTACAAAATTGTTAAATAACAAAAGAATTTGTTAAACAAATTAGTAGCTTTTGAAGCTAAACGATACTAAGTCTAAGAGTTTCGCTTTCCAAGACATAACATTTTCGATCTCCTAACTAAAAATACGCATGTATAGGCAAAACGAATCAGCATGTTTGTTTGTTCTTTCGTTCAGCAACATAAAAATAATAACACAACCGAGAATGAAGAATCCCGAGCTGACCGACACAAGTCCTACGTCCCTCTAAAAGATCAAATTTTGGTATTACCGAAATCAAAAGAAAAACGACACTCCAGTAAATCTTAAACGCAGGACCGAAGGATAACAGACCATTGAGAGCGGGCGAGAGAGAGAGAGGCCAGTAATGGCTCTGTCATCGTCATCAGCCACCGCTATCTCTCAAAAGGGTATCATCGTTACGGTGCCGGTTCTCGTTCTTTTCGCCTCCGCTGCCGCTATTGCCTTGTTCTTTCTGTTTTCTTCTTTTTCTTTATGTTCTTGTCCACCTCCGTCGCCATCTTTCGGCGGTGGTTTCAGCCGTGGCACTAGTGGGGAGGTGGCGGGGAGGATATCGGCAACCCTAGAGGATATCCAGTGGGTCAAGGATCAGATCCGAGTTAATGGGTTGCATATGAAAGATAATGTCTTGAGAAAAGGGATTAATCCTCGTACAAGAGCTGAGCAACTTCAAGATCTCCTTCAGTAATTTCTTTTTCTATTTCATCTAGGACTGTGGGTAGTGTTTTTCTTTAGGAAACTGAAGAAGTGGCACTTTGAGTAAAGGGCATGCTTTTTGGTTCGCGTTGTTAAAGGTCATAACTTGAATTTGAGTTTTGTGTTCGGCATTTTGTTTCCTTGTTAATTTTAGGGCCTGAATATCTTGTGTCCAAGTTTCTGGTGAAAGATAACATCTATTTGGTTGAACTGGACTTTCTTTTCTAAGTTTTGGTGGTGGGGTTGGTTGCATTGGTTGAATTGGACACATTCACAGTAGCTTCTCTCCTTTTTTTTTTTTTTTCCAAGAGACTATTCCCAATTGCAGATTCGGTACCCTGAAATAGTTCTCATTCATTTTGTATGTTTTTCAGGTTCAAAGGCATATCACATTATGAAGGGCCTGGGTCAGAGAATCACACTGCACTTCCATGCCCTGGTGAGCTTCTTGTGGAAGAGCACCATAGCAACTATGGGGAACCTTGGGCAGGTGGGCGTGATGTGTTTGAATTCCTTGCAGAGTCTAGCCACCTAACTCCCAACTCTCAAGTGCTCGAGATTGGTTGTGGCACACTACGTGTTGGCTTACATTTTATCCGATACCTTAGACCTGAACACTACCACTGTCTGGAAAGAGATGAGCTTTCTCTAATGGCTGCATTTAGATATGAGCTTCCTTCTCAGGGCCTTTTACACAAACGCCCGCTGATTGTGCGAGGAGCGGACATGGATTTTACATCTTTTGGTTCTGTTGTATATGATTTAATATATGCAAGTGCTGTATTTCTTCATATGCCTGATAACCTTGTGTGGGTTGGACTGGAAAGGTTAGTGAGTAAGTTGAAACCTTATGATGGCCGAATCTTTGTGTCACATAATATAAAGTTCTGTTCGAGACTTGGAGGTGAGGAGTGTACCAAGAGGCTGAGTAGCTTGGGGCTGGAATTTCTTGGGAAGCATGCACATGATAGCTTGCTTTTTAATCACTATGAGATTTGGTTTGAGTTTAGGCGCTCTAAAGCTTAGCATTGCAGAGCTTTGTTTTTATCAATTTTGGTTTTGGGTGATCAGATAAAACGGTGAAACTACCATGACTGTGGATATTCTTGTGTTATTGCCTGTGGTTGACTCCAATTTGTTGGTAGAGTTGATTTTTCTATCAACCCCTAGATTCTTTTCTAACCAGTATGTGATTGACAGTCTGGCCGATTGCTTCTTCTGGATGGATCATCCGTTTGTGGCTGGAGTTGTCTTCTTCTTTGTATATTTAGATGAAAAAAGGGCGTTCTTACTCATGTATTGCTAAGGCGAGGAATGAATTCATCCACTGATATTTTGTAACTAGTTTTAACTTCAAATACAAGCTGCAAGATGCCCGTCCATCTTTCATGTTTTCTTGTTTCTTGATCATCACTTGCAATGTAATATGAATGTGAATTGTTTTCGACATTGCATGGGATATTCCAGACTTTGTATATAGATCAATTAGCTAAATTGGGTAGTGCTTCTTGTTTCTAATTAATTTAAACTGTTGCTGTAGATCTAGCTATAATTGCTATTAAAGGGGCATCTCAACGATAACTGAACATGCATGTGCGCATGTGATATACTGACACTTATACTTGGACACTAGGTGTTTCTGACAAGTAGTGCTCCCAAAGGCAGAACATAAACTTCTCTACGGTGCAAGCTAATCACCAGTTGAAGAGTTGGTGTGTAAGCAGTATCTGTTCTAGACTGAAGTTGAAGACGGCAAAAGTGGAGCTTATAACATTGAAAAATCATTTTGTGTGCTGAACTACTAAATATATGTTTTAACTATGCCCATGTACGTGACATTGTTGGTGGCATGTCACATGATTCAAGTATGAAGCCGCAGCTATCTCATTTCTTTTTCTGAAACATTCGGCCCCAAGGGGCAGACCAGTTGTGGGGCTTACATGTGAAAAAAGTGACGATTTATTCTATGCATCATGAACAACTGCTGACCAAGCAAATAAAATAAGAAAACAAGGAAATACTGAGGGTATGCTTGTTTAGTGGGTATGAGAAGAAAGAAATGGGTATGAAATCAAAAACAATGCTTGGTAAAGAGTTATGATTGGATGGGTAATATTATCATTCCTTATTTTGGAGCCTTACTTTATTCCTCCCAATAACTAAAGGAATGGGAATTATTACTTAGACCAATCTTGCTTTTTCTCACTCTTTCCATAACATTTTTAACAAACCAGCCACCATCAATAGTAATGGTAATCATTCCTTTATTTTAACCAACTATCATAATTATAATGATTATATCCATTCTCATTCTTTACTATATTCATTCCCATTCCCATTTCCATTCCCCTCTTTAATCCAAGCGCCCCCTGAATGTTTTCAAGTGTCAAGTAACTTGATTCCAGACAAAGCTTCTAACATCACGTGTTACAACGACTATGTTAACAAGTAATTAACACCCTCACCAAAACCAAACCAGATCATGCGACAGTAACTTCTAAAGTAATAAGGAAAAGTAAACATGCCCAAACACCAAATTCCTATTATAATACCTTCTAAGAAACGCCACAAACATTAGGACCCGATGATGTGTAATCCTTATCTGTTCTTATCAAGTTAGATCAGATCAGACATTCTTCTTCTATGACGATTAAGTGCAACTCTCAAGTTTGAATCTGATGATGTAACCATCCTGCTTCGTAGAAAGGGAGCTTTATTCGCTTCCAAGCTACTGCATTTGGGGGACTTTACAACTGTCTCTTGTGGCCTTTTATTATAATCCTGTAGGATTGCTTTGAGTCGAGTATCCGAGAAACTGAAGGATTGTGAACCTGAAAACTGCACTGAACTTCTTATACCTGGTCTCCAACTTCTGGCTCGCGCAACAACTTCTTTTTCCGCTGCACTTTGCCTTTGGCGACTTGCTACTGTAGAGGTCATAAAACGTGGTAGAGAACTTGTCAAGATTCTTTTTCCCACAGGAGTAATTTTGGGGGTACCATTTACTTCTTTAAGATTTTTTTTAGGACTTGGTATGTTTTCATTTCCTGATGGGCTTCTGGGTGTCTTTTCCCTATCGTCATGGAGTTCATATGCTGCTGAAAAGAGCTGTTTCATCTTACTCAACAAGATCTCAGCTTCATGTGTTTGCTGCCTCACTTTCTGACATTCTTCTTCAGCATCTCTCATGTCTTGTGCAATCTCTCGTATCTGCTTCTGCCTTTGCTTGTTGATGTCCTATTGAAGGTCATTTTTAACATTAATTAACTCTCTTTATCTAGACCACAAAATTCATGTCAATACTTTTTGAAATGAATACCTCTGGTAATTCCCTACTGGTCTCGACAGCTCTTGCTCTATTTGCAAAGTTTAAGGAACAGATAGTCTCTCCAGTGTCTTCTTCACATGGGCTTATGTGAACAAGCATAAGAACCTTTGAACTTTCACCTGAAGGAATTGGATTTAAACATAGTTAGCTCATCTTCATCATACAAAAGTGAAGCATTATTTGCGTCCTGCAATGACACTTCAATGGAGTAGCCATGACTACGTTGGAAGATGGATTATCACTATTGTAGACAACAATCTTGCAACCCACTTCCTTAATTCTGTATGGTTAGTTCATTATGTTAACCCCCAAAAGCTCTCTGTTTGGAAAAAAGAATTATACTTTTCCACATAGTAAAGGAGAAGACGGAAGAGAATGATAGAAATTCATCTTCAGAATGCTAATTGACATGTCTCGGTAAATAAATTAGGACAGGGAGTGCTTACCTAAAGAATCTTTGAGGATTTGGGTCAGTTTGCTATTTCTGCAACCATGAAAATAAGTTTCAGGTCAGCCAAATCAAAATTTAACAGTAGCAAAGTGGCATAACATCAAAAGTCAAACCCATTAACTTTAGAACATACAAATTCAACATCTTTTAGGCCATCCCCTGGCTTACTCGGTAGATAAGGAAAGACGAGTAAAGATGATAAGACAACCCAATTGGAAACTTGCCTGTAAGGTACATGGCTTCTCTTCCATCTAAGAGCAGCTATAACATCACCTAGAGCAGAAAGTGAGAGATTAATGGCCCTTCCCTCTTCTAGCGTCTGGCCAGTAGCCCCTGTTTTCAGTAGTCTCTCGCTACCTCCAAGATCAACCATCCACATTTTGCTAACCTCTGATTTAGCTTTCAGATCGTTTCCACGTCGAGAGATGGTGATCCTCATCAAGCTAGATATACATATAACTAAAAACATAACGTAATCATCAAACAAGGAATTCCAAAATGCTTGAGAAAACCATGAACCCACCAGTGCGACCTGCTTGACATCTCATTCACGTTTGTCCATGAAGTGGATCGAGCTCGCTTTCCCTTGGCATACCACCATTTTGCTTTTGAAAAATCTGAGAAATGAACCTCTTTAAGCCCCTCAATTTCCACCAACCCCTTTGGATCTGTTTGAATGTTGAGATTGCTGCAGCAGAGTAAATAGAATCCATCAAGAAAAGTGCTTCAAGTTTCCTAGTTGTTGATTCATTCTGGAACCAAGGCAAAATTTTAGTTACCTCCTTGCTAAGGACCCTTGCGATCTATGGGGTGCTTTTGGACCCAGCAGATCTCTCAGATTGCCCATATAAACCTCCAGCATGCTCATTGAAAACGTGAAAGCACATGATTTCTCCAAAGAGGCTTGATGAACAAGTGCCTCAAGAGCTCGAGGAGTGATCCCAGGCTGGTCGTTTGTGCCATCCTGGAGATTGATTCTTAACCCCCGTGACCCATAAATGAACAACAGTAGTAAAGTACATAACATTAAAACCTGTAACTGACCATTGTAAATGTCTTGCCAGTTCCAGTTTGACCATAAGCCAGTATACAAACGTTGTGCCCATCAAGCGCAGATCTAATGAACGGTTCAACCTCCTCAAAGACATTGTCTACAAGGTATTTTCACCAAATTAAAGACAGGGTGGAAACGAAGTTGCTCACTCCAACCCCCATGAAAAATAGACCACAATTTGAATACTAACCTTGAGTTGCATCTTGACGGAAAACCTTGTCAAATCTAAAATCCTTCCTACTTCCTAGATATTTAACTTCAATATTCTCCTCCCAAACTGACATAGGTTCATCATTTCTTCTCTTCACGCTTGATATCAATGGTCTAAGTCGACAAAATACTCTGATACTCCCTGGAGATTAACACCAGTATTGTTCATAGGCCTAATCTGAAAATTGCTAAGTATCATATTCTGACAAAAGAGTTGAATACTACCTTTGGTATCTAGTATCTTATTCAAAGCGTCTCTGCGCTTCTTATCTAAGGACCTCTCCTTTTTTCTCAATCGTACAATTTCTCCTACAAGATCAATTCACACAACTTGAATAACGGAACTCGCGTTCCTTGCTTGCAAGTCACACATGAAAATAACGCAAATCAAAGGATTAAACCAGTCAAAAACTTGTAAACATTTTAGGTCGAGGATTCCTCGACAAACCTACCTTCTATAGTCACTATGGACTGCTCAAGCTCGTTCTTTTCATGCTCAGGAACAACACTAACATCTGTGTAAATGGTGGCAGGTGAAATTGAATCCTGAGATTCAGACACTGGCAATACATCTCCCTGGTAATCCAGGTTTGATCTCGTACTGAATGGTGTCAGCGACAGTTTTGCATCAACTGCAGGTAGTAGCATCTGTTCCTTTTCACTAGAGATGAACATTCCTTAAGCTCGAAAAAGTTTGAAAAACCAGGTCGACCTTAAAGGTCAGTAAAATATTGGTAGGAAGGCACTTGCTTGAACAGTACCCCAACAGAAGCAGAGTAGAAGTGAAGCTATATGAGTCCAGTTCAGACGCGAGCAGAAGTCAGGTGTGCTTGGAAAAGAGAATATCTTCCTCATCCAAAAAGAGGAATACTCTTCCACCAAAAAGCGCAACCTACCATGCCATTTAGGCAAGCTAAAACAATGGTGACAGGAACAAATAAAGCTCCAGATGAAGTGTAAACTAAGTCAAGTCACCTATACTTGGAAAAGAACCAAAAAACTCCATACAAGAAACTGGGTTCAGAACTGCCAAAATCCCAGAAAAAGCAGTAAGAACCAGGATAAGCAAGATGATAATAAAAAAAGAGAAGACTAATGCTGATGGTAGAGTTGAACCATTCAAAATTTTCAAAGGAACCGCAGAAACAATGGAAGATCAAGATTTTAAGCAAGAAGTCAAAGAAGGTTAGTTTTTTTTTTTTCAAAAGCTCTGAAAGGAAAAACCCAAGTCGTAAATAGCTTTCAAGTTTCAATGATTGAACACTTTATGGAAACTGATTAGGATGTGAAGGGTTTTATGTGCACTAGAGGTAAAAAAGGTCATGGCTGCAAACACAAGCAGATTATTATACAGAATGAGATTGTTTTTTCATTCTATATATGTTTTGGTTGGATCTCTATGCATGAACTGTAAAGTTTTATGTCAGGTGAGGAGCGGGGGGAGCGGAGAGTTGCAAAAGTTGGAATCTATGAGTGAAAGACAAATCGGTTCAAGTGAGAGCGCTTTTCTGATGCAGGGATTGCTTCGTCTGGATGTACAACTATCGGAAGACTTAGGACCGACTCCACATTTGGCTGGTTTACTGTCGTGGCGATGTTTTGTTGGACGTTGGGCTTGGTTAATTTAACGGTTTGCCCTTTGTCAAGGTTAAAACTGTAAACCTGTAATAATTAGTGGGTACAGAACGTAAGAAGCTACTTAGATTGGAGATAGATAGACACATAGACGTTGACTTTTAGGTTCTCGGATTCTGTAAAATTTTTGCTCCAGGCATAGCATCACTGTAGCCTTGTTTGGTAATCAGCTGATTGCATTAGCTGTTAGCTGATTCTATCAGCTGTTAACTGATAGTTGATTCTATCGGCTGATTTGACTAGCGGATTGCATTAGCTATTTGTTAAAGATGTTTGGTAAAATTAACTGTTTAGTATTGACTGTTTATGAGTAAAATGACTTATGAGGACATGTCTTTAAAAAATTTATAAGAGTATGAATATTCTGATAGGAATTTAGATTTTAGATATTTAATTTTAAAAAAATTAAATTTATAATTCTAATAAAAAACATAGAACATATAATAATAATAATAATAATAATAATAATAATAATAATAATAATAATAATAATAA
>JANZXR010000170.1:12177879-12195333 GCA_027575705.1 Erythroxylum echinodendron | reverse complement strand
AGCAAGTAGGAGTTGGACTTCGATAACGGGGTCTCACAGAGTTGGTATCTGAGCATGAAGCATGAAGGGAGTGAGACCCTGGAATCAGAGCCTGACAATCTGTCTGTGGATAATAAGTAGGAGAATAAAGCAATTTAGTACCCAACTTTTCCCACAGAACATGCCAAAAATGGCTCAAAAATTTAGCATCTCTATCCGAAACAATAGGCTTAGGAATACTGTGCAATCTAACAATATGCCTAAACTCAGCAACAAGCACAGCATCATCAATATTATGGCATGCAATGAATTGCGCCATCTTATTAAATCGATCAACAAAAACAAAGATGCTATCATACCCCTTCTTTGTTCTAGGCAGTCCTAAAACAAAATCCATAGAAATATTAACCCAACGTTCAGTAGGCACAGGTAAAGGGTATACAATCCATGGGGTTTAACAGTAGATTTTGCCTGTCTACATAAAATGCATTTGGCACATACACCCTCAACATCCTTGTGCATACCAAGCCAATAGAAATGTTCATGCAAAATATTCAAGGTTTTAGTAACCCCAAAATGATTCATCAAACCACCACTATAGGCCTCATGCACAAATAAAGCACGCAAAGAACAATTAGGCACACATAACTGATTACCACGATATTAAAATCCATCATGCCTAAAAATTTTTTGGAATGCAACATGCTCACAAGTTGCATACACAGTAGAGAAATCATCATCAGAAGTATACATGCCCTTAAGCTGCTCAAATCATAATAATTTAGAACTTAGAGTAGAAATTAAGGAATACCTCTTAGATAAAGCATCAGCTACCATATTTTCCTTCCCTTGCTTGTAATGTAGTACATACGAAAATGTCTCCAGAAACTCCACCCAAGTAACATATCTCTTGCTCAGCTTGCCCTGTCCCTTCAAGTGCTTTAGGGACTCATGATCCGTCCGAATGACAAACTCTCTGGGTTGAAGGTAATGTTTCCACACCTCCAATGCTCTCACCACAGCATAAAGCTCCTTTTTATAGGTCAGATAATTGAGTTGTGCACCACTCAGTTTTTTACTGAAATAAGCTACTAGTTTGTTTTCATGCAAAAGCACGACACCTATACCAATACCAGAAGCATCACATCCAATCTCAAAAGCTTTCTTAAAGTTAGGCAAACACAGAATAGGAGAAGAACACAATTTTGTTTTCAACAAATTAAATGCATGCTCTTGTTCCTTACCCCATGTAAATCCTTTCTCCTTTTTGACTATTTCAGTCAAAGGAGCAGCAATGGTAGATAATTCTTTCACAAACCTTCTATAGAAACTAGCAAGTCCATGAAAACTCCTTACCTCATTGGCACTCAAGGTGTCGACCATTCTTAGATAGCCTTCACCTTCTCCTCATCAACCTTAACTCCCCTAGAACTGACTACAAACCCCAAGAAGACAAGCCTATCAATATAAAAAGTACACTTCTTAAGGTTCGCATATAGTTTCTCCTGTCTCAATAAATCTAAAACACATCTCACATGCATGACATGCTCATCAAGGTTAGTGTTATATATCAAGATGTCATTAAAGTAAACAACCACAAATTTTCCAAGAAATGCACACAACGCATGATTCATCAACCTCATAAAAGTGTTGGGTGCATTAGTTAAACCAAATGGCATAACTAACCACTCATACAACCCATATTTAGTTTTGAAAGAATTTTTCCATTCATCTCTTGTTTCATTCTAATCTGGTGGTATCCACTTTTCAAATCAATTTTGCTAAAGATACATACACCATACAATTCATCAAGCATATAGGAATAGGATGGCGATACTTTACAGTGATTTTGTTGATAGCTCTGCAATCTACACACATCCTCCAGGTCCCATCTTTCTTCGGCACCAGCAACAAAGGCACTGTACAAGGGCTCAAGCTCTCCCTCGTAAGCCCCTTATCCAGTAACTCACCCACATGCTTTTGAAGTTCCTTTGTCTCCTCAGGATTACTCCTATAAGCTAGGCGGTTTGGAATCTGAGCTTCAGGCACAAAATCAATCTGGTGCTTTATGCCTTTAAAGGTGGCAGTCCCTTAGGCATCTCCTCAGGAAAGACATCAGTATAATCTTGCGAAAGAGAAGCAAAAACACTAAGTAAAGCCTCAAGAGGTTAGTGTCAGAAACTAAACACTCTCTATATCTCACCACTACTAGTGTTCTCTTCTCTCCAGTTACTCTCCTTAAATCTTTTCCTTTAGCAAACAAGCTCACTTTTCTCTCTTTCTTTTCTCTCTTTTTTTCTCTTCATGAGCTCTTCTCTCTTGCACATCCGACTTCCTTTTCCTCACTTGTGCAGTCACTCACCATTGGGCCAAACTCTTTTTTCTTTTAGGCCACTTTTCTCTCTTCACTTTTTTGTTCTCACTACCCAAACCCTCCTCACTTTTACTTGCTTTTATCTGGTCCAGGTACAATTCATGAGGTGATAAAGGTAGTAGAATGAAATTCCTACCCTTAAAATTAAAGGAATACCTATTGGTATACCCATTATGTGCTACCCTCCTATCAAACTGCTAAGGTCTCCCAAGTAACATATGACTAGCCTCCATTGGTATCATATCACACAACACTTCATCCTCATATCTTCCTACCGAAAATGGCACTACAACCTGCTTAGTCACCTTCACTCTAGCACTATCATTGAACCACTTTAAATTGTATGGCTCTGGATGTTTCTTGCATGTCAAACCCAATTTATATGCTATAGTCCAACTAGCTGCATTAGTGCAACTACCCCCATCAATGATGAAATTACATACTTTTACTACCCCCATCAATGATGAAATTACATACTTTTCCATCAAGTAAACACCTCGTATGGAAAAGATTCTCTCTCTGGCCTGCAACCTCATATGTGGTCCTAGCACTCAATACCCTCCTGACTACTAGTGCTTCCCCTGTAACAGCTCTCTCAAAGCAACTATCGTCCTCAAAATCATTATCAACAATAAGATCAGATTCACTACCACTGTCATCCGAATCAGTCATCCCATTATCCCTCATAATCATGACTTTCTTATTTAGGCATTAAGATGCAATATGGCCAGTATCCAAACACTTAAAAACATTTAATGCTAGAATGCTTACTAGAAGTAGCTTGGGTGTTAGGTGTACCTTTAGGGTCAAACTCTACATTCGGCCTTTTGGTTGTCTCCTTGAAGTCCACCCCTTTGTCTTTCAACTACTCCTCTCTCTTGGGCCATTTTGAACTCCATGATTGGCTAGAATTCATCCCACTCCTTGCTGCCACTCTTAACTTTAGTTTGTTTCTCCAACTTCATGGCCATATTCATCATGTTCTCAATCTCTAAGTAGTGCTGCAACTCCACAACATTGGCTATCTTCTTATTGAGTCCACTCAAAAATCTGGCCATTGTAGCCTCTGGTCCTTCTCTATGTTGGCTCGGCTCATAGCCACCTCCATCTCCTTGTGGTAGTCCTCTACTGATTTAGATCCCTGAGTGAGTCTCTGAAGGCACAAACCGCTTCCTCATGCATGCCTTCATATCATCCCATATAGTAATTGACATCTCTCTATTTCTCCTTCTAGATGCCACTAACTGATCCCACCATATTAGTGCATAATCTGTAAATTCAACAGCGGCTAGCTTTACCTTTTTATCTTCAGAAAAATTGTGGCACTTAAAAACCAAGTCCACCTTTCTTTCCTACTCCAGGTAAGCCTCTGCATCATTCCTTCCCTTGAAGGCTAAGATCTGCATCTTAATGGATTTAAGGTCTCTATCTCTCCTGTTAAATGGATCATCTCTCTGAACCCGCCTAGGTCTGTATACCTTAAACTCCTCCTCCTCCTCAAGATCATCCTACTCTGGCTCATACCAAGGTGGTGGTCTACGAGGTGATGGTTGCTGCTGGCATACACCTGCATGCCTAACCTGAGGTTCCTCACCTCTCCCTTGTCTGAGCTCATCTATCTGTCCCCTAATCTCAGTTAAGGCTAGATTGAATCTCTCAAATTGTTGCTGCATGGCTCTCAAAGAGAAAGCGATATTAGCATCTCCCCCTTGGTTGTCATCATTACTACCTCCCTGTGACATTGTAGATAAAAATGATATACCTGCAAAACAAGGTTAGTAATAAAGAACCTCACACACTCCCTCATGTGTTTCACTCAATTGATGTCACTCCCTTCGTGTTTAAGTCACGGCAATGACTCCCTCAAATAAGCTCACACACTCTTACCTTTTACCACTCAATTCCCTCTAAAATTCAATTCACCACTCGGAACCAATTCTCAATTGATCAAAAGAATCAAAAGGGTGTGAAAGTTTCGAACTAACTAGCAAGTACGAATATAACGAAACAAAAAAATTTAGATTTTTTTCAAATTTTTTCATTTTTTGACTTTTTTTCGTTTTTTCTACAATTTTTGTTCTGACCTTTTGTTTTACTCTTCTTTTTTCAGATCTTTTTTCATTTTTTCATTTTTTGGACTTTTTTCTGATCTTTTTTTACTCTTCTTTTTTCAATTTTTTTTCGTTTTTCTTTTTTTGAACTTTTTTGACTGTTTTTTGGTCCTAGGTCAAATATTAATAGAAGATAAAACAAGAAAAAATAAAAAACCCTAACTGAAAGTTAATTGACACCTGAATTGATGAACTGATGATAATTGGATGGTGATGGGTGACAATTTCTTGAATTCCGATGGATTTGAATAAGAATTCTCCTCCACACCAATGCTCTGATACCAACTAACGCACACCACGGAATTGAAAGATTGTTCTGATCTAAGGAAAGAAGAAGAGGATAGATCCGAATTAGGTAAATTAAATATGATATGCAGGGTTTCAAAATTACCTACTATACCTCACGAAGAACTTGTCTCGAGCAACCTAGATAATGGGTAAAGAACAAACTGAAAAAGTTGTATAGGATCGAAATCACGCCATAATCTGATTTAGTTGATAAGTGATGTTTAATTCCTAAGTTGAAAAGAATAAGAGGGGTTTCTCCTCTCAAGATGGCCGGCGGCTCACAAGAAACAATATGATCAAAAGTTGTCTTTCCCTAACCCTAAAGAGGGTATTTATACCTCGGTCAAATAATAAAAGACTTGGGCTTAAAATACATGGAAGCCCAAAATATAATTAACTGAAAACAAGTCCAAATTAGAATAATAAAGCCTCTCCTCTTGGATTTAAGTGATAATTTGTAGCCCAATACATTGATCTTCAAGTCCCAAGTGAGTCTAATATAAAGATTTGAGATAAATGAATCAATTTGGGCTATGATTTAGATAGCTCTCTTCCAATAGGCTTGGTGCACTCCATCCTCTCAACAAATTGGCCTACATGCGTATAGAGAGCCTTTTTGAGTCTCTCGGTTCTAGCTTTGGACATAGGTCTAACTGGAATGACAAGCCCACCACCGTCATACACGCCATCTCCATGGTGATCCTTACTCCTGCTCACATCAGTTGGCCTGCTAATTCTCTTCCTCTTTTTGAAGCAATTATAAGATAGGACAGTAATCATGGGCATCAAGCACAAGTGATCTCCGTCTTTGTCACCGTGAGGCTTTGTTTTAAACCTTTTTCTTTTAAATTTAGTCTTTATTTTATTTTTGTTTTTGTTCTTATTTATGTTTCTTCTTTCCATGCATCGTGTTTGTTTCCTACTTCTCACATTAAGGACAATATTTTGTTCAAGTGTGGGGAGGGTTATGTGTTTTGCTTTGAGTGTGAATGTTGCATATTGTATGATAGTTTGTTAGGTTGCATTTTGTCAATTGTGTGAATGTGTCGATGGCTTAGAAGGGTTGAAATTGATTTAATTTTGAACATAGTCTACTAGGTTGTGAAGAGTCATTAGCTCACAAAATTAGTGAATTGGATTCTTTGGCTAAATATGCAAGTTAGTTAGGATTTAGTGTGAGTTTTTTACCCTCTAAATTATCACATTAATTCATAATTTTAAGTCTTTCAACAAAAGTAGCTTTTTTAGTATTTTTTTTGTGAAAATGAGTAGCTAAAGCAACAAGGTAGGCAATAGAAAATGTGTGTTTGTTAATTTTAAATAAATAACTATTCCTCTGGCCTTTGGGTTATGAATAGAGTTAGTAGCCAGTTAAGAACGTGATGCAGCTGAGTAACCGGATCGACGCGCATCATAAATGCGTGCGTCCACATCAAAAGGCTATAATGACTTTTTAAGCAAGTAGCTTAATAAAAACATGACTTAGTCAAGTAACCAGATCGACATTCATCACCAATGTTTGCTTCTGAGTAAATAAATGTTTTCTAATAAAACTCACCAAACTTGTAAATAGCTCAATTTTTCATAGAAACGTACTTAGGAGTATTTACAGAGTTTGAATAATCAAAGAATTATTAATGTGTGTGTACAATAAAAAAGGGTGAGTAACTTGACATTTAGGTTTTGATTAATATGTATGTTTAGTCCAGAGCTCCTAAACACGAATTTTGCATATTAATGATTTGGAACAACTTGAATGATGGTGTTTAAAGTTAAATTTATTTTACGAAGTTGAAGCCATTGTCTCATTATTGCATTGTGTGCTTTATGATTTTATGTGCTTATTGTTTTGTTTGCTTGAGGACAAGCAAATATTTATGTGTGGGGATGTTGATAAGTATAAATTGCATCGTATTTTATGGCTTAGTTTGATATTTATTTAATTGTTAATTCAATCGTTTAGTATGTGAATGACCCGTTCAATTGCAAATTATCGAGGTTGTTACAGACATCAAACAACCCGTTCAGTCTCCATCACAAACCATACCATGTAATCCTCACCAAGGTCTATATCTATAACCTTATACTTATGGTAACAACCCATTAACTTATTGATATGAGCTCTGATGTCACTTGCACCATTGTAAATAATGTGATGAAGCATGTTTAAGTACTAATTCTTCTCATTCTTCAAGAACTTCCTGCATTTCATCTTAATCGCAGCAAGAAAATCCTTTGCACTATCAGCCTCAAGAATACTATCAGCAATGGATTCATCCATGTGATACCTCCTAATCATCAATTAGCATCAGTTAGAATATTTTCACTCTTTATAGGATTTCTTATCCTTCCCAGTAGCATCATCAGTGGGTTTAGGTGGTGTATCAATTCTCAAGGCCAAGTCCATTCGTATGATAGTCAAATTCATCATGAGAGATTCAACTCACTGCTTATGGTTTGTTCCATTCAACGTCAAGATGGAAGAGACTCTCAGACTGCTTAAAGCTGAATAAGAACCAAAAACAATAACCATGATAAGCATGTTAAAATAGAATCATACAATTTGTGTTCTTTTTCTCAAAAAATAATTGTAGCATTCATGCTAGAGTTCCTTAAACAAATATAGAACTCATTCACAGGTAAAAACAATTTATTAAATATTATAACCAAATCATCAATGTACTATCGAAAGGATAGAAAAAATATGCGGTTCATAATATTTCAATAAAATTTCTTCACCATATTAAGCATCATACTAAGTAGTAATTATCGACAAACTAATTAATTATCTGTATGGACCTTAATGTTATTTTAGAGGAAAAACACAAAATTCTTAAACATATATTAATATTTAAAAAATTTCTCATCACAAATAGTTTCACATGCTCTATTTTATGACAAGTAAAAATAAGCATTCACTATCATCAATAAAAATCATATTTATGCCACAATAAGATTAAAAAGATTAGAATTATCAAATAAAAAATACTGATAAAACTTATGAATAAACATATGAAAAGATATAATAAAAAATGGAGCAAAATGAAGAAAAAATGGTCCAAAATGATCCTTCACTCGTACCCATGTGCCGCTGTAAAGGAATATTTTTTAATTTTTTAAATTTAAAAATAAAACACACACACACACACACACATATTAGTTAACAGGGTCGGGACGACGCCGTGTGGGTCGTCCTTGAACCTGATCTGAGTTTGCTGGTCCGACCCGCCTGTAAATTCCTCTCTGATTTGTGATTTCCAATGAGATTTGAGGGGTTTTTTTTTTCATTTTTCATGCTCTATGGATTTCCAATACCCATTTCAGCCAAAAATGCTCCAAAACCCGAAAGTCTCTAACCCATTTCGATCATTAATGAAAACCCCAAAAATTTTCAAAAAACTCACCCAAAAACCGTGATTCATTTGTCCAATACAAAGATAAAAGGCAACAACAACAACCAACAACATTTTCTACACGTCAACACATCATTTCGAAGTTATTTATGCCAAAAAATGATTTGAAAAACGGGTTTATACCTAAATACAAACCTTAAAATCAAATGACCATGGAGCTCTGATATTAATTATTATTCATAAATGTAGTCATCAATAACTAAAATGCCAAGATCTACATTTTATTTAGAGCATTATTTACACAATAAGATTAACATACCTCCAATGTCTGGCATAAAATTTGGATGCATTCTCTCCATTGTAGACACTACAACTTATCAATATCAACAAATCTTGTGCAAGAGAGGAAGCTTATAGTAAAAGACCATATTTTCTTACACAAACCCACGACTACATCCCCACAATCTCACCATAAGTTATTCTTTATAACATGTTCTACCCTAAGGAGTAGAAAAGGATAATTGAGTCATTTCAAGGATGTTATAAACTATAGTTTAATGGGCCAACATATAATTATTAAGGTACTACCATGTGCTTCAAATGCAATTAGTAAATTATTAACCATCTCATTATAGTTATTAAACATACATTAAACAATTCGATTAATGGTTGTAAATATGGAATTAATGTTGTGATTATATTAGTCCATATTTTTCTAACATTGCGAACTTGTTTGCTTTCACCAAATCGCAATGAAAGGGTATAAAAAAATAATGCTAAATTGTAAAATTTTCGTATTTCTATTCCATGCACTTTTTATTCTTTAATGCATTCATCTATTGGTTATTAGTCTCCAATTCTTCTGTTATGTTATTTTTCTTCGCTGCAGCAGGCAAATATTTTTCTCTTAGTGAAACGGTAACATGCACATATCAGTTACAATACTGCAGTAAATTATAACAAATTTTATTGTTAACATCGCTTGAGTAGCCTTGAAGTCGTCCTACTAACGACAGAAACCACTAATCAATTATTTTGGCAACAACAGTATTGATAAAGTGGTGGTAAACATGTTCCTCCTTGAAAACCAGCTCTGCTACAAAAGCCATCACAGTCGGGAATGTCTTCGCATTTCCCTTGGCAAACATAGGCAGCCTCTCCTGCAGTGAAATAAACTTCAGATATTAATCTCATGCTGCAAACCGAAGTTCATACATTGGTTAACTTATCGCGCCGTAATTAATACATTGTAGCCATAATTAAACAAAAGTGCTCGAGTTCCAGACTTACGTACCCAAAGAACATAAGAGAAGAATGGTTGCCATGAATGCGCAGATTACTATAACGCTAAAGAAAGACAGTCGTTCGTAACGATGAGCCATTTCATTCAGAGTATTCCATCATATTGTGATGGATGTGAACCACCTTAAATAGTTGACAGATTATGTCCGATTCTCATACCCTGATTCTATTGTATTAAATTAGTTTATCATTTCAGATTTGAAGAATTAATGCTTTCTCTTTTTTCCAAAAATGCAGTAAAGAAACCTTTCTAAAATGTAAATCCCGAAATCAGCGTTGCCTGTGCGTTATGTCAGATGTATAATAAAGATATCCTTATTTGGAAAGCATATTACATTTTTTATTGTTATTTGTTAATATATGAAATATGTAAGATAATTGACAATCGACGGTTCGATTTACTATCTAACGAGAAAAAATGTGAGTATTAAAATGAAATCAACATGTGCTCTTGAATCGATAACGCCAAATCTTCAATTTTTTTGTTTTTGGAAAATTTGATTAATAGAAGTCTCCCAGAAGAGTAGCTATCCGGCAGCAAAGTAAATACAAAGCGAAATCATGGCGTAACAAGGCGAAATCATACCAAACAATGCCTCTGCACATGGATAAGCGGGACTTTGAACCAACTCCTCTCATTAGTTATTCTGTGTCATTTTTCACGGATTCTCGTTAGCATCATTTAGAATTGCTCCAAAAGACACCAGTTGTACTGCTACCTGATTTACATCAATGAGTGGAATTATTTCTTGCTTAATGATTTGTCCATTTTCCCCTTCAATTCTTTTTCGTAGTTAATGTTGCCTACTGAGCGCTCTAGATTACTCCTTCGATGTCCTGCTTCTTTCTAGGACTTGCTTCTTCTTTTTGACAACTGTAGAAGGGTAAAGATTAGCGTCGAAATTCATCGTTGCCAAGTAAGTTAGTAGATTGTTGGGAAAAGGTACAAGACAGTTGCACTGTTGTAAGCTACGTTTGTCACTGATACAGGCTAAATGCTCAGCCCACGTAGTCAGACCGAAGTAATTGAGAGGTTAACTACAGAAGGGACCAAGGCTTTCTGAAGTCACCACTTCCCATTATGGTTAGATTATTCTCATATGATAGGCCTCTGTTACAACCATGAACTTTTAGCTTACACATGGTTAAATTTGTCAGGAAGAACATTATAGGAAATGTTCACAACAAACAAAGAAGTAGAAGTTTACCATGTCATGAGTCGATACTATTGTATAAGCATTATATTGTCTTCCCATGTTGATAGGATTGGATGAGCGTTACAGCGTGTCTTCCCTATCCCATAAACTATTAAATAGCTATCATATTTTAAAAAGCTTGACAGGTAGAGTCACGTTGGTATCCATCTTTCTAATAGCTCCTTACAAAAAATGACAGTCCGTCGTTAAATTAACTGAAGGAAATAAAGAAAGAATACATACTGACAAAGAATGGACAGAGAACTTATTGTACTTATTTCATTTGTCAAGCTTGCTTAAATTCAAAAGTTTGTAAATGAAACTTTAGGAAAACGTGGAAAAAACTAAGCAAAAATGAGCAAAAGATCAGAAACCATAACTTAGTATATGGGCTACAAAAAGGCAGCAGAAAAATAGCTACAACTATTCTAAAGACTTGGTCTTCAAAGCTAGACACGTTTGACATGTTCAGCACTCCTTGCTTGAGCTATAGACTCCCATCTTGATCTTCAGTTTTTCAAACCTAATTCTGGGCAAAGCTTTGGTGAATACATCAACAATTTGATCTTCTGATTTACAATAAATCAATGAAACTTCCCTTCTTTCTAAATCTCTTTAAGAAAGTAAAATTTGATTTAAAAATGTTTTGTCTTTTCATGAAACACTGAATTTGAAAAAATTGAAATGACAACTTGATTATCAACAGAGATTTGTGTTGATTCTGCTGCTTTAACTCAAGTGCTGATGTATTTTCCTAAACTAGATGGCTTGATTTGCTACAGTATGAATTAAGCTTCTTCAGTACTTTGAGTAATAATTTCTTGCTTCTTTAAACACCAATTAATCACACCCGAACTAAGGCTAAAATAGAATTCAGTTGTGCTCTTCATATCATCTACGGATCCTACCCAATCACTGTTAGAAAAACCAACTAGTTGAAATTGATCACTTTTAGCATACTTGATTCCATAATCAACAGTCCCTTTAATATATTTGCGAATGCTCTTGGTAGCCTGCATCTGTTTTTCACTTGCACAATGCATGAATCTGAAGAGAAAACTTACAGCCTATAGTATGTCAGGCTTAGCAGCTATGAGATACACGAGACAACCAATCAAGCTTTCATCGAGATTCTTATCCCCTTTGACAGAATCATCATTTCTGCAAAACTTCACTTTTACTTGCATAGAGTTTCTGTAGCCTTGCAACCCTCCATATGAACTTTCTACAAAATTTCCTTGACATATTTCCTTTGACTGATAAAAATCTCATTCCTGTGCTGCCTTACTTCCAAACCCAAAAAATAGGTCATCAATCTTAAATCTTTCATCTCAAATTCCTTGAGCATTTTAGAATTAAACTCATCAATGAGTTGCTGATTGTTTCCTATGATTAAAAGATCATTAACATAAAGAGAATAATGATAATGTTAGTGTCTTCATTTCTTACATACAAGGTTGCCTCATTTAAGCTTTTATTGAAGCCTAAACTTATCAAATGATCATCAATCCAACTGTATCAGGCTCTTGAAGTCTATAGTATGTCAGGCTTAGCAGCTATGAGATACACGAGACAACCAATCAAGCTTTCATCGAGATTCTTATCCACTTTGACAGAATCATCATTTCTGCAAAACTTCACTTTTACTTGCATAGAGTTTCTGTAGCCTTGCAACCCTCCATATGAACTTTCTACAAAATTTCCTTGACATATTTCCTTTGACTGATAAAAATCTCATTCCTGTGCTGCCTTACTTCCAAACCCAAAAAATAGGTCATCAATCTTAAATCTTTCATCTCAAATTCCTTGAGCATTTTAGAATTAAACTCATCAATGAGTTGCTGATTGTTTCCTATGATTAAAAGATCATTAACATAAAGAGAATAATGATAATGTTAGTGTCTTCATTTCTTACATACAAGGTTGCCTCATTTAAGCTTTTATTGAAGCCTAAACTTATCAAATGATCATCAATCCAACTGTATCAGGCTCTTGAAGTCTATCTAAGTCCATATAAAGCTTTCTTTAGCAACTAGACTTTATTTTCTTGGACCTGCATAATAAAACCATCAGTTTGCTCTACAGATATCTCTTCTTTCAAGAAGCCATTTAATACTTCTCATTGGAATACTTTCCAGCTCTTATGAGCTGCCACTGCAAGAACCAATATGATAGTATTAAGCCTGGCCATAGACACAAATGTCTCTAAAAATATCCACTAAAAACCTGTGCATATCCCTTTGCAATAAGCCTGACTTTATGCTTGATTGACTTATTTTATGAGTTAGTCAATTATGTAATACCGCAAGTGCACGACGTAGTTGTAGCTAATACCAACATCCCAGGAGGACAATGAGTACTAGTAATTACCTTTTTATTATTATGTGGATTAATATTGGATTTTAATAAAAAATAAAAACTAAAGCAAGTAAAATAAAATAGGCAACGATATTGAACAGAGAATTAATAATCACTTAGAAAATTACCGATATTAAATTATTAGTATCTAGGTTTCAAATCCCCTTAAACCCTTAAATGATTAATCTTTTATTACTCAAATTGTTTTATTGATTTATTAGATCATGGATATTCCTATAGTATGCTAACAGTTGACCTTGAGTCTATTAACAACTAATCTTAAGGTTTTCAACCAAATTACTCAGGTTAAATTTTATAGGATTGCTTTACCGATTCATGAATCCCTTTATTAGGTTTGACCATAATCCAGAAGATTTATGTCATCTTATCTCTAGGGCTGCAATCAACTCCTTCTAATTACAGTAGATCTATTCAAACCTAGGATTTCTCAATCTCTATATATGAAATCAAATTACGATATGAAATTCGTGGATCTATTAGATCATATATTAAACACGTAATCGAATTGTAATATCTCAATCAACCCAATTGCATTAATAAAATAATCAAAACATATTAAAGTATCAACATAGGTTTCATCTAACCTAAACATTATCAAGATGTTTAGTTACACATTATCAAACACTGAATCAAACATAAATAGAAAGAACAACAAATTCAAAACAACGGAATCATAATTCTAAATCTTCGTGGTTGTCTTCTATCGATTATTCTTGTGATGTAGAGGATTGATCTTGTAATCTGATGGATCTTTTGATGATGTCTTTGTGCTTTCCACTTCTTCGAACCAAAATTGCCTTTTGAGAATGATTTGCATGTCTAGAATCACCTCCTTGAGTTTGCTCTCTTCATCTACCGTCGAAAACATCTTTTTATAGCAAAATTTCGGGTTCTAGGAGATGCACGGGCTGATGCACGGTCATGCATCAGACCATGAATAACCAAAAAGCCTAAAAATCATAAAACTATAAGGCTTGAGAGAACTGTATAGGCAGATGCATGGTCGTGCATCTCTTCTGTGCATCGAATCTTTATTTTACGACATGTTTTCATCTGAATTCTTCTCTTTTAAGTCCATAAAGGCAATTACAATTTGTACACACACTTGGAACAAGTTAAAAACCAAATATACAACAAAAGTGTAGAATTTAAGCAAAATACATTAAATATTAGTGTAAAAATATAGTCAAATATGCATCTATAAAACATTTCTACATTTAAGTTTTTGCTTGTCCTCAAGCAAACTATAATCAAAATTATAAATCTTACAACGTTAATCCTTCATCAATTTCAATCTATCCATTCATACTATACATTATCATATTCTATTGAATCAAATTAACATATAATTAAAGTTAAGTTATCTTAAAATTAACTCCCAAAGCAATATTAATAGTAATCACATCAACAATTGTATTGAAACCAAAAATATATATCTTCACATCCTCACCAAGATTCACTCAATGCACTTAGGTGTTTAGGGTGAAAAGTATCAAAGCGCTCAATTCATGCATAGTAGAAATAAAAATAAAAGGGTCTTTATATAGGTTGTAATGGGGTTTTGGTATGGTATGGTTGGGTTATAGAAAGGGTTTGTAGGAAATTTACTAAAGAGAAATTACAAGATTTGTTTACAAACATTCACGTCTGTCCATTGTAAATCTGTTGGCACTATATACATATTCTTTGCTCTTTTTTTAATACTCGATTTTTCTTTTTTTCTTTCTTTTTTGTTTTTATTTTTTCTTTTTTAAATCATAATATTTAGTACCATAATAATAAACATACTGGACCTTTCAAAATTTTCAAATCTCAACAAGTAAACAATGTAAATAACCTTCAAGACTCAAAATAATAAAAAAGTCTTCATCGAAAAATAAGATAAAGGTTAATATATGGATTAAATCAATGAAAATGGCTAAGGTTCAACTTAGTTAATCCTAAAGATAAACTAAAGGGTGTGGTAATTTTCAAAGAAATAGACTAACGCAAGTTGTTGAAATCTAAGTGCCTTTATCATATCAATACTTCTAATTTAACAAATATGGTCTCAATATCTATAATAAAACCAAGTTCTAGAATCAACCTACTACACATTGAAAACACACATAAGAAAGAATAACAAAAGCTTTAAAAATTTTGAATATGTTCTTTAGGCTCAAAAACTCAAAAAAAAAAAAACAAAATAGGTATGTATGTGTGCAAATATTATGCAATTTCATTCAACTTGAATATTTCAATAATTTCTAAAAATGTAACCTAGAAAAGTAATTTTATTCTAACCATCGTCCTTCTACATACCAATTCAATCAATATTCAACAATGAAACATGGTATTGATGGACAAATTTCAATCAATTCAAAATATTAGCTAATAAGATTCATAATCAAGATTATAATAAGCTTTAAAAAATCATTAAAAACTAATAAACTTGAAAAAAATTGTTAAAATTCAATTAAACTCATTCCACCACTCAAAGTTATACATTGTCCCGAATGTACACAATATAAGCAGATATGAAAATGAGAGGGTTTTTGGTACTTTCCTGATTATGGTGATTTTGTTCTAATTTTAATCCATCCAATAGTAACTACATCCTTGCAAAATATAAAAGGAAATGATAAAAAGAACAAAAGAAATAACATAGTAGAGAATACAATCCTATACTAACATGAAAGCATAAAAAAAACATAGGAATTGAAATAAAAGTAAAACTAACTCATGGGTTAAATACCATGTAGCACTTCTTTAAAGTCAATAGCTAAACGTGACTTGTGCATTTAACATCATCTTGGATCAATAATCAGCAGCTTGCTTCCACTCTTTTCTCCATAAAGTAGTTTTGTAGCTTGTAAAAAAGCTACCTGTTGTAAGATAATCATCAAGACATAATTTATAAAATTAATCAATCCAATCACATTCATTAATGACCTTTTTAATGACAAAATGCTAATAAAATCAGGGATAACAAAACTCCATGAATCATCAACTAACTCGAACAATTTGTTTTTGAGGAAGTGAGAACCCTCCGTACTTAAGGTTACTGCCAATACCTCGTCAGTAGTTTCCTTACTTGGTTCCTCTACCTGCTCTTCCTCAACCACCTCTGTCCACTCTTCTTCTTCTTCTTCTTGGATAGAGGTTTTTAGCTCATCTTATTCAATTATTTCTTGGCACATTTCTAGTTTATGTTTTTGGAAGGAGATTTCTTCATCTTTTTCTTTAGGAATTTCTTCTTGGAATGTCCATCCATTAATGAAGCTAAACTTTGTCTTGTCTTTACTCTTAAATTCGAGTCAGCTAGCTTTCATTTCAGCAAGGATTTCCATTAATTTCTCTCTAAGACTTGCTTCTTCTTCTTCTTCTTCTTCTTCTTCTTCTAGAAGTTTGTTTCCACTCCTAAGGGTGATTACCTCTAGGTAGACAACATCAGTTTCATTTAAACTGGGCATACTCCCTTGCATCTCATTAGACAATATCTCCACCATTTAGCCCATCTAATTCACCAAATTTTGTATGCGAGCCTCTGTTTCTTGATGCTTTATGATTGATTCTTGAATGAAATCAATCATAATATCTTCTAAAGTTGGCTTGTTAATTGGAGGTGCTTGGTGGCATAAATATCCAATTGTAGCATAACTATTCCATCCATAGGCATAAGAGTTGCTCCATTCTGAATTATATTCATTCTCATATAGTGCACTTTGAGGTTGGTTATACATGCTCAGCTACTCCCATATATATATTGATGTTCGACATTCATGATTATAGTGATAACTCCCACAATGGCACGACAAGGTCTAGATATTGATTGAACCTCCAAAAATATATGAAAACACCTATCTCTCTCATTTGATGATGATATAGATAGCGAGGATGTATTTTAGCTCCCATAAATCTATTCCATCCTTCCATTATGAGTTGTGGTTGTAACAATGAATTTTAAATCCTATAATAAACCACAAACTCAAGATCAAGTAGAGAATTTCAAAAGATTATTAAATGAATAAGCCACAATTACAATTAAATACAATAAGAAATACATACAAAATCTAAATTAAATTAAAAAATAGAAACAAAAATATAACAATATAATATAAAATAAAATAAAGAAAAATGGTTAGAGTAATAAAATAGAAGTTTTCCTAATATCATTATCCTAGGCAACGATGCCAAAACTTGATTAACTTATTTTATGAGTTGGTCAATTATGTACTACCACAAGTGCACGGTATAGTTGTAGTTATTACGACATGTATGGTCAATTATGTCAGCCCCCTAAAATTTTTTTCATTAACTTAAGCATAATAGCTTATGGAATAAATGCATGAGAAGAAATTGAGGGTATTTTAGGTATATAGCTTAAGTACCATGGGTAAAGTGGACTTTTAGGAAAGGCATGGTGGACTTGTCTTCGTAGCAGAATGGCAGCGTGAATAAAGGCAAGAACAGAAGAAAAAGAGAGGCTTCGG
>JANZXR010000170.1:12167650-12177779 GCA_027575705.1 Erythroxylum echinodendron | reverse complement strand
ATTCCGCATTATCTTCATTTTTAATCCTTTCACGTCCGATCCTGGGTGCGTAATGAAGTCTGCTCTACGCGTTACATTATCATCTTAGATTAAAATTAGATTAATTAAGGGTAAGTTGGATTATTTTAGTTAAATTAAGGTTATTAGCTTTAATTAGGCTTTATTATACGAACAAAAATTAAGAATTATAAGTTCAATATTAATTTAAGTTTAAATAAGTTATATGGGTCACCTATTTTTACATAAAAGACGTAAGATATGGTAAAATTCACGTAAACATTAATCAATAAAAAATAATACTACATCATTACAGACGACATATAATTGATGGAAACATAAAGGTTTTTATCTGTTTTTAGTTTAAATTAAATGTTTTGAAAATATTAACATTCATTTGAACACTTCAAAGTATTAAAATATGATCTATATTTTAATACAAGTACTCGTGAAGATGCTACAGCCTTCAATTCTTCAAAACCAGGTAAAAATGGAACGTGGACGCGGTCAAAAAAATTAGTGCAAAGATCATAATCATATGTGCCCTTAAACACATTCACATAGGGTCAGAAATTGGGATTTCTATGTTTATAAAAGATCTGTGCATAGAGATGACAATTTTTGTCTGGAATAATTAAATTAGATCAGTCTTAGTTGATTAAACTTTATATTAGATTCGGGTTTGAATAACTTGAATTAGTTAAACCTAAAATTCAAAGTAAAATAACATCATTTTGAATAAAATAATATTATTTTTAAATTTGAAATAAAACTAAAAATAAATTAATCGGGTTTAAATTGACACTATCGAACTTCAGACCTAGCTTATTGTCAAATCTACTATAAACACATGTGTCTATTTATTTTAGAGTTAATACTCAACTGTAATTTTACTAATTTACTTGGTATTAGCTAAGTATTCCAAAGTTATTGCATGACACATTAATTAGTTCAAAATTTTTGTTTATATTCTCTTCAATTTTTGAAAAAAAAATGTATTTTGGGAGAAAATTTTCATATGGTGTATTTAAAGTAATTTTATTTTTATAAAAAAGTACTTGAACTTAAAAATTTTATTTGATTGAGGGTTCGAAGTGTTTGGATTTTCAATTAAGTATGGCCTTTAATTGATTAAAATGAAAACACCAATAAAATTGTGACTAAGCTATCACTAATAGCATGTCCTTACACATGTCTACTATTCTTAAGTATTTTGTTTAAATAGTATTACATTAACTGTACTAAAATTTTAGATAATCAAATAAGGTGTTATATTCCCAACATTTATAAAATTAGTAACTTTTGTGATTAAAATATTTAGTATATTTTACATTATTTAAACTTTGGAAACATGTAACATATATATGAAATTTTAATCAATGCATAGAAGATAATTTTGGCAAAAAGATGATTTATGAAATCTTAACACTAGATGATTTTCCTGTGAATTTTTTTCTTTGCAATTGTTCCTTTACTTAAAATGAACACCCTTCAAGTATTTCTCATTTATGCAAATATTTTTATGGTTAATTTTTTTAATAAATTGCATTTTACTAATATGTTTTTAAAAGTAAGTTTATAAATTTTCCTCACCACTTTTGACCCTAATATTTACACCTATCGACAAATTTAACCCTAAGATTTTAGAGTGTACAAATAAATCCTTAACATTTGGAAAACATTTAAATATAAACCCAAAATAATGAAAAAGCTAATGGCTTTATGACGCCATCAATTTTCTACTAGGTTAGTAAAGACGTGACAATTTTTAATATTAATTTATTAATTTTATGGATCCTACCTTTTATGTCAAAGCCCTGTGACAATGTAAAACTCATGTTCTTAAAATAAAAATAAAAATATTTTATTAATTTTTTACCTAGTACCCACCCAATTTAATTTTTAACTCCGTTGTTATTGAAAAGCTTAAGGATGGGGCAGCGAATAAGACCTACCCCTCATGAGTAATAAAGCAATGAAGATCAGCCTCTCGCTATGGCACCATCTGTTCCACTTCCAAATGCTTTATTCCTCGTAAGGTGTAGGTCTGCTCCTACAAAGAACAGGAGAAGAAGAACAAGAACAAGAAGGAAAAGAAGAAGATGATCAAAGATGAAGACAGGAAACAAGAGAAAAAGGGGAAGAATCAAAAGACTGTGATGGAGGAAGAGAAAACAAAAAGTAAGAAGGAAAGCTAACTTCCATCCACCGTCCTCCCACCACCACCACCTGTTGCCAGAACATGGAATATTATCTCTGCTTATCTCTATCGCCCTAAACCAATTAGTGGCGTTACAAAGTTATTGATTTTTTATCTGATTGTGGTTCTAAAGTTATGGCATTGGACATCGCAAGACACAACTATGATGTAGTATAAATAAAATAGCCAGGTTTTAAAGAGATTTCACTATGTTGATCAACTCATAAATGTGAATTCTACAAATTTCAGTATTCAAAAAGTGATAAATAAATAATTAACTAAGTTTAGGTTAAATAATTTTATTTTTGAAACCCTTGTATACTTAAATATAACGTAGATGAAATGAGAAACTTATTAAAAGTTTATAAAATTAGTCATCAAACAAAGTGAAAACTGTACGACATTAATATGTAAAGAACCAAAGCTAACAAACTGTGATAGATTCAAAGCTATAAGCTAGCTTAACCAAAAAAAAATTACAATTTTTATTTTATTATAATTTAATTATAGGATCAAAAATATTGAAATTGTTGAATTTATTATTAATAGGGTATGTGGCTAGTAAGTACTATTATTATTAATAGGGTATGTGGCTAGTAAGTACTATTCTCATATGTATTCATTTTCTTCTTTAGAATTCATTATGGAAGAAGCTAGGGTCTATTAAAAATATTGAAGTGCATCTATTTAATGACAATATGAAGAACAACTGAAAAAAGAAAAAAAATAGGAAAAAGGAATCAAAACCAAGTCTAGTCCCTATTTATTTCTATGTGTAGTTTTGTGCAGACGAAGGCCACAGTGGATGTGTAGGATTGGAACATCTCCACCGTTTTATATCTTGAAAAATGAACCTCATCGTCTTAAACAAAATCATGACAGTACTTTCAGTAAGGAATGTTCTTGCTACATAAGTGAAAGGGTGTCAAAATCTTGTCGGTAATTGATTGAAGAAGATGTAAAAAACTTGAATTTTTAATTAGAAATGGCAGTAACAACAAAGTTATCATCTCTTCTAGCTTCTACTCCTCGCTAACAGTGGCGCAGTCAGAAATTTTTTAGAGCCGGGGCTGATTAGATAGCGATGGAGTGGTGGTGAAAACTTCCAACAAATTCAATATTAATTCAACATAAAGAATTTGATAATAATAATAAATAATAATAATAATAATAATAACAGTAATAATTGATTGGGAATTTTAATCCTTATAGAGGTAAATTTGTTTTTAAGGACTTCATGAAAATTATAGGTCTAGAAGTCCTCTTCAAAGCGGTCTTTGAATGACCTTAATCCGATATTTATAGTGAAAGATATGTCCTTTTTACCAAAACAAGTGGAGAAAAGAGAAAAGAGAAAAGAGAAAAGAGAAAAGAAGAAAGTGTCGCGATCGCCACTTTGGGGGAATTATAGGAAAGTTGCGATAGCGATTTTCATGAAATTTCCAAAAGCTGCGATTGCGACCTTCCTCTAATTTCCTCAAAGTCGTCGCGATCGCGACTTTCCTCTTTCCTCTTTTCTCTTTTCTGCAACCTATTTTGATAAAAAGGGCATAACTTTCACTACAAATATCGGATTAAGGTCATTCAAAGACCTTTTTGAAGAGAACTTCTAGACCTACAACTTTCATGAAGACCTCAAAAATAAATTTTACCTCTATAAGGGCTAAAATTCCCAATCTACTATTATTATTATTATTATTATTATTATTATTATTATTATTATTATTATTATTATTATTATTAAATTCCTTATAATTTGATATTTTATAAATTATTTTTAGAATTATAATTTGTTAGAATTATTAAATTCCAATTTTTTCATCCTGATAATCTCTGCTCAAATTAAAACACAAAAGTCAAACATAAGACAATTATGGTCTCAATCAGATTACAGTAGAGTCATCAGTAAAAGTTAAGCATGCCTCTCGCAAGAAAGGATCCCTCCAACTCACTCAGAGCCAGAATCAGATTCCTAAGTGAAGTCAAACCACTCAACGATGATATGATTCTGTTGCTCAATATGTTTCCTCTTAAATCCAGCGTCTCCAACTCTTCAGGTGTTGAAACTTCTGCAGAACCTGGAGAAACCATTTTAGAAACTAGCAGAAATTTGCAAATAGTGCAAGTTCGTCAACTACACATCTACTGTCTACACCTTTATTATCATCAGTCCACTCACCAATCAAGCCGAGACTGGCGCGGGGGCTTATCCCGTGCTAGCTTCGCCCCTGCTCGCTAATGTGTCTCTCATGCCACCCATAACCTATGTTTATTTTGCTATATCAGTTGACATCTTGTAGTAATCAATGTCATATCTTATTACTACCAAACTTTCCTTTTTACTAGTTGTTTTCCCTTCCTCCATCAAAGTCTTTAGATTCTTCCCCTTTTTCTCTTGTCTCCTATCTTCATCTTTATCTCCATGTTCTTGATCATCTTCTTTTTCTTACTGTTCTAGCCAGTTCTTTGCAAGAACAAACCTACACCTCATGAGCAATAAAGCATTTGGAGAAGTAACAAACAGTGCAACAACGAGAGGCTGATCTTCATTGCTTTATTGCTCATAAGGTGTAGGTCTCGCTATTGCACCATCTTCCTTGAGCTTTCTAATAACAATGGAGTTAAAAATTAACTTGGGTGTGTCCTAATAAAAAATTCACAAAATTTTTATATTTTATTTTAAGAAGATGGGCCTCACATTGTCACATTAACTTTGACAAGATAAGGTAGGGCTCGCAGAATCAATAAATTACTCTTAAATATTATCATCTCATTGCTGACGTGATAGCAAACTGACGATGTTAACCTTTCCATTATTTTAGTGTTATATTTAAACATTTTCTAAATGTTAGGGTTTAATTTATACATTGTGAAATCTTACAATTAAATTTGTCGATTGGTGTTAATATTAGGGTCAAATAGATTCCTGTCTCATCATATATTCATAATATACTCGTGGAATATTATACCACTAAAGGACTAACTCATATAGGTTTCACTCGCAATCCCTTACGTTTAGATGAAATCACATACATACTAAAAAGAGCTAGTTTTGCCATAATTTACATATTGTTAGAGGTAACTAAAAAGTTGCCTAAGGTAATACCTATAATGAGATTAGATGATAGGGGAAAGTTTTTTAAAGATTACCCGATAGTTACCTATAGTTGGAAACCTGGAAATTTGATGCTGAAGTAAACTTGGGTGCTTATATGGAGGAAATTCAAGACAGGTGAATTCAGTGAGCTAAACCTATCAATGATGTATGAGAAGAAGAACCAACTCCCATCACTCCTTAAGGAAATAAGGAGGCAGGAGAACCATCCAAAAGAGAAACATATAAGGCAATAACATAGGGATTTTTAGATCAGGCCAAGGAAACCATTGTGGAAGTCACATATAGTGGAGACAGGTAAAGCATATCTAAAAATTATAAATTTTTAACCTAGGTGGATTAGATTCAGGAGGAAGCATTAAAGGAGATTGAGACAGACTCTAGCTTTAAGAGGGTTAGAGAGTTTCAAGAGGAAGAAGAAGTCTTCAACCTTGCAAACCTAATGACTATAATGATATGGACCATCAAAAGGAAATGGTAGCTTATCATTTACAGGAATCTAAATCTTTTTTTATTGGTCTCCTATACACAATAGTAAAGGAAAATAATGGCTCTAAGCTTCAGTTTTCAAATGACAATTGAAGTTTCCTAACAAATCATAAATGTTATTATAATGGGATAATTTAGTGGCATATGATATAAGGAGATAGATGTTCAACCAGTTATAGTGGAACAACAGTTAATCCACCTTAAAGTCAAGAAGAAGAGTAATGTTGTAAGTCTATAAGTTTTAATTATCTATACATTCAATTATATATTTCAACATGTATACTTATGGGATAGCATGAATAGAATTGGAATGGAATATATGGGCCTTACCTAATTACTAGGGACTTTAATTACATGCTATATGCAAATAAGGCTAAAAGGGGAAACATTTGTCAAAGAAATCATATAAAAGAGTTGAAGGATTGCGTAAACTAGATTCAATTCCATAGGTTAATTAGAAAGAAGCTTGATAGGGTAATGGTTAATAGAGCTTGGTTATAGAGTTCCCCTAAAAGTAAAACCTCCTTTAATAACAATCTTTTTATCTAACCATAACTGAATACTCATTTAGAATATCTTCAGTAAATAAAAAAAGTGTTCATTTTTAAATTTAATAACTTCTTGATTGGATTGGATGGGTTCAATATACCTATTGTTAGAGGAGTTAATTTAGGAATAGACAGAACTAAAATGTTCATTCGTGTAAGGAAATTGGAGATTATAAAAGGGGAATTAAAGCTATTGAGTAAATATATTTGGAATAATACTTGTAAGGTAGTTATGGACGTTAAAGATAAGCTGAACTTAATTTAGGTAAAGCTCTAAACCCTAAGAACGAGCAACTTAGGAATAAGGAAATTGTAGCCTTAAAATATTATACAAGAATTTTGGGGATCAATGATTCTATACTGAAGCGAAGGGCCAAAGCTATTGATATGTGCCTAATTGATTGTTTAATTATTTCATAACACTTAGTGATTAACGACATAAATTACTGAAAATACTCACTTTGACACATATGTGATTTTAGGCACAAGTCGAAAGCAAAGAAGTTAAAGTGAGACAAAAGCACGATATTTAGGCCATTTTTTGAAGATTCATTTTCACTTGTCTTTATGAAGTAAGAAGAAGAAAATTAAAAGATAAGAAGAAGGCAAGAAAAAAAAAGAAAATGCAACCAAGAACCCTAGTTGCTCATGGCATGCAACTGGAAAAATAAGGAAGTAGAAAGATATGCATGTTTAATTTAAGAAAATGAATTTAAAGGATGATGGACAATAATAAAACGACACCAAGCTGAGAAGAAAGTGGCAGCAAAAGAAGAAGAGAAGAGGCTATTAGGAAGAAGTAAAACGCAGCGCATAAGGTGGATTAAAACAAGACCAAAAAAGACATAGGAGCAACTAGGAGAAATGACGCAGCACGTTGGATGCTTGGAGGACCTAAAAAACGCAGCTCATATGTTTGCGTTTAACGCAGACAACTGCGCTAAAGCAGACGTAGTAGAGGCGTTGATTTTAAATGAAAATGTGTACTGTAGATGAACCTTAGATTAATTTGTCAAATCACAGGACAGTAGAGCAAACAGAGAACAATAGTGTAGAGAGGAGGTGCAATAGGGAAGAGCAAATAAGGGGTCTTCGGTTGGGGTTATAACATGGGGGCTTAAGCATTTTCTTGGGAGAGACCTATGAAGGGCTAGACATTCCGACACTGATTCGGTGGTGACATTGACGCCAACGACTTGGGTTAAGTGTATTTCACTGTTTTTGTTGTTTATTTATCTCATTGAATTTGGTGTTGTAAAATATGATTTTAATGCGTTTATTAAATCGTTTATTTGCAAAACTCATTGCTAGAATTTCGATATAATCTGTAATTGTTATGTTGAAATTCATGTGTGACAACTAATGAATCGTAATTATTAAGGATAACATAACCTAAGTTAAATGATGCATCGTATGTGGTTGTTGTTTTAATTAATCAGTTTTTCTAATTCATAATGCTACTTCCTAATTAAATCTAGAGATTGTAATCCTAGGTTATTCGATGGTTAGGTTTAATTAATGATCATATCTTGATTAAAGACTACCTAAGGCAAAACTCGGGTTAATTATTAACCCATGATTAATAGTTGCTAGGAGAGGTTTGAGAATAACAAATCAATGAAATATGTTTAATTAGTGTGTAGGCCAATATTGAAATAAAGAATTGGGTCCCTACTAAATTCTTCACTTTTATCATTTTCGCATGTTTTCTTTAATTTGATTTCATTAGGTTAGTTTTATTTTATTTTCTTATTTCAAAATCCAAAACTCTTTTTAAACCTAAACACAGATTCTTTTCGTTTCAGTGACTTTACACAAACTCTCTGTAGAATCAACCTAGACTCACTATTGCTATAGTAGTAGTTTAGTTATTTTATTTTGACTACCATTACAATTGGTTGTCAATTTTGGCGCTGCTACTGGGAAGTGCGGTGTTTTAGTTTTAGTTTGTGATTTAATTGGTGTTTTGTATATATTTGTTCATAATTGGTTTTGTTTTCAGTTATTTTGTGGTCCTTTCTTTATTCTGTTTTGTGTTTGTGATTTATAAATAAAAAAATATCATCGATGGAAATAATTTTTTCTTTAACTCTTATTCTCAATCTTATAACCAAGGTTAGATTGATCAACGTAACTTTGGTAATGGATGAAATAACCATCAGAATTACTCCTATATTAGTTTGCAAGACGCATAAGAAGTCTAATACAAACCAGAAATTTCCTATCACGACTCTGGTCTATCTTACTAATCAACCTAAATTTGGTTATGGATGAAATAACCATTAGAATTACTTCTACGTTAGTTTACAGGACGCATAAGAAGTCTCATACAAACCAGAAGCTTCCTATCACGACTCTGGTCTATCTCTGGAAGAGTTGATTAATATTGTGAAAGCTAATACTTGGCAACTGCAGCTGAATACTCTACAATTCCAACAGAATGGAGGGTAATTTCCATAAAATACATGGTCTAGTGCCCAAGATTCAAAGAGCTAACATGACTTAGGTACATCTGTAGAAGAATTGTATAATATTATTGCTGCTAACAATCTTCAAATTCAACAGAATATACAACAGTTCTAACAGAATATGCAACAACTATTTTAGCAAGGTGTAAAGCAAATCCAATAGGAAGCTCTGCAATTCCAGCAAGATGCATTGCCTCGATGGGGAGATATCAATCATCTAGAACCGCAAAGTGAAAAGAAGTAGCTGTATTAACTCGAGGTGTACCCAATGGACATTTTTGCAGAAACTTTACAAAGTGATAAGGAGATTGAAATTTTTGAGGTCAATTCTCAACGAATTTCTTGTGTCGAAGAAGTTAAGGAGGTGCTCGAGGCAAAAAGAGTTATATGTTTTAGCTCGGAGGTAAATACTGAGTTCCATTTTGTTGTTGAGAATGACTTTTTACTTTTACCTAGTAGGTTAGAGGAATTAAACAATGAGGAAAAAGGTGAAGATACATTCGAGATCTTTCAAGAAAGCATAGACTCAAAAGAGATCGAAAGTCTAAAGATAGGGAGGACGTTAAATAGGAATGATAATCAACAAGGCCCTATCCGGAACAACCTCGCATGGAAGTGGCGCTAACTATAATACCTGAAGATCATAATTTTGTTATGTGAGGAGAAGAAGGAGTCGAGCCGGAACAAAGGCGCTTCTTGAAAGGCAACCCAAGGGAATTAAATTTCTATTCTTTACATTTTCGCATTACTTTTTATTTGTAAGTGTATTTCTTGCTTGTTTTTAAGTTTGCAATCAAAATGAGAGAAAAAATAAAATAAATGAAACAAACATTTTCTCATTTTCTATTGCTTCTAGGACTATATAGTCATAATTAGAGAATGAATTGAATAGAGAATTTTATAGCAACTTTAACATGTATTTTTACTCTTATGATTGGTTAATATGCATTATCTTTAGAAGAGTAGTGACTAGTGGTAGATAAAGCCTCTGAGATTTTGAGCTTTATTAGACTGACACATTCATATCAATCTCATTGTCTTTTGATAATGTGTGACCTTCATGACTTATACATCCTAATTTTTTCCTTGAATTTCTTTTCGAGACCACATTTTTATCATATGCATTAATGTGAAAATGATTAGGCATTCTTTGTTTCATAAGCTACATTAGCCAAATAGCCTACCCCATTTGTAACATCTCGTTTCCATAGAACGGGTCGGACCAGAGAAACGGATCCAAGTGTGGTAAATCAGAGAAAGTAGAACAACACATCTCATGCTCATGCATTTGTGAACAGTGATATGTGCACAT
>JANZXR010000170.1:12151768-12167550 GCA_027575705.1 Erythroxylum echinodendron | reverse complement strand
AAAGAGTTTAAATAAGTAAAGTGTTTTAAAAAGCGGGTACACATACGTGATAAGTGTAAAGTGTTTCAAAAAAAAAAAGTGTACCGAGTTTTGTTATGTTAAGTGAGTGATGTGTTAAGTGATGTGACACGCCACCCTCTCGGGGCACGGATCCGGGTATCACCATCGATATCGGGTTCGGGTTTTGCGGGAATGGGGTGTTACACATATAGAGTAGATCTTAACTATGTGGCTTTATAAAACGACTGTAGGAGGACAAAATTGTTAAGAGAGGAGACGTTGTTATGTATATAACAGTCTTGGGTTATTGTTTGTACAAGATCGATAAATAAAGAATTCAAGTGTTTTTAAGGTATGGAAAACTTTAAGCAAAAGGTACTTAAGGAAATCACACAATGAATTAGAGAAAATCAATTATACAATGAAGAAGTAGGTAAATGTCAAGTTAAGATAGCTAGGACATAAAGAATCAATGGAGTAGAGCCTTATAAATAGCAAAGAAGATAGTTCATGCTGTATAAAGAAAATCACCGAGTAATATAGTAATATATTTTAAAACTAAGAATAATGGAGTGGATTAAAGGATAACCTTCTTCGGTCATCAAGGATGGTGACACTGTTGGAAGCATTATAGTTAGAACGAGTTTATATTATCTAGAACAATAAATGGTTAGTATAATTATACTTTTAATACAAAAAACATTGCATGTAATAATCCAAAACTAGGTTGTGTAGTAATAGAAATGATAAAATTAGAAATGTAGGAATTATAAAAATGTTAGTTTTAAGAATGTAAAAAGATAAGTATTTAAACATTTTATTTTATTTTAAATATAATTGATGATTTTAACTTGAATAAATCTAAAATATTTAAAATCGTTACATATGCATAACAAAGAGAGCATTAAGATATATAAATAACAAAAGAATCAAGTAATCAAATTGGCAATGAAAATAAAATGTAATTAATGGAAATATTTTAAAAAATGAGAATTAAAGTTTGACATTGTTTGTTGATGCATTTTTTTTTTGTGAAAAAGAACTTAATTACCTTTAACCACGTAGTTTTATTATTGAGGACATTTTCAGTCATGATTATATTAATTGTTAAGCAAGACACATTCTTCATTCAAATTCAGAAACTTTCAAGCTAAATGCTCTGTGAGGTATGACCTGTCTACTCCGTGTCATAAATGTTACCATGAACACCATTATCTTCTTCTCAACCCACCAACACAAGGTCATGGTAGTAGGAGAAGATGGAAATTACACAAGGCATTGACGACAAATTTTTTTTGCAATATCTCCTAGACAAAAAATAAATGTTTTATTACATGCTAACCAAAGTCCCAAGAACTCCTACTACATAGCTGCTAAGGCTCACTCTAGCGGCATAAGTATTTCTTATGAAAACACCACCATTCAAGCACCACAAAATATTATGGCTTAAATATTGTCCATTCTCTCCATCAAAAGATTCCCGTGCCCCAAGAACCACTCCTATGAAGGTCTGAATAGAACTAGATTTGTAACAAGCATGATCAATATCAACTTTGTGACCAAACATATTGATGTGCTAAAAGCTTACTACTATCAGTAAAAGGGGGCATATGGAGATCATCTTAATAGTTTATGCCCTACAGTCAATTGTTTGGTTATAGTATAGTGACAAAATAATTTAAAGACATTCTTTATCTTATACATATATAGATGTATATGATAAAGTCCAAGGGATAATTATAATGTATATGATAAAGTCCAAGGGATAATTATACATTGCAAATGAAATTATAATGTGATTATAATTATGAGATTCATATTGCATTTATGTATTATCCCTAAATGTTCCTAGTCATTGTTCTACTAAGATTGGACATTAATATAATGTAAAAAATCTAGCACACGTTTTTTTTTTCTTATAAAGGAAATAGTCGATCTCATAGACTAAAGTATAAAGATACTTAAACAAACGTGTGGGTACTTGTTAGAAAACAATTCACTAATATTAGTAAAAACCTAAAGTGGGCAAGAGTTGGCATGTTTAGTGTGCATTGGTAGAGATAATTAACATGGGTGAGATTAAAATGCAAGATTAAAAATTATTAGTGCATTTAAGTTGTCCTGAGTCTAAGGGTATATGAAAGTATTTGACTTTAATGATGAATTCTACAGTTATAAAAATCTACAAGGTTTATTATACAATAACTTGAATTATCTTAACTTATTCATGGAACATTGAGATTACACTATGAGTGTGCTTAGATAGAACACATATCCAAATAATTTAGGATAGTTAACTAAATGCTTATTAAGTTACTTGTTTGTTTAAAAGGTGATAATGTTATGACATATGACAAGAACATAGAATAGTGGGCTTTAAAAGTTAGAGTACTTCGTTCATAAACAAAAAGTTCATCAATGATGTGGTAGCAGGATGTGGCATGTTCCAATATCATATTCTTCATTATCTTAGTAAAGTTAGCTATTTAAATGGTGCAACTCCCTACTAACTAGTGGAGTTAATGGAAGAGGTGGTATCACTTCATTAACTTAATAGATTAATAGTGAAGGTAAATAATGTAGCTCATTTGGTTATTAAGTTCTTCTAAGTCTATGTAAAGGCATCCAATGTAGGTCATTTAGAATGTTTTACAGTCAATCATCTACTTAGAAAGAGATTGTAAATTTTAAAAGTATCATTTTTAAAGAATTTTAATCAGGGATTTCTTGTGTATTCTTTATAAAGTGATTCGGGGAGGAACTATATGAAGTCCTTTATAATGTTTATTATGAGCATAGTTGAACAAAAGGTTGATTTTATAATTATTTTTCTTAACCATTTATTTCAATTTAATTGTATAAACATTTATGTATTAAAAGAGAGTGAAATATTTAAACATGAGAGTGAGTGAGACATTTAAAACTAAAAAGAGGTATTTATCAACTATCACAAAAGAAAGTTGAGTTAAGTTTTGACAAATGTAAGCTTAGCTATGTACTAAGACTTTGATTATTTTATTATTTATTTAGTTGTACTTTGAAAGGAGTTCCTTTCAAAGTTCAAAGTATCCATAATGATCTGTTCAAGCTAGTTTGATAAATACTAAAATGCACTTTTATTTCATTTTATTTTATTATAATGCAATTTTAATTTATTTAATTATAATGCAATGTATGTGTTATATAAACTAAATATTTACAAAATTGGGTGTGGTTGCTAATAATATATAAGTTTGGGGTTATATAACTTTAAGTGTTCACTTAGAGGTTTTTTTCAATTAAAAGAGAATTTCTTTATTTTTAAAGAAAATAAAATATGTTTTTTTATTTAAAGCTATATTGTATACCATCATCATCAGATTTTTTTGATAGAAAGGATACGTTATTAAAATTAAATCATCAATTTGAAGCTACATGATCATAATCGGCCTCAGAAAAACAAAGTCTTAAATCAAAAGATAACCACTGCACAAGCCTTACTAGAGGACTCGAAAAAACATGCACTCTTACCGATAGTGCTACTGCATGGCGTGCTAGATAATCAGCTACAGTACTAGCTTCATGAAAGATATGTTCCACCCAGACCTCATCGCAATAACTGAAAAGTTGATGGCGCTCACGAACCAAAGGTCAAACCTTGCGGGGAAGTTCACATAGTGTTAAAAGCTGCCACATCTCCCTGGAATCAGTTTTTATATGCACATACGTGCCTCCACGTTGACGACATAACTCCAACCCTGCACTAACTGCCAATAGTTCTGCTTCCAACGCAGTGGTCGAACCAAGAGAGTGTGAGAAACCCCAAAGCCAACGACCCTGTGAATCACATAGCACAGCCCCCGCACCTCCGGACCTTGTTGGAGCAATCCAAGATCCATCATAATTCAGTTTTACCCAGCCCTTGATGGGTGGGATCCATCTAACCCAACGATGTTCCTGACGCCCTAACCCAGGTACCAACGAGCGAGTAACACATAAAGCAGTCCAGAATTGGTGAGCAATAGCAACAGTTGTAACATGGAGGTCCTCCACCCCTCGCGAGATAGTGTGGAACACCAGTTCATTTCTTCTGTGTCATAAGAGCCAACAAACCGTACCAAACAGGACCGACCCAGGGATGCTAGCTACCCCAAATGAGGACATTGGGCTGAGATATAGTAATAACCAATATGAGAGTGAAGCTGAAAAAAAATTGCAACTGTATACTAGCCGACACAAGTTGTTCCTACAGTCGACGAGCATTAGGACAATCACGAAGTACATGCAAAGAAGACTATTCCGCAGTTGAGCAGTGAGGACACATGGGATCAGGAACAAGTTGACGACGATGACATTACCATTTGGTAGCAAACCTATCATGACCAATAAACCACAAGAACGCTCACACCCTCTCCAGTCCCTGGCACTTCCATATCGTCGACCATAATCTACTCACCTCCTCTGGGCTATGCTCGTCTAATAGTCCATAAGTTGACTGCATGGAAAAGTAACCCATAGGGGATAATCGCCACATAATCTCATCTTGATCAGCATTAGCATGGGGGTATGAAACTAGTAACAAATAAGTAATAACAGTCTCAGGTAAAAACTGTCGAAGAGAATCGACAGACCACTGGCTAGAAGATGAAACAAAATAGCGAACTGAGATATTCCTCAGCAATAACAGGACCTCCGCTTCTATCTGTGATATAAGAGGGCCCCCGGATGGCATCTAGTCATCCTCCCAAAACAGTATATTATCACCTCATCGAAGAGACCATTTGCAACCACCAATAAAAACTGGCCAAATATAACAAATACCACGCCAGGCAGGAGATGAACTCGGAGTAGGCTTCGGATGATGTAATAAAGAACCCATAAATCTGTACTTCACACATAGGAGTCGAACCAAAGAGCATCAAGAGAAGAAACAAACCACCATGCAAGCTTTAGTAAGAGAGCATGGTTTTCTCAGTAGACTTACAAGCCACTTCCTATGATAACATATGCATTTTGCGATGTTGATCGGTCGAACCTAAAATAAATGAACGAATAAGTTTATCAATCTCCTAAGAAATCGAGGCAGGCAAGCAGTAAATTTGCATCAAATAAACTGGCACCATCGATAAAACCGACTTAGATAACGTGACTCGTCCCGCTAATGACAATTGATTAGCTTTCCATCTAGAAAATTTTTGTGTCATATTATCCAAAATTCTTATATAATAGGATCTCAAATTCTGACCCCACCACCTGAGCCCCCAGATAACAACTTAATGATGTGGTTTTCTGGAAGCCAAACACAATACAGACCTGACTCTGTACCACCCCATATGTATTGTCCGAAAAGAGAATGGTGGATTTTGAGGCACTTACCTTCTGATCAGATACCCCGCAGAATTGATTAAGACATTGCTAAATAACAAAGGCTTGATCCAAAGAAGCTTCAGCAAACAACAGTAGGTCATCAGTGAAACAAAGATGAGTCAAACATGAACCCCTGCGGCTAACTCGAATAGGATGTCAACTCCCTTGATGTACAGCATTGGAGATAATATGTGTAAGTCACTCCATGCAAAGAACAAAAAGGTGGGGAGACAAAAAATCTCCCTGCCTCAACCCATGGCTTGAATAGTAGGTAGGCGACAATTTCCCATTCAACAAGACTTATATGGAAGCCCTGCACGTGCATGTCAGAACCCGCCGGATGAATTCCCCTCAAATCCAGCCCCGCTAAAGGTATCTGTAAGAAATGCCCAATTAACACTGTCATGAGCCTTATCTAAGTCCAATTTAATAATGATCCAACCCTTAGTTCCCCTACGATGCCTTATAGTATGAACCACTTCCAGGACCACCAGAATATTGTCAATAATTTGACGCCCCGGTACAAAGTTGGCTTGTAATGAGGAAACCAACGATGATAGGTATGGCTGCATATATTGCGCAAGAAGCTTCATAATAGCCTTATACAACACACTACAGAGAGCAATAGGTCTAAACAGAGAAAAAGATGCCGGATTATCAACCTTAGGGAGTAATACCAGTAAAGTAGCATTAAGAGTCGGGTCCAGGCAACTTGTTGCGAGAAACTCACGGATACAGCGAATGACAGATTTGCTAACAGTTGGCCACTGGCTAGTGAAGAAGATGGGCTGGAGGCCATCTAGGACCGACACCTTGTATCCTCCCATATTTTGAAGACCCAAAAAATGGCATGCTCAGTGATACCATCTATAAAACTATCAAATGATAACATAGGAACCAACGAAAAAACAGCCTCGATACGTAAGGAAATCAATGCAGAAAAAATTGGGACATAAAATTCTTGATAAAATCCTGTAGCCATTCGCTTAAACTCGTCCACATCCGAGCACCACTGAGCTTTGGAATCCTACAATGCATGGATATGATTTTGTCGATGCCAAGCCAAAGTGGAAAGATGGAAAAAGTGAGTGTTCCGGTCTCCCAATTAAACCCAATTCACCTGTGACTTCTGCATCCACAATAACTCCTCCTGGGGTAAAACCAACTCATACTATCGTTGAACCTGCTGGTAAAGTTGGTTTAAATATGATGACCAATAGGCATCTAAAGCTTTCTCTAGGCCACTCAGTCGAGCCCAAAGGTGATTTTATGCCAAATAATATTACCAAATACTTCTTTGTTCCAAGTACTAATATTCTTCAAAAAAGCCTCATATGCAGAAGACCATTGCGAATTCGACATCCAATGATCAGCCACAAAGGGAAAGAATCCAGATGGGTGAGCCAAGTGGCCTGAAATTGAAACTGTTTGGTTGCACGAGGCCCTACACCACCCACTGGTGTGAAGACATACAAAATAGGCCGATGATCAGATTTAATTCTATCCTCCTTGACTCTTCTCATATCATACCCCCAGTCAAGGTGGAGCATTTTTCTCAATCAGTTACTAGGAAGTTCCCTTTCAGGATTAACAATCACTTAGCTAAAGCACCAGGATTTCCTTAAGCTTTCACGAAAGGATCCGATTGCTATTTTCAAAGGATCAAATTGTTCATTTGTGGCCAAAAATTGAAGGAAATTAAGAAAGAATTGAAATCTCTGCATTCCTTAAAAGGCTCTACTGAACAATCTCTTTCTAAAGACAAAGAAGAACTCACTGGAATTCAGCATAGTCTTGCATTAAACTCTTAAGACCCACAACTTCTTGCTAATGAAAAGTAGGCCCTTTTCTCACTACATGTTCACAGTTCAAAATCACAACTCATTCCTCCAATAAAGAGAAAGAGTGAATTAGCTTAAAGATGGAGAAAAATGCACAAAATTTTTTTCAACTCATTTCTATCTCGTAAAAATAGAAACAGAATTTGTTCCATCTCTACTATTGAAGGAGTTCAGCTTTAGAACCATCAAGAAATTCAAGAAGAGGCTATCAGATATTTCAATAATTTCCTTAGTTTTTCAATTTCTAAAACTATCATCAAGACAGATCTCTCAACTTTCATTTCCAAGAGACTAAACCATGAAGACTTTAACATGTTGACTAAGGTAGTCGATCATAGGAAAATTGAAGAAACTCTTACTCATTTGAATGGTATGAAAGCCGTAGGTTAGGAGAGACTCAATGGATATTTCAACTAAAAATCATGGGAAAATACTGGCCTTCAAGAAAGCAATGAAAGAATTTTTCTCAAATGGAATACTTCTCAAGAAAATCAATTAAATTTTTCTTTGTTTGGTTCAAAAAAGTGAAAAACCCACATCTTTCAGTGAGTTCAGAATAATCTCTTATACAAACTTCCTCTACAATATTATTTCAAAGAACCTTGCAACAAGGCTAAGGTAAGCACTCATCCTACTCATCAGTGAAAATCAAGGAGCTTCCATTTGTAATAGGCAAATTGGTGATAATTGTATAAAAGCTACTCAAGAGTTATTCACAAGTGAAATCAACTCCACATTGCACCATTAAGATTGATTTTCATAAAGCTTTTGACAGTGTTCAATGGAGCTCTAATGGTAGACGATGCAGGCTTATGGATTCTCAGCTATCTTCATCAAATGGATCAAAGAATGCGTCACCACAATGACCTATTCAGTTCTCATTAATGGCAACCCCTCTAACTCGTTCAAGGCTAGGAAAGGCTTAAGGTAGGGGGACCTTATTTCCTGATAGGTAATTTTCCAAATTTTAAATTAAAACCTCTTATCCTTCAAGTATACAAATCAGAAATCGCAGTATAGATAGGTATTGTCCCATAGGGAATGGTTAGTAACTGAAATAATCCAAATTTTGTTTTGTTTAAGAAACTCAAATAATTAGATTTGAAAGATCCAAAATATAAAAATTAAGAGTCATACATACACACTTTAGGGTTGTCACAAAAATAAGAACACAAATTTAGAAAATGGTGAATTAAAGTATCAATTTAACAATTTAGGATTATCATTACCTAACTATATATTCTCTCACTTTATCAATGTTCATTATGTTTGGTCCAAAATTTACTAATGTCCTAGTTCTTTCACTCTCATTACTTGAACCAAATAATCCTTTTTTTAATGATGTAAATGAATTATGTAAGCTCTCACTTCCCATTTTTCACTTAACCATTAAAAGGATATGAACAGATTTTCGGGCAGCCACTTTTTCATTCATGATTTGTCTCTAAATGGCAAGGTAACTTGATATATGGAGTGTTTTTAGTGTAATCCCACTATAATGGAACTTAATAACGTATTTATTAACTTCATATCTCTGTGTGAGCTAAGGGTGGACAGCCATATACCATAAACATCAAACACATCCAGAATATTGAATAAAGTGAGGTACTACATAGTTTAGGCAATAACAACCCTAATAAATACTTAGAAATCCATCAAAATTTCATCCAACATGTTCATAACATATCCATACATCCTTATTAATCAAAAAAATAGAACAAAGAAGAAAGAAAAGAGAAGAAGTAAGGCTTATATGTTGAAGAGCAAAGTTGGAATTCTATGGTGGCAGCTTTATGTCTCCTTGAAATCCTTTGATTCCACCTTGAATTCTGTTGGTTTTCCTCTAAAAAATGCGTTCTTCTCTCTCCTTTGGATTTCTTGCACGACCTCCTCATTTCTAGGGTTTAAAATTGAGTTTTTATACCCCATTTATTGCTTAAACGTTGTAGGATGAAGGAAGTCGCCAGCTGGAATTTTCCAGAAAAGTTTTTTTTCTGTCTTAACTTCAATCCATGATATCTTATTGATTTCTTTTCCAAATTAGGCCGTTATTTCATCAATTTGAAACTGAATTTCTCCTATTTCTTTTGGATGAAAAACTAAAAGCATCTAATAATAATTTTATCTTGCAAAAGCTTAACATTGGTGATGGGTCAGCCCAAGAAAATTCTAGGTTTCCTATCGGTCACAGACTTGCTTTCTCTTTAGTTCTTCTATCCTTCCATCCCTCAAAACTACCTTCAAACCTATTGATTAACTATAAAATTAATCACTTAATCATTTCCAAAACACATGTAATTCATACCAACATATTGCAAGAAAAAGACGTGCAACAATGCCATGTAAATTTCATGCAAAACCTAATCCTAATGACCTAATTCACACACATTCATGCATAGTCACATGCATTCATACATAATCATGCAATTATATGAAACTAAGACAAAATATAAACTAAACGAGTTAATAACAATCAATTTATCACAATTAAATCACAAATTATGTTAAGAAAAGTATGTTCAAATGCCACCTATCAACTCCTCCATACTTAAACTTTTGTTTATCCTCAAGCAAAATCAAACACAAATACACAAAAACATCATAATATCCTATTTCCACATTAAGGGTTAGAACCCTAAATTTTTTAAAATGAGAAATGGCAATGAGAGAGTAGAAAAATTTCATACTCATGCATAATAGTAGCTGATATGTATTTAATTGTTGATATATTTAATCCTTTACACCTAGCGATTAATGACATGAAATGGCTTAAGATACTTACTTTAATTCATTTATGATTTTAGGTACAATTTCAAAATAAAGAAATTAAAGTGAGTCGAAAGCTATATGTTTTGGATATTTTTTGAAAATTAATTTTTACTTGTCTTCATGGAGCAAGAATAATAAATATTGGAGCAAGTAATTAATGCCAAGAAAAATAGGACATATGTTGAGAATAGAAAGAAGATTAAAGATGAAGTATACATCAGTCTATGAGCTAAATGATAGGGTGAATTAAAATGCAAGCAGCATAAATTTCATGAAAACAAAATGGCATAGAAGAGAGGAACAAAAGCATGAATAAAATGATGTAAAAGCCAAGAGTAAAATGGCAGTGCAAGAGCTAAAATAAAATACTTATCATCTGCGTATAACGCAGACAGCATCTGCGTTAAACACAGATGTTTGGCAAAAGAGAGAGGCGAGGGTTTGGCGTGTACAGGAAGAATGAGATTTTATTTTCCGTCAGCAACAGTGAGGAGAAACTTAAAAACAGAGAGTAGCGTAGCTGGAGGGCGTGAAGAGGAGAGTTGCGAGCGGCTTGTGGCTTACAGCTTGCGGCTAAGAAGTGATGTAGAGAGGTGGCTAGTAGCTTAATGGCTGGCATGGAGAGTGCGTAAGTAGAGAAATAGAAGATCTGCGTAGGTGTGAGAGAAGAGTAGAGAGCCGGCAAAGTAGAGAAGAAGAGTGAATAGTGGGGTGGGACAAATGTTTATTTGTCCCATCGATGAATAGCAGACAGTAAAAAGCTTAGGCAGTGAAGGAGGAAGGTAGGGTTTTTGGTAGAGTTATAAATATGGGGTTGAAGCATTTTCTTGAGAGATCTATGGAAGGCTAAATGTCTCAATGCCAGTTCAGAGGTGATATCGACGCCGAAAACCTAGGTTAAGTGTATTTTTCAATTTTTGTTGTATCTTTCTCTTATTAGAAATTGATTGTGTTATCCTATGTTAATTGATTTGGATTTTGTGTATGTATAATCAGATTTTTGTTATTGTTCGATTATTTATGCATGAACCCATAGGGTATTATGAAAAGATGATTTTAATGAATTCATTGAATTGTTTAATTGCATACCCATTGCCAGAATTTCGATATAATCCGTAATTGTTATGTTGAATTTCACATGTAGCGACTAATGATTTGTAATCATTAGGGTAGCCATGACCTAGATTAAATAATGCATCGTATGTGGTTATTACCTTAATTAATCAGTTTTCTTAATTCTTAATGCTACTACCTAATTAAATCAAGAGATCGTATCTTAGGTTATTTGGGTCAGGTGTAATCAACGATCGTATCTTGATTACACGAAACCTAAGGGAAAACTTGGGTTAATTATTAACCCATGATTAATAGTTTCCAAGAGAGGTTTGAGAACAACAAATTAATGAAATATGCTTAATTAGGGTGTAGGATGAGATTGAACTAAAGAATCGGATCCCTATCGAATTCCCCAATTTTAACATTTTTGTATATATTTTTAATTTGTTTTTATTAGTTAGATTCATTTTATTTTCTTATTCCAAAATCCACACCCCCTCCATTTTTCCTAAACACCGATTAATTTTATTTCATAAGCTAACCGAACACTCGTTGTGGGATCGACCTAGACTCACCACTGCTATAGTAGTAGTTCAGTTATTTTATTTTGACTAGCATTATTTTATTTTGGCACCGTTATTGGGGAGTATGATATTTTAGTTTTTATTTGTGATTTAATTTGTGTTTTGTTTATATTATTCGTAATTAATTTCTTTTCATTTATTTTGTGATCTTTTCTTTATTTTGTTTCGTGTTTGTGTTTTATGAAAATTAAAAAAAATTGATATGGATAGAAGTAATTTTTTCTTTAATTCATATTCTCAATCCTATAACAATGTTTGGACAGATCAACCTAACTTTTGTTATGGATGGGATAATTATCAGAATTACTTCTATGATAGTTTATAGGAAGCACAGCAATTCTCATACAGACCAGAAGCTTCCTATCACAACTCCGGTCTATCTCTGGAAGAGTTGAGTAATATTATAAACACTAATACTTTGCAATTGCAGCAGAATAGTCTACAATTCCAACATGATCGAGGGAAATTTTTAAAACTACACAGTCTAACGTCTAAGATTCGAAGAGCTAACACAATTCAGGTACATCTCTAGAAGAGATGCTTAATATTATGGCTACTAACAATCTTCAAATTCGACAAGATATGCAACAATTCCAGAAGAATATGCGACAACTTTTTCAACGAAATGTACAGCAAATTCGAGAGGATGCTTTGTAATTCTAGCAAGATGCAATGCCTCGATGGGGAGATATCAATCATCTGGAGCCACAAAGCGAAGAGGAGTAGTCATATCAACCCGAGGTGTACCTGATGGATCTTTGTATAGAAACTTTACAAAATGATGAGGAGCTTGAGAATTTTGAGGTCAACCCTCAAGGAGGTGCTAGTGTCGAAGAGGAACTCGAAACCGAAATGGACATATCATTTAGCTCAAAGGTAAGTACTGAGTCCATAATTATTTTTTAAACTAACTCTTCACCTTTATATGGCATACTGAGGAACAAAATGAGGAAGAAAAAGGTGAGGAGATGTTTGAAATATTTCCCAAGTGCATAGACTCAGTCGAGATTGAAAGTCTAGGGATAGCGAAGGAGCTAAATGGGAACAATTATCAACAAAAACCCTATCCTAAAGAACCTCACATTGAAGAACCGTATGTGCCACCTGAAGATCACAATTTTATCACATAAGGGGTAGAAGGAGTCGAGCTAGCGACCCTAAACAAAGGCGATTTTTGGGAAGCAACCCAAGGGAAGTAAATTTCTTTTATTTACATTTTTGCATTTCTTTTTATATTCATATGTGTTCTTTGTTGGTCTGTTTCTTGCTTGTTTTAAGTTTTCAATCAAAATGAGAGAAAGAATAAAACAAACAAAGAAACATTTGCTCATTTTCTATTGCTTATAGGATTATTTAATCATGATTAGAGTGTGAATTGACTAGAGAATTTCAAGGAAGCTTTGGCATATACATTTACTCTTGTGATTGGTTGATGTGCATTATCTTTAGAAGAGTAGTGACTAATGGTAGACAAAGCCAGTGAGATTTTGAGCCTTATTAGACTGACATGTTAATATCAATCTCATGGTCTTTTGATAATGTGTGACCTTCATAACATGTACAACTTGACTTTGTGTTGAATTTCTATTCGAGACCACATTTTTATCACATGCATTAACATGGATATGATTAGGTATTCTTTGTTTTTCATAAACTACATTAGCCAAATAACCTATCCTATTGACATGATTTTCCTTTGATAAACCGCTTTGAGCTTTATACCTTTTTTTTTGTATCAACCACATTATATGCTTTAAACTTAACCAAATATCCTACCCAAGTCATAAAGCTAGTGAAGCAGTTGTGATTGGTGAGTTTGTGGATGTACAAAAGTGTAAGTGTGGGTACGTATGTGTAGATTGGCTATAACGATTGGGATGTTATTTTATGTCTTATCATTGAAATTCCCATATTAATGGAGTTTCTTTTGATGTTAAAAAAAGAAAGAAAAAAAGGGAAAAAGGAGAAAAGAAAAGAAAACGAAAAAGAAAGAAAGAAGAAAAAAATTAAAAAATGTTTAAATAATTGTATCTAGGAGCATGCGCATATATATTGAAAAGTTATTTATAATTAATGCAATCTCCTAAAGTAGTGATGAATAGGTTATTTAAGTATATTGGATATGAGGTAGATGTTGGTTTGTAAGGTTCACTCTTATGGTTTCAATGTACTGTTGCTATAAATTGTATGAGTGATTACTTCGGATTGGTATATGTTTCATGTGGTTGGTGTGTGAGAGTTGAATGGGGTTGTGAAATATAAATGTTGCATTTGTCAAAGATGACGGTGCCAAATTTTTGATGAGTGTTGCTTTGTTTCACTAGTGTAATGACTTTCATCCCCCTTAACCTAAATACATCTCACCTTACCTTTGCCCACATTACAGCCCTAAAAAGTCCTTTGATTCATAATTTTGCATGTGAATATCAGTGATTGAGAAACGAAATGATATGCAAAGTGTTGGATTGTCATGATCATGAATGGTGTTGGGTGCACCCGTTGATGTATTTTACTTAAACGTATTTTTTGAGTTTACCGTTAGATTGCTTGGTTTTAAAAGGTATTGAATATTGATTGATCATGAGTAAAAGATTAGAATGTTGAGTTCTTGCTATGATTTTTAAAAGTCATTCATCTTTGTTTATGATTATGTATTTTTGGAACATATGGGAAATGAGTAAATGTTTCGGATCTTTGAGCTTAATTTGGATGTTTTGCTTGAAGACGGACAAAAGCTAAGTATGGAGGAAATAGATATGTATTTAGTTGTTGATATATTTAATCCTTTACACTTAGTGATTAATGACATGAAATGGCTTAAGATTCTTACTTTAATTCATTTATGATTTTAGGTACAATTTGGAAACAAAGAAACTAAAGTGAGTCGAAAGCTATATATTTTGGCTATTTTCTGAAAATTAATTTTTACTTGTTTTCAAGGAGCAGGAATAAAAAATATTGGAGCAAGAATTAATGCCAACAAAAATAAGACATATGTTAAAAATACAAAGCAGATTAAAGATGAAGTAGGCAACAGTCAATGAGCTAAAAGACAGGGTGAATTAAAATGGAAGCAGTATAAGTTTCATGCAAACAAAATGACGTGGAAGAGAGGAACAAAAGCATGAATAAAATGACACAAAAGCCAAGAGTAAAATAGTAGTGCAAGAACCAAAATAAAATACAGGTCATTTGTGTATAACACAGACGTTTGGCAAAAGAGAGGGTGAGGGTTTGACGTGTATAGGAAGAATGAGACTTTATTCGTCCTATCAGTGACAGTAAGGAGCAACCTAAAAATGAAGAGTAGCATAGTTGAGGGCATGAAGAGGAGAGCTGCGAGCAGCTTATGGTTGAGAAGTAAGGTAGAGAGGTGGCTAGCAGCTTAGTGGCTGGCATGGAGAGTGGCATAAGTAGAGAAATAGAAGAGCTGAATAAGTGTGAGAGAAGAGTAGAGAGCCGGAAGAGAAAAGGAGAAGAGTGAGCGGTGGGGTGGGACAAATGTTTATTTATCCCACCGATGAATAGTAGACAACAAAAAGCTTGGGAAGTGAAGGAGTAAGGTACAACGCCAGTTCAGAGGTGACAAAGACGCCGACAACCCAAGTTAAGTGTATTTTTCAATTTTTATTGATTCTTTCTCTCATTAGAAATTGATTCTATTATCCTATATTAATTGATTTGGGTTTTGTGTATGGATAATCAAATTTTCATTATTGTTCGATTGTTTGTGCATGAACCTATAGGGTATTGTGAAAGAATGATTTCAATGCATTCACTGAATCGTTTAATTGCATACATATTGCTAGAATTTCGATATAATCCGTAATTTTTATGTTGAAATTCATGTGTAGCAACTAATGATTCGTAATCATTAGGGATGACATGACCTAGATTAAATAAGACATCATATGTAGTTGTTGCCTTAATCAGTTTTTCTAATTCTTAATGCTACTACCTAATTAAATCTAGAGATCGTATCCTAAGTTATTTGGTGGTTAGGTTTGATCAACGATTGTATCTTGATTAAACAAAACCTAAGAGAAAACTTGGGTTAATTATTAACCCACGATTAATAGTTTCTAGGAGAGGTTTGAGAACAACAAATTAATGAAATATGCTTAATTAGGGTGTAGGCCGAGATTGAAACAAAGAATCGGATCCCTACCAAATTCTCCAATTTTGC
>JANZXR010000170.1:12129010-12151254 GCA_027575705.1 Erythroxylum echinodendron | reverse complement strand
GTTTATTTATACTTGTTTATCCTCCCCCCTCCTTCACTCTCTTTCAATATGGGACAAAGTCCCTTACAAACATAACAGTAAGTTTGTTTATTTGAAAAATTAATTAAGATGATTTTTCGATGAAAATTTCATGATTAATATAATTAATTATGCATTTTATTCCATAACAGGAATCCGCTAAGATAACACACTGATTTGGAAACAGAAACAGACACAACATATTTCTTCTTCTTTGTCCTTTTCTTCTTTGTTGTACACATGTAAGAGTACAATCTTTAATACCACATCGCATACAGAGAAACTAGGTATATCTATTAAGCTTTATTTAATAGTACTACTATAGGGTTTAGTTTCTTCGTGATTGCGCTTTTATTGGTTACGGGGCTTCTTTGTCAGAGGGGGATTCTTTATGGGGGCCATTGTATCCTCCGCGGCCATAGTAAGTTGGTGGAAACAGAGGAGTTGGTACGCTGCCGCCGCCGTAACCGTAAGTTGGTGGCATCGGAGGTGTTGGTTTGCCGCCACTGTAAGTTGGTGGAAATTGTCCGCCACCGCCGTAAGTTGGCGGAAGCGGAGGAGTTGGTTTGCCACTGCCGCCGTAAGGCGGCATCGGAGGTGTTGGTTAAAAACCTTCACAGTTTGCATAAAAACATATATTTCACAAATTAAGCAAAATTTGCCCGTAATAATACAAAGATAATGCTTAAAATAATAATAAATATTTTTTATTTTGTAAATTAGATTAACTTTTACATGAGAATTTAATTTTGTTTGAACATTTATTTCTTTAAAGTTTTTAACTTTTCATAAGTGTTAACAATAATATAAAAAATTATTGGGTTCTATCATTAATAATATTACAATAAAAATATATATTTATAAATAGTAATATGTAAAATTAATTTTCTTATGTAAAATGGATGAAAGTAACATTACCTGGTGGTGCGTAGCCAGGTGCATAAGACACAGGGAGGCGTGGTACCCCTGCTGCTGCAGCAGAGTCAGGAGGAGAGAAGACAGTGAAAGCCAAGAGAAGGCATAGTGTTATGACATATACTTTCATTTTGGAGATGAAACAAAAGCTTAAGATGGAGTCGTATTTATAGGGCTAGCAGGGAAGTAGATATCTATGATACTGGTCCGGTTCGACATGGTGTGATTGGATTTGAATTCAATGAGTTTGATTAGAATCACACAAATTTTTGGAGATATTTAGATTTTTTAAAAATTATATTTAATTAACTATAAAAACAATGATTTTGATTTAAATTATTCAAAATTTATGAGAGATTTAAAATTTTAAAAACAACTTGAGATTCAAGTTGGAGTGAAAATCTAACTCCTTAATTCAACCCAATTATTTTATTAATTAAAATTTTCAGTTTAGATAATATCATTTTGTTATTATAAATTAGCAAATTAAATAATTTTATAAAAATTTCATAATTAACTAAGTTTAATCTAAATTGAAGTCGAGTGTATCATCCTTAGTGTAATTTGATACCAAAAAAGTCTTATTTTGACTTATTATTTTTCGAATTGAGATGTTTAATACAAGACACATTTTTTAATGATTTAGTTTGTTTTTTAACTCAATATAGTTTAATATTTTATTCTTATTTTTATGAATTTTAGTATTTTTAAATTTTTATTAAATAATGTGATGGGATATTTAAAAAATTTTAAAATTTTAAATATAAGACATATTTTTAATAATTTAGTTCATTTTTAACTCAATATTAATTATTCGACTTGTCTCTATTTATTTATTTGAAAATTAAGGTTTTTTCTTTTTCTAATCCTCATAAAGTAAGATTCTGCATTTTTATTAGTTTTCTAGCAACAAATTCATAACACATTATGTAATTTAAATAAATTGCTTAATAAAATAACAATTTAAAATAAAAGAACTATTGTTTTGATAGTTTTTATAATAATTACAACAAATATCACCAAAAAAATTTATTGTAAAAATAATTTAAATAAATATATCTATATATGTCTGCTGGTTGATATTTTTCTTGAAAACATGTGTACAAGTTGTGAATAGGAATGTCAATAGTGGCCCAAACCAGGCCAACCCTCTGGTTTGGCAACCCGTAGCCTGACCGGCAAAAGTAGGCCAGTCTGTAGTTAAATAAGGTTAAATAATTTTGACCAATGACTTAATCAATCAAGACCAAAATCGAACTGAACCGACCAAATCTAAAATAAACATTACTAGTAGTGGAATTACTGACAGGGCAAGCAATTCGATGCCATCAATCAAGAAGTATTCCACCATTTACGAATACCAGTAGATGCATTGATTTCCTTGGATGTATTATTTTAAATTGACATTACTAGCAGTGGAATTATTTCCACGGCAAGCAATTCGACGCCATCAGTCATAAAGTAGTCCAGCATTTACGAATAGCAGTAGATGCATTGATTTCCTTGGATGTGTTATTTTCGCCAAAACTGAGACATCTCACTAGATTCTTGCAGTAGCGAGTCTTGTTAGATTTGACTGAACACACCTTGTGTGACCATGCCCAAACGGTTTACTATAGACCATAAATATTTTAAAGATCGGATCATATATCAAATCGGTCAAAAAAATAATTTAAAATTTAAAGATTCAACCGATATTGAACCACTATAAAATAATATTTAATAAATAAGAAGTATAAATTTTAAATTAATCAACATTTCGGTTCAATTCAGTTTATTTTAATAAATAATAATTCTTATTATTAAAAATGAATCTATTTATTAATTTATCAGTTTATTTTAATGTTTATCTTTTTTAGTACAAAAATCCTGAATATAATATGTAAAAATTAATTTTTTAAAGAAGTAAATAATTTTATTATAATTTAATATTCATAATTTAATATTCTTAACGCTCTTATCTTTATATATAAAATTTCAAATGCGTACGTAAGTATTAAGTTTTGGACATTATCGTTTTTTTGCTCTATATATATATAATATGTCCCCAAGTTTTTTATTTTTCTTAATAATTCTTTTTAACTCAATTAGTAGTTAATAGTAAAATTTTCTGGTAAAATAAGTGGTCAAATCCCTAGTCCCTATTGCCACTAGTAAATCCTAGAACAAACTATACCCAACTTTCAAGAACAATTGTGGACAGATGTTTTCATGATCTCTTTGTTTCTTGATTTTTTTCTTTTTATTATTTTTGTCCTTTAGCTTCATTTTTCTACTCTTCCCTCTCACTCTCTCTCGTTATCATATGCATCCCTCTGCTTCTACACAGAGAAAGGTAGAAGAAGAATCAATGCCTTCGGTGATGTGTGAGTGGGTGCATCTTAAAGAGACTGGTTGGTTTGTGCGTCTACTCTCGCCCTCCTTCTTCTTCTTAGGTTTGTGGTTCGCGGTTCACGATATCGAAAATGGCCAATTTATTATTCAAGCGATCAGTTTTTATTGACAATGGTTAAAAATAAAAATCGAATCAAAAACCAATATGATTCGTACTTAATCCGGTCGAACCAACTTGTCTAGTTTTTACATCTTTGGTCTAATCCATCTAAAGCCTAAAAAAAGATTTTTTATATATATATCCTTACATGGGTAGGGACAAGTTGATTGTGATAGTGCCAATATATGGTGTCTCCCCAAAAAATAATGGTGCCACGTAGAGTCAAGTTAAAGAAATTTGCATAAGAATTAGTGATTCGTTTATTTAATAGTCAATTAGAATGTTTTTCATATGTGTAGATTCATATAAAGGACTAACCTTTGAGTATAAGTGCCCAATCAATTTGCTGTTTGCTAATCTTTGTTTCACAGTTGGCTACTAGAGTTACTATTATTTCACGTTTCAAACTCTAAGCCTTTGATGGTTTGCTTCGCGTGAGAGAGAATGGTAGAGAAAAAATTTCTTTATATTTTCTTTGTTTTAATGATTACATTAAATGATCCATTTTGCACCCTTTAATCCTCAGTTGGGACAAATAACTGATACGAAAGTTATAAGAAGTGGCCATTATCTTTCGTAAACTGCCAACAATTCTCACTCGGTCACATAAGCCACGAGTTACATCTTCTCTCTAAACTTTCACGTATTATACTGAGAATGGAACGTGCGACCATTAAAGAACCAATGGTGTTATATTAAGTCACCATCTAACTAACATAACACTTTCATATATTCATGATACCCCAAATCATCCAAAACATCACCGAATGCATACACTGTCCCTTTATGCTCATAGATATATCATGTGATTATACACCAAGTATATTTGCCTGGGTTGATATGGTGATGAAGGAAAAGATTCTTCATTAGACACTCAAAATAATCCATTTTAGCTTAACTGCTTTCCTAATGTGATTCGCTGGACTGCATACATCTTAGCCCTTGAAAAACACACTAAAGTAGTAACACCAGGCCTTGACTTCATATCATAGTCTAAGTTGAAGGTTTCATTTGATTAGACATTAAAGTCTATGGGATCACACAATGACATAGAAAGAGATTTAACTGTCACTCCACAAGAAGGTCGTTATATAGCACACACAGTATGAAATGTGTGTCATAGCATAGCTCCCATTAAGCTGGGAATGTCAGTCTTATATGCCAGGCAAATCATGAACCTTGCTTTACTTAAAAAACTAATCCGAGCCACTAGAGAAACATACCTAATGCTAATCTTGACACTCAATATTTGGCTTTAAGGCTTCAATATGAAATCTAAATTTTTCACATCTGACTCATCAGAGTCTTATCTTAGACTTACTAATGTGGCTATTCAAATAAAAAAATTATCATACATACTACATAAGTATGAAGATAACACAATATTACATACATTCAATATTAATATTTTAAAGTGTCATCCTACGTGCTACTCAAGAGTTAGGGCGATTACCTATGTGACAAGGTCAACCAAAAGACATTACAATATGCCTTATCATGTAATCGTGTACCAATGAACATTTGAGAAAAAAATTTATTAAACAAAAGCTCGTTACAGTTAAAACATGTCCATTATACAATAAGATATAACTCAATGAAAAAAAACTAAACCCTACGTAAACTTAAACTCATCACATGAGCCTTGAATGAATCTCGAGGAATAGGTTTAGTTAAGGGATTAACTACCATCTTGTTAGTATACTTTATGGCAACCTCTTTATTTTTTATGGCGTCTCTTACAAAATGATAACGCCTTTTGATATACTTGGATTTTCTATGAAATTTCGGATCCTTAGCAAATTGTATGGTAGTAGTGTTGTCACATAACATTTCAATAGGATCATTAACTCTAAGAATAAGATTAAGATCCTGAAGAAAACTTCTCAACCATATTACGTCATGAGTGGTAAGATAACAAGCAACGTATTCTCCTTCCATTGTTGATAATGTTATGCAGTCTTGCTTCTTGCTGCACCAAGATATGGCTCTGCCTCCTAAGGTAAAGACATATCCTGAGGTTGACTTAGACTCATCCGGGTCACCACCCAATCAACATCCGAATATCCCTTTAACCTTAAATCCCCACCTTGATAGAAAAGGACTAGGTCTGAAGTACCACGAAGGTAACAAAAAATCCTTTTCACTACTTACCAATGAGCAAGTCCTAGGTTGTTTTGGTACTTACCAAACTAACCGCAAAGCAAATGTCAGGCCGTTTACACAACATGGTATGCATTAAGCTTCCTACGTCACTAGTATAAGGAACATTGTTCATTTTTTCTTTTTCCTTATCTGTTTTAGGGAATTGATCAAGACTCAAGGTAAGACCCTTGTTAACTGGAGTATCAATGGGTTTGGAATAATGCATTCAAAAAAGTTCTAAGATTTTATTAATATACGCTTCCTAACTTAAACCAAGAAGCTTATTGGGACTATTTCTAGTTATTTCCACACCTAGGACATACCTAGCTTCACCCAGTTTCCTTTATATCAAAGATAGAGGACAACCACTCTTTAGTGGTTTTGAGCATCTCCGTGTTATCGTCGGCTAGTAATATGTCATCAACATATAAAGTGAGAAATATAATTCCACTTATTGTTCTCTTAACATACACAGAATGGTCTTCTGAAACCGTGACTAAGTCAAAAGAAGTAATGGCTTCATGGAATTTGAAATGCCACGATCTGGAAGACTGTTTGAGCCCATATATAGATCTTTTAAGACAACCCACTTTGTCTTCTTGACCTTTTAATACGAATCTAATAGGTTGGTTCATATAAATATGTTCCTTAAGGTTACCATTGAGGAAAGCAGTCTTTAAATCCATTTGAAACAACTCTAGGTCTAAATGGCAACCAAAGCCAGAAGTAAGCGAATAGAGGCAAATCTGACGACATGAAAAAATGTCTATTTATAGTTTATACCCTCTATTTGGGTATAGCCTTTTGCTATCAAACGGGCCTTGAACTTGTCGATCGTTCCATCCACTTGATTTTTTATTTTGAAAACCCACTTGTTTTCAATTGACTTTTGTTAGGGCGGAAGTTCCTAAACCTTATTTCTTGCCATTGAGTCCATTTCATCCCTTATGGCATCCACTCACTTTGTGTGATTAGGTGAATAATAGCCTTTTGAAAAGAGGTTGTTTCTTCTATTTCCAAAGAAGTGTAAATGAATATTTCCTCTTCGATTTGAAAATATCGTCGAGGAATTCTTCCACACTCATTTCTTTGGAGTCTAGGACCTATATGTGTCTGCCCTGATTCAGAATTTCTCCCCTATCTCTTGGAGATTTGGGGACCTGATCATGTTAAGAACTACTCCTATTATCCCCTTGAGATGTGAGATTTTGAATATTTAGGCTATCCACAAGTTCTTGGTTTAGAGAGTGAAGACAAACCTCATTCTCGATTTGGTTCTCTTGGGTAGGAAAAGTCTCAGTGACTTGGCGAGTAACTAAATTCACCCCTTCACCGAGATTATCTTATTGTAACTCATACAACTCTAGGTCTTTTTTGATTTCACCTATGCTTAGGAACCTATCCTTAAGAAACTCCACATTGTGCAAATCAACTTTCGTCATGCCACCATTCGGGTGCTCACCAAACATAACATACCCTTTAGATTGTTAGGGGTATCTTATAAACACCATTTTGGTGGTGGCTCTTGGATTAAGTTTCCCATGTTTATGGGTCACATTGTGTACATAACCAGCCCAACCTCATGGGCGCAAATGATCCAAAGGGGACTTTCTTCCATTCCATAACTCATATGAAGTGGCAGGTACACTTTTATTTAGCACACGGTTAAGAATATAAGTTGCTGTGAGCAACGCATCTCCCTAAAAACTAATTGGAAGACTAGCTTGTGCCATCATTGACCTGTCCATGTCACGCAATGTTCAATTCCTACGTTCTACAACACCGTTTTGTTATGGAGTTCAAGGAATCGTTAGTTGTCTTATTATACCCTTTTTCTCACAAAATTCTTTGAACATATCAGATATATATTCCTAACCACGATTGGTCCAAAGAGCTTTAACTCTTCTTTCCAATTATGTCTCAACTTCAGTCACAAAATGTTTGAACACATCAAGCACTTCATAATGATGATATAAAAGGTTCACATACCCATAGCGAGAATAGTCATCTATTAAAGTGAGAAAATAGATAGCTACATAACGTGCCTTAACATTCATGGGTCCACAAATATTAGAGTGAATAAGCTCTAGAGGTTTAGACACCCTTGAAGCCTTACCAAAAGGTTTCACAGTTGCCTTACCAACTAAAAATGACGTACTCAATATATCTTGGCCAATGTGACCAAGTCTAAAGTGCCATTTAACATATTCAGAATTAGGATCAAAATATGATATACAAACAGAAGACGAATTATCATAACATGCATCCAAATCAAGAATAAGAAAATCAATTTTCAATGTAACATAGCTAAAAACACTGCCATTATACAAAATATCCAATCCATTATGACTAGAATTAAAAACAAATCCTGATTTCATTAAAGAAACAAGAGACACTAAATATGATCGAACCCTAGGTGATTGCTAAAAATAAGGCAAAAGGGTGACATGTAGCCTTGGTGAATTTCCTCACGGTGTTCACTCTTTCATATAAGTGTTTAAACTTAATTGTTTATTCTCAAACTCTCATCATAAAGAATACATTACTATAAACATGCACATGCACATGCACATACACTAAACACCTCTCACTATGAACACATAAAGACATAAATTTGAAGGACATTTATTAATTGGTTATAATGGGGCTTGAGTTAAGGGTTGGAAAGGGAGATTTATAAGCTAAAACCACACATATTTAGTAATGAATTCAAGACAATTAAAAGGCCTAGAATATGAATTTTACTAAGTACTCATCTATCAATATACTATGGCTACAAGTATTTTATTCAAGAGACATCATACAAAATTAAACTGAATATAAAATGAGTAACTTAGAAGATAAAATTTACAAAAAAATTACTCTCATTCCATAGATAACTTATTAAAATATGTGATTGGGTGATACTATATATTATATGATAGGTTTGTGCTGTGGGTCTAAAATATAAAGAAAAAGGGATCTGAAAATTGGCTAAAGGGGGTTAAACTAGAGATACGTAAGTAATGTGGCCTTTTAAGTTAAATGGATAAAATAAGAAAGGCCTTTATCATATTCAAGCACATATGCATCATACAATTCAAGTTGGTTCAATGCAACTTTTAAAGGTATCCAAATGATAAAGAATCACACACTAAAGAAAAATTAGATAGATATAAGATGTTTCTATCCTTTAAGGCTTAAATGCTCATATGTTTTAGATAAATTCATCTAATCCTGATGCAGTACTTCATCAATCAATTGTCTTACTTTGTCCTATTGCATACCATAGCTATTTCAACTTATCAAAGTATTAATTCTTCATCTTAATCAGCTTTAGTCTTAATTTGCATACATAGTCTGGTTTATTTGAAATAATTTAGCTAAAATCTCTTTTGGAAAATCTTATTTCATTATTTTCCAAAAGCATCAAGGACAACCAAGACAAAGAAAGTGCTCAAACTGTTAGCTCAACGATTATGATTAACTTTGTTGATGATAACTGTATAATATTTCAAATTTTAAATTGTATTTATTTTCTTATATAATTAACGGTCTTATTCTCAAAAGGAAATAAAATTATAAGAATATGTTTTCTTTCTTGTAGGAACCTTCATTATGAACTTACCTTATTAAAAAAAGTATCCTACTAATTATGAAGGATGTATATTAGTCACTTGATTACCGGAAGATTTTTTGGCAAAAATGACATAGAAGTTATTCAGATCCAATTAACTAAGGATGCAAGATGAAGCAACAGATAGTTGAAGAAATTGACTATTCAAGGAAGAGTCAATGAACATGTGAAGAAGAAGAACGAAATGATACAGAAGCTTGCAAAGCTATATTGTCAAAAGCATGTACATTTTAGAAAGTGATATCTTTGTAAAAAATAAAAATTCTCTTGTGCGTTAGAAAGTGAAATTCAGTTGAGAGAGATTACTGAAGCTCATATCGAGCAAACTTCATTTTCATTTGAGAGTTTGTAGAGACTAGTGAAATACTACTAGTGTGGAATGTTAAAGAACCTTGAAAAATATTAACTTGTGAGTTTGGAGAGGCTCGTCAAACTACTACTTGATTTTATAGTGAAACACTCAATTGGATACTTAGGGACTGGACGTAGGTTTGGGTTGTAAGATGAGCCAGTATAAATCAATTGAATTCTTCTTATCTCTCTCTCCTTATCTTTTATATTTCTGCATTATATTGTTTGTGTTCATTTCAATAAGAGACTCCTTCACTTTTATAATAGATTCCTTCTGTTTTCGACTTGCTGGCGGTTCCTTTCATTTAAATGGCACCTTCCTTTTATTATTTCAACATGACTTATACTTTAGTAGGCTCTTGTCATTTAACAGGCTACTATTGTCTAATAGGCTCCTATTATTTTAATCTTTAACAGGCCCCTGTCTTTATACGAATTGAAAGTAACTTGCGAAATTTTTTTTAAGTCACACACAATTCACCCCCTGCATGTGTTTACTTTATCATTTTATATCAGAGCGAGGTTTCACAATTATTGTGTTTTACACCAAGTGATAGATCATGGCAAATTCCTTGAGAAGTTTTAAAGGACAATTCGTCTCAAAGCCTCCTTACTTCAATGGAAACAACTACTCATACTGGAAAAAAAGAATGACCATATATCTCCAATCTATAGATATCGAAGTATGGCAAGCAATTAGAGTTGGAGCTACAATTCCCACTTCCAATAAAGTAAAAGTATAGACTGATCCTGATAGGAGAAATGCACAACTAAACGCTAAAGCAAAACATCACCTGATATGTCTGTTATCTCTAAAAGAATATGAAAAGATATCCTACTGCTCTACAACAAAAGAAATATGGGACAAACTACATGTCACATTTAAAGGAACAAATAAGGTAAAGAAGCATAGAATAAGTCTCTTATTACATCAATACGAAACTATTAGCATGAAACAGGGGGAGACCATAGATGAATTCTTTGGACATTTCAACAACATCATCACAGGCTTAAAGAACTTGGGAAAAATATATCCCAATGACGAGCTTGTAATGAAGATTAAGAAGTCACTACCAAAGGAATGGAGACCTAAGGTGATAGCTTTACAAACGGTAAAGGACCTAGACACTATTTCACTCAACTGGCTATGAGAAAATTTGATGATCCATGAAATTGAGCTTAGACTAAATGAAGGATCCTCCTACAAAAAAGGAATCAAACTAAGAGCAACCGATGAATCAAACGGTGATAAAAGTGACACTGAGTTGCAAATAGATAGAGACGATGAGTTCAACTTTATGGTCAAGAAATATGCTCGCTTCCATCAAAAGAAGTTGATGAACAAAAGAGAAAGAAACAAGAAAGTTGTAAACAACAGGTTCCAATCAAAAGGCAACAACAACAATAATAATACATAAAACAATCAAATCATATGTTATCACTGCAAGAAGCCTGGACACACAAGACCAAAATGTCTTCTACTTCAAAACGACAAGTCAAAGAATAGAAAATCCAAAAAGCAAGTGATGGCTACAGCCTGGTCAAATAAAGATTATGAAAACTTTGAAGAAGAACTAAAAGAAGTTAGCAACGTCTGCTTCATTACTAGATCAAGAGATGATGAGGTATATTATTTTGATTCTGATATTGAAGTTGATGAATTAAACATGCATATCATGAATTGTATGATCAATACAAAAGGTTAACAGTGAAGTATTTCAAAGAAATTGAGGAGTCTGAAAGTAATAATGCATCTCTAAAGAGTAAGATTAAATCATTGGAATATGTGAATGAGAATTTGATGACTAGGAATATGTCTCTTGAGGTTGACTATCAACAAAAGGCTTCTGAAAAGGAAGTTCTGGAAGAAAGAGGAGCTAAGTTGGAAAATACACTGCTAAAAAATGATTATGATAAGGTAAGACAGTTAGAAGAAAAAGTCGCTGCCTTAGAACTTGAAAAGGAGAAAAGTGTTAAAAAATTTTTATCTCTATAAAAAGATCTAAAAATTTTCCTTGATGGAAGAAAGAATCTTGATGCATTGCTTAGAAGTGGTAGATGCATTTTTGGTAAGGTTGAAATAGGATAAAATGAAAACAACAATATCAGGCCATACAAAAACCTCCTTGTTAAATCCAACAATAGCTATAGCTAAGATAGTAGGAACCTGCTAGGTGGCAAAAATCATAACAACTATTATTCATCTATTTTTTGTGATTACTATGGTATACATGGTCACATTAGTCATGCTTGTAATTTTTGTAAAAAGAAATTGTCTCATATGTATATTTGGAGACTAAAAAGTCAAACTACTAACCCAAAAGTACTCAGAAAAATTTGAGTATCTAAAATGAGATAATATATTTTTGCAGATAACTTCAAAACAAAGACAAGAGAAAATTAATGAATAGTTTATAGAGGTTATTTGAGACACATGATAGGTAAAATATCACATTTCAACTATATTGAAAGGAAAGACGGAGGTAATGTTGTCTTTGTAGATAACAATAAAGTAAAGGTCACCGGAATGGGTAATTCTGACTCTACCTCCATTGATAACGTTCTCTTTATTGATGGTTTGAAGCATAATTTGTTGAGTGTGAGTCAGCTATATGAAAAAGGTTACAAAGTCATTTTCTATGCATATCATTGAAATTGTCGATATTGATAATCATAATATTGTGTTTGTTGGTCTTAGAAATAAGAATACACATTGTGCTCAACTAGAAGTATGTCCTTACAAAGTGTTAAGTGTTTTGTCTCTCTAAAAAAGAATTTTTTTTATCTGGAATAGAAGATTTGAACATGCTAGCATGAGCCTTCTATCAAAATTGTCCAAAAATAAGTTAGTAAGAGGACTTCCGACCTTAAAGTTTTAAAGCAATCAGCTTTGTGAGGCTTGTTTAAAAGGTAAATAAGTCAAACGTAGCATTCCTCCTAAAAATATTATGCCTACTAACTAACCAATTAACATGTGCACATGGTTTTATTCGGTCCCATTAGGACTCAAAATTTTGGTAGTAAACATTATAGTTTTGTTTTAGTAGATGATTACTCCAAATTTACATGAGTTTATTCCTTATCAAGTAAGGATGATGCTTTTCAAGTGTTTGAGAAGTTTTCCAGAAAAATTCAGATAGGAAAAGGGTACTGCATTACTTCAATTCGGAGCAGCCATGGAGGAGACTTTGATAACAGAAAGTTTGAAGAATTTTGTGACAGCAATGGTATAACTCATAACTTCTCTTATATAAGGACACCTCAGCAAAATGGAGTTGTACAGAGAAAGAACAGAACTTTGGTTGATATGGCCAGGAGCATGTTGTGTGAAAGTGGACTACCTCATAGATACTGGGTAGAAGCAGTATCCATGACATGTTATGTACTTAACAGATATCTTATAAGACCTATTTTGAAAAAGATCCCCTGTGAGCCGTGGAAAAGAATAAAATCAAATGTTACTTACTTTTGAGATTTTGGTTGCAAATGTTTCATTCTAAATAATGGAAAAGACAAACTTGGAAAATTTGATGCGAGATCAAATGAAGCTATTTCCTTAAGCTATAGTACTGCTAGTAAAGGATTCAGAGTATATAATAAAAGAACACAGAAGATAGAAGAATCAATACATGTGATATTTAATAAAGCATTACCTTTGATAACATCAACTGATTTAGATGATGAAGAGCATCCATTAGTACCTAAAAATACATCAAAGATTCAAACTACACCTATAATACCATCAGAATCATAAAATCAAGGAGGCCCTTTTAACGTTAGAATAGAGCGGGCTCTTTCCTCTCAGCAGGAGCCTATGTAATGAAAATACTAAGAGAATGGAGAGGTCAAGATACTTATCAATACATTCTGGGAGACCCCTCTAAAAATCTAAGAATAAGATCACTGTTTAAAAACATCTTTGTTGCATAGAAACAAAAATCATTAAAAAGGCCCTTACTAACGAAAACTAGATTTTAGCCACGAAAGACAAACTGAATTAATTTGACAAAATCAAAGTTTGGAATCTAGTACCTTGTCCTCAAAACAATTCAATCATTGAGAGTCGATGGGTTTTTCAAAACAAAATTGACGAAAATGGTAAGATGGTAAGAAACAAAGCTAAACTTAAAGCTCAAGGTTATAATCAGCAGGAAGGTATTGATTTTGTTGAAACTTATGCACTTGTTGCTAGATTAGAATTTTACTTGCTTTCACAAGCTAGAGAAATTTCAAGTTGTTCTAAGTGGATGTTAAAAAGGCATTCTTAAATGGTTACATTAATGAAGAAGTATTTCCTAAGCAAACCCTAGGTTTTGAAGATGAAGCCATACATATTACCTGATGAAGTTTTCCAAAGCTCTGTATGGTCTAAAGCAGGCTTCTTGAGCATGATATGATAGGTTAAGTAACTTTTTACTTGAGAATAACTTTGAAAGAGAAAAGATCGATAAAACCTTATTTATTAAAGGAAAGGAAATTGATTTACTCTTTGTGCAAATATATGTTGATGACATAATATTTGGTGCTACTAATCTTTCCTTATGTGAAGAATTCTCAGCATTAATGTGGGGGGAGTTTGAAATGAGCATGATGGGAGAATTATTATTCTTTCTCAGATTACAAATCAGATAAACAAAAAAAGGAATCTTCATCAACCAAGATAAATACACAAAGGAACTCATCAAGAAATATCATTTTGAGAATATCGAACCGATGGGCACTCCCATGTACACTAGAACTAAACTTGAAAAAGAAAAAGAAGGAAAAGTTATTAATGAGAAAAAGTATAGAGGAATAATTGGATCACTACTATATCTTACAAGCTTAAGACTAGACATTATGCTTAATGTGTGTCTTTGCGCATGATTTCAATCAAATCCAAAAGAAAGCCACCTTTAAGCAGTTAAAAGAGTCTTTTGATATCTCCACGTGATAAGTGTGAATTCCATCATGTTTTAGGGCCTAATTCGATATGTAATTAATTTTTAAATTCAATCATTTAGTATGTGTTTAGGTTAGCATTGTGTTTATTTGTTAATTATTTGTGCTTAAGTGTTTTTATGGGTTAGTACAATTCTTTGAGCTTAATTATTATGTTGTTAAGCTACCTTGATGTGTTTGTTAGTGTTTCAGGGTCAACATCAAAGGAAGGAGAATTTTCAAAGACACTCGGGCCGAAACAATGGCCCACAATCATGGCAAAATAGACTACGATTGTGATAGAAGCACTACAGTTAGCCGACAGAAGCCCAGGATACAATCCACGATCGTTGCCTGCTTGCCATGATAATGATAAAAGGCTCAGATGTGGCCCACGATCATGGCCTACATTGGAAAGATGCGTAGACACTCAAAAACATCAAGTTTTTGGACCTTTCGGACCCCAAAAAAATCCTAGGGCTGCCTAGAACACAAAAGGTATATAAAGAATAAGATAAAGAAGATGGGGAGCTTCTTACATCAGCTAATTTTGAGAGAAACCCTAGAGAGGATTGTTGAGAGATTGAGAAAGAGAAGAAGGAAGAGAGGAGTGGAGAGGAAGCCAACATCGACGTACTTCCCCGATCAGGAGTTTCCTGATGTCGCTACCTCCCGTCTCCATTCAAGATCACATTTCCTATTATTTTCCATTTTTATTATTGTATAAAATTGGGAATAGTAGTTTAATGATAGGATTTGTGAATGTTGAGATGTTCTAAACCCAGCTTCGAGTTTTTATCTTTGATTTAATGAAAATTGATTATTCTTATGTTTATTGGATTTATTGTGATTGATTTTTATGATTGCATAATTCGGTAATAAACTGAGAGGGTGAATCAATAATTTAATAATAACAAGAAATTAATCAAATCGGTAATTGTGTGAAGAGAGATCTCGCATAGGTTCCTGATAGTTATTTGACAACTTCAAATCTAATTAGGGTTTTGGATAGGCTGTTAATTGAGAAATTGCAATTTTCTATAATCTGATTAGGGTTTATAATTTAGGGTTAATGGTTATAACTCGAGAGAGAGTAATCAACCCTTGGATCATATAAAACCAATAATTCGGTAAATCATAATCGATTAGGTTAGCATTAAAGATAGGTAAAATTCTCCTTTCTCTCAATTGATAGTTCCTTTAGGTTAATTCTTAAGTGTGTTGCAATAGCTAAATTGTTAATATTTTCGTAATTGATTATTGGATTGAATTGAATTCTTGTTTTATTTTTGCTATCTTTTGAATTTCTCCGAATTATACTGGCCCTAGATTTAGGACTAGATTATCCCTCCTCGTGGGATCGACACCTTAGGTGCTACACAAATGACCTATGCACTTGAAAATTATCGAGGTTAATCATTAGAACTTACACACATCGAAAAACCACTATAACCACAGAACTATGGATTTTGGATTATGATATCCAAAAAATGATTCATTTAACATTGTGGGCTATTGTGATGCAAATTACATAGGTTACAAATTTGATTGAAAAAGCACAAGTGGTCCCTGTCAATTCTTAGAGAATGTCTAATATCTTGGTCTTTTAAGAAGCAGAACTACACAGTGCTTTCGATGAATGAAGCGGAACATATAGCAGCTGCTAACTATTGTGATCAAATCTTATGGATGAAGCTTTAACTATTGCATTTTCTCTAAACTTTTCTCATATTCCTATATTATGTGATAATACGGGTGCTATAAATCTTTCTAAAAATCCTATGCATCATTCTAGAACTAAGGATATGGAAGTCAAACATGATTTTCTTAGAGATTATTTTTTAGAAGGAACCATTAATCTTTTGCATGTTAATACTAAGACTTAAGTAGCTAACACTTTCACCAAGCTGCTATCTGAAGATAGATTTTGTGTGTTAAGAAAAGAGCTTGGTATGTGCAAACTCTCTGATATTATTTCTGCATGAATATTACCTGCTACTTGTCTTTGCATTTCATTCAGTTGGCAATTTGAATTACTACCATGATGCCTTGCATTGTTATCATCTACTTCTATTTTCCCTAGGAGTAGTTCTATTGAAAGGTGCAGTTTGCTAGAAACTTACGTAGTGTATAATTTGCTAAAAGGAAACATAATGAATCTCCCTGCAATGATTTTAAGATTTATGGTGGATAAAGGGAATCACAAGAATACCACTGGTTGTCTACCGTATAAGATGTTATTCACCAAGATTTTCCCCTATTATGGAGTACCTTTTGCAATTCTGAGTTCGTATGCACCAGCTAAGTTTCACCTTGCCATTCCTTAGCATTTCAGATACAAATTGCAAAACAATGTCCGAGTGGAAAAGAAATCTGAAAGAGAAGTAAAAATCCTAGGCTCTTATCCAAATCAACGAGCTAATGTTACTAGATAAAAATAGTGTAAATATTCAATAGTAGCTAAAGAATATCAAGTCAATCAAGAACAAATACAAGAATAAATAGACAGGATCAACTTCTTGATATGCAGATTTTGCTCAGAAGAATCCTTGAATCTTTTAAATAACTTTGTTGCTATTTGCTTTCTACTTGGCTTATTTATACTAATGATTTTGTTTGATGCAATATTTACTCTTTCCCTCTATTTCTTTTTTTTATTTCACTTCCTCCGTCCTTTATTACATTTTTGATAATGAGAAAAGGGGAGTTTTTTTGTGGATATATTTTGCATATTTCTTGATATTTATATGATATGATTTCTCACTGCTGTTAATTATATCTGTGATTGATTATACTGTTGAACTTGTGAAAATCTGTGATATATAAATGATAGTTTCCTTTATTAAGAGACAGGCTCCTTCTAATTATGTCTGAACACATAAAAGTTTTAGGTTTCTTTTGAATTCATCTATTATCTTTTGAATTTTGAAAAATATATCTATTATTGCTTGTCATCATCAAAAAGAGGGATATTGTTAGCTCAAAGATTATGATTAACAATTTTGATGATACTGTATAATATTTTAAAATTCAAAGTGGATTTATTTCATTGTATAATTAACAACCTTATTTCTCAAAAGGAAATAAAATTATAAGAAATATGTTTTCTTTCTTGTAGGAATCTTCATTATAAACTTAGCTTATTAGAAATGGTTTATCCGAAATGATCCTACTAATTATGAAGGACATATATTAGCCACATGATTACTGGAAGATTTTTTGGCAAAAATGACATAAATGTTATTTAGATCCAGTTGACTAAGGATGCAAGATAAAGCAACAGGTAGTTAAAGAAATTGACTATTTAAGGAAGAGCCAATGCAAATGTGAAGAAGAAGAACAAAATGATACAGAAGCTTATGAAGCTATATTGTCAAAAGCATATACATTCTTGAAGGTGATATTTTTGTAAAAAAAAATTCTCTTGTACGTTAAAAAGTGAAATTCTATTGAGAGAGATTACTGAAATTCATATTGAGAAAACTTCATTTTCATTTGAGAGCTTGTAGAGGCTAGTGAAATACTACTAGTGTGGAAGGTTGAAGAACCTTGAAAAATATTAACATGTGAGCTTGGAGAGACTCGTCAAATTACTACTTGATTTTATAGTGAAACACTCAAGTTGGATACTTAGAATTGGATGTAGACTTAGGTTGTAATCTAAACCAATACAAATCAATTACGTCCTTCTTCTCTCTCTCTCACTCTCTCTCCTTATCTTTTACATTTTCGCATTATATTGTGTGTGTTCATTTCAGTAAGAGGCTCCTTCACTTTTATAATAGGTTCCTTCTATTTTTGACTTGCTGACGATTCCTTTCATTTTAACAGGCACCTTCCTTTTATGGTTTCAATAGGAATTATACTTTAATAGACTCCTGTCATTTAGTAGGCCACTATTATCTGATTGGCTCCTATTGTTTAATCTTTAATAGGCCCTTGTCTTTATACGAACTGAAAGTAACTTGCACAAAAAATTTTAAGTGTCATATAGTTCACTCCCTCTTTCGTGTGTTTGCTTTATCACAAACATCCTAAGATGCTTAAAATATCACATAATCATAATAAAGAAAAATATCTCCTCCACTACACATTTAAAACATTATCCCTAGTGTTTAAAAATAAAGCACAAAGATTAAAAAATAGGAAATAAAATAGAGAAGAGAAAGAAACTGACCTATTTTTCTTTTCACTTTAGATGGGGAATTTAGCAAGGATGTATGGTGGGTGGCTCTACTATAAGTGTTGGGCATTACTGAGTGGCTCATCTATGCGTGGGTTAAGTGGTAGGTGTATGAAAAGAGGAGAATTTAGAGTTTTTTGGGTTAGGCAAGGTTATGTACACGATTATATTGTAGATTGTGTCTCTCAAATTTTTCTCAATTTATCGCACTAACACACAGTTGTAGAGAAATACATGGTCTGGGTATGCAGACATATCCATATTTACATAGGTGTGTCCAAGTTTACATAACTATGTATATTCTTAAATCAACTCCTTCATCTCCACTCATTTACAATTAGTTACATGTTTTATGGACAGGGGCATGTCCAATACATACATAGTCATGTAGCATTCCGCACAGGTGTGTCTATCAAAATAGCTCTAAATCCTCTTTTCCCCCAAAATTTACCTAATTTTTGCTCCTTCTTAGTCCTAAAGGCAAGTAAAACCTAAAAAACTAAAAAAAATCCAAATATGATTTAAATTATGCAAAATAAAAGATAAATTTAGGGTGCCTTCTAAGAGCGCTTTGGTTTAATTTTGTTAGCTTAATGATGCAACCGTTCATCTGTTGGGATCAATTTCTCCCATCTTAAAAACATCTTTTAATAATGAATTAAAAGACTAGTTGAAAATATATGAGAATCTACATTAAGAGATTTAATCGTATAATGACTTTGAAATGCCATCAAACTCCATTGTTAGAGCTCTATTATGCAGATCAAACTTTTGTCCTTAACATTTTCATAAACAATCTTCCTAACAACTTGAGTGCTGATTGGTTATCATTACCTATATCTAAAACATAAAAGTTAATGAAAAATCAAATTTTCTTTAATATGCAAAAGAACATCCTTTACTAACCCTTTAGGATATGCATTGGACCTATCTGATAATTAAGTCACTCTCGTCCTTTCTAAAGGTCTTAAGTTGAGAGTTGAATAAATATGTAAGGCATGACGTTTATAGATGCACCTAGATTTAGCATTACCTTTTTATCTTAATACCATCAATAATACAAGAGATGAAAAACATACTTAGATCTTTTCCCTTCTATATAAGATTTTTATAAATTGTTATTAAAACATTTTCATTCACTTTAATTTTCTTAATGTTTTCAGCTTTTATCTTCTTTTATCATACAAATTTCCATTAAGAATTTAGCATATCAAATTACTTGTTTAATTGCATCAAAAAGGGGAATTTTTATCTCACATATCTAAAATGTCTCTTATAATCAACATCACACTCCCACCTGCGGTTATCCTTTAATGCTTCCGAAAAAGGAGGAGATATAACTAAGGGAGATCATAAATCACTTAAAAAATGACTTTCCTTGCATTCTCTGCCTACATATTATTATAAGATGTATGCCTTTTATATGAGATAAGATAGTTAGAGAAAGCTAAGTCATCAAATGAGTCTTGAAGCAAGTGAGTGGAACGAGCGGAGTACTTTCAGCGAGTAGTTGAGCGAGGAGTCTTCTTGGAAGCGTATGTGACTCATCTTTAGATTTTAGTTCAGCTAAATTAGATGTTAGATACTGATTTTTAGCTTTATTTTGGTCTCTTTTGGTATGGATTGCACTTTATATTTTGGCCCTATCTCACTTTTGCTTCTCAACATTACAACACTTACATTTTCTGTAGGATTCATCACTATTTATGAGGGTAGTTTGCTGCTCTTTTAAGCTTCCAAACGATCAATTTGTGAATTTTCTTTGTCTATACACAAGTTAAAGAAAACCTTAATAAAGAATTAAACAACATTTCCACTTATCATTTTACCCCACTTTAAAGCTTCGTATCATGAAATTAATTTGAGGCATACTTTGAAGTTATGGGAAAGGTTAATTTTATGATAATTTTTAGTCATTAATGTGTGAGCTAACTTATATAATTAATTTTCATTCTTTAAATTGATAAGTTTACAGAACATTTGATTTTACTTTTACTTTTTATCTTTTCATATTTTCTTTTATGGTTTAAGTTTTCATTTTGTGTTAAAATAAAAAGTTATTTAATTATTAATTAAGGTAGTTACATTTGTTACTAATAACAGACATTTTAACTAATAATTGAACATGAAAAAATATATTTAAACATATTTATTATTTAAAATATACAATTTGATATGTTATGATTGAATATCATTACTTATATTAAAAGCATAATGATATTTGATAGATATCGGTAATCCATTCTTACTAATCATTCTATTCTTACCAATAATTAATAACTTAGCATATTTGCTGCATATGTTATTAGTTTTATATAACAATATATTGTCTTTTTACTAAATTTGATTATATATTATACAATATATATGATTAAATATTAATTAGGAAAATAATAACAATTATAAATAAAATTTGAGAAACTAATCATACTTTGCATAACTCATAAGATTTTTACCAACTTTGCTATTAGAGATTCATTTTATTAATATAAATTACATAATTAAATCATTACCCTTTATCTAATTTGAATGACCTTTAATAAATACTATTAAGGTATATGTTATGATATCTTATGTTGGACTCCGTTTTTGGAACCCGGCAATCGCATCCAGATAACACACAGTTATCAACTATACTTGCATTCAAAACTCCCTTTTTCCAAGCTCAGCTTCGCTCTTCGAATAGTCGACTAATATGATGATAGTCGACTAGTCCATTTCTTCATTTCAACTTGAATACCTCAAGGAACAGCGTTGGTGAGTCCACACTTTACATATGTACATGCTTCGGGGCTATTGGCATAACTTTTTTCTTTAGGCATCGTATGTAGGGTTTCTTTGGATGATTCGAAAGAGGACTTCATGAGCTACAACTTTCATGAAGACCTAGAAGGCCAATTGTAACTTCTCTATGGTCAAAAATACGACAGAATATAAACCATGAACAGCAACCCAGATGATATTGGTGAACAGTAACATAGAGGAAGTCTGTGAACAGTAACACAGGGGAAGTCTACGAACAGTAACAGACGAAATTCCTCAACCAACATAACTTCTTAACTCCTTCTTATTATCCTTGGCCCATGATCTGTGTTCTATCCTTTGTATTCTATCCTCTGTAGTTGACTTTTATCTTCTGTGTTGACTACTTATCGTCTGTGGTCTATCCTCTGTGTTCTATCCTCTATAGTTGACTTTTATCTTCTGTGTTGACCACTTATCATCTGTGGTCTATCCTCTGTGTTCTATCCTCTGAGTGGTGACGTGTCCTCTGTGTTCTGACGTCATCATAGATGATACTTCTCCTCTCTATTCCTCTTTGCCTCTGTATTCTAACGTCAACACAGATGATACTTCTCCTCTTTATTCCTCTTTGCTTCTGTGTTCTGACGTCAGCACAGACGATACTTCTCCTCTCTATTTCTCCTTTCTTCTGTGTTCTGACGTCAACACAGACGATACTTCTCCTCTCTATTTCTCCTTGCTTCTGTGTTCTGATGTCAGCACAGATGATACTCTTCTTCTATATTTTTCCTTACCTTTGTGCTGTGACGTCATCACAGATGATTCCTTTTGTCTGTGTTTTTCACATGCAATCCTTCCAA
>JANZXR010000170.1:12110840-12127266 GCA_027575705.1 Erythroxylum echinodendron | reverse complement strand
GGAAGGATGAATAGAATGAAGAAGTATCATCTGTGATGACGTCAGAACACAGAGGACACGTCATCACATAGACGATAAAACATAGAGGGAAGGATGAATAGAATGAAGGAGTATTGTCTGTGATGACGTCAGAACACAGAGGACACGTCATCACATGGAAGATAGAACATAGAGGATAGATTATGGGTCAAGGACTATAAGAAAGAGATAAGAAGTAATATGAGTTGAAGCGTATCGTCTATGTTACTGTTCACAGAGTATATCGTCTGTGTCACTGTTCACAGACTTCAGACGACAATTCATAGTTGATAGAGGGTCACCCCATAAGATAAAGGTCAACCCCAAAGGATAGAACACAGAGGATAGATTATGAGCCAAGGATTAGAAGAACGAGTTAGGAAGTTATTTGAGTTGAAGTGCACCTTCTGTGTTCCTGTTCACCCTGTATCTTCTGTCCCATTGTCGGCCCCTTAGGAGATAGAATTGACCTTTAAGGTCCTCATGGAAGTTATAGATCTTGGAATCTTCTTTCCAACCATATAAAGAATACTCTGAACCGATTCCTCTAGAGAAAGTTATGACGATTGTAAGATATCATCTGTGTTTCCCAGACTTCATCTGTGACACTGTTCACACTATCGTCTGGGTCACTGTTCTTTGTGCATCGTCTGTCCCATTTTTGATCTTTCAGAAGACAAATTAGGTCTTTTAGGTCTTCATGAGAATTGTAGTTCTTGAAGTCCTCTTTCCATCTATCTAAAGAAACCCTAGTTTGGATGCTTCTAGGAGAAGTTATATCAATAGTCCCGAAGTAAGTATATATGTAAATGAGGACTCACCCATACTGATCATTAAGGGATTCAGGTTGACAGGTAGGAGTGGACTAGTCGATTATTCTAAGAGTTGAACTGAAACTAGAGAAGGGGGGTTTTGAGAAGAAAATCTGATAATGGTCAAAGTGTTCTCTTTGGAAGATAACTTACGTATTAAGAAAATCTGCATGCATGAAAGAGTTAAACTCCGGAAAGCGAGGTCTAACAGCTGTGGTATCAGAGCAAGCAAGTCTGAGTCAGACTCTGAAAATGTGGTCGAACATTTTTATGGTATCAGAGCAAGTAGGATTTGGACTCCAATAATGGGGTCCAACAGTTTGTGGTTTCAGAGAGTTGGTATTACGATCTTACATGGGCAACTTTTAAGACCGATGTCCATTGTAAGAGAGATTAGATTGAAGTTTGGATTTAGAACCAAGTTATGAAGCATCCGAAGTATAAGTTGGGAAGGTGGAGATATGAAGTGTGCCTGCATGAATTTTCATGGATTACTGCATGTATGGATTTTACGTGGATTAATACATGCATGAATTTGAATTGTGTTCATGCATTCGAATTATTCTGTATGACTTGAATTATTTTGCACCCTTTTAGACTGTTGTGCAAGAGATAAAGATTTGCATTGGTTTCATGTATCAGGTGTGATTATGCCACCTAGGAGAAGAACTCGAGGAGCTTTGACTCGATCCAGCTCTCACCAAGGGAGCACGGATGAGTCTAATGTCCCACAAAATACGGGGACACATTTTGCCCCAAATCCTGAGGCACCTAGTGTACAACATAAGGAGCCTCCACCGCCTACCCCTATGCCTCAGGCAAACCCCATGGATCCACGCTTCTTTTAAGCCTTTGCTCAGGCTTTTTCATATGTCATGGGACAAGGGTCTCAAGTTCAAATGCCAGCTTCAGTAGACAGAAGTGGACAGTATGATAAGCTCCGCAAATACGGAGCGGTAGACTTCAATGGGACTACAGATCCCCAAAGAGGCTAAAGCATGGCTAAAGAGTACCGAGAGGGTCCTAACTCAGATGAAGTGTTCAGATGAGGAGAAGTTGGACTATGCAGTGAGTTTGTTACAGGGGGATGCACCCTATTGGTGGGAATCAGTGTCCCACAGTCAGGTTGTGCCTCAAGTGTTGACATGGAAAGACTTTGTGGAGGTGTTTAGGAAGAAGTATTTCTCAACGGGCTACATACAAGAGAAAGCCAGGGAGTTTTTGAACCTCACACAGAGAGATATGACGGTGAGTGAGTATGAATTGAAGTTTACTCAGCTTTCTCGGTATGCAGCAAACATTGTGGCGAATGAAGAAGACAAGTGCTGCAAATTTGAGGGAGGTCTTCATTTGGGGATCAAAGAGACAGTTTTGATCTATAATTTCTATGATTACCAACAGTTGGTAGATGTTGCACTTCAGGCTGAGAAGCTTGAGAACATAAGGAATGAAGTGAGCAGGAAGAGGAAGAACAGGAAGCAGTTTTCCAAGAAGGGGATGAATACTTCAGTGCCTGAGAGGAGTGTGAAAAGCTTCCATACACAGAGTAAGGTGGGAAGTAGTGGTTCTGGGAAAAATAAGCAAGCAAGGGAAGTGTCAGTGCAAGCCTCAATAGTAGGAGACAATAGCAGGGTGGGGAGGAGTAGATACGCAAATCCCCAATGTTAGAATTGTGGGAAGCTACACAAAGGAGAGTACTTTAAGTTACTGGGAGCATGCTTCCGATGTGGGGAGAAGGGACGCATGATCAAGGACTGTCCCCAAGTATCAAGACAAGAGGAATCACAGTTCTAAGCCCCGAGAAGAGCAGAAATAGTGGGAACCAAGCCAGTTATTGAAGTGGGTAGTTCTGGAGATACAAAGAAGATTGTACCTCCAGGAAGGCCAAGGGGTCAAGCACAAGCAAGAGTGTTTTCTATGACTAGAGAGGAAGTTGCAGCTGCACCTGAAGTTGTCATGGGTATGGCTCAGTTGTTTGATTCTGAAGTGTTTTTGTTAATTGATTCTGGTTCCACGCATTCCTTTGTTTCTGTAAGCATGACATTGCATGATGTTAAATTGATGCCTTTGGATAACCCCTTGATAGTTAGTACTCCTTTAGGGAGAAATGTCATAGTTGGTCAAGTGTATAGAGATTGTAAGCTCTTCATTGAAGGTGCTCAACTAGTAGTGGATTTGCTACCATTGGAGCTAAAACGTTTAGAAGTGATATTAGGAATGGACGCTTTGGAGAAATATCATGCGAAGTTAGATTATAGCCTTAAAGAAGTGCAGTTTGATTTAGGTAATGGTGAGAAAGTAATTTTCAGAGGAGACAGAAGAACATTGGCGCCAAGAATTATTTCAGCTCTATTAGCTGACAAAATGATGGGGAAGGGGTGTGAAGCCTTTTTGGCGCATGTTATGGACATTAGTGTGAATGGAGGGAAGTTAGAGGATTTTCCCATTGTGAGAGAATTTACAGATGTATTCCCAGAGGATTTGCCTAGTTTGCAACCAGTAAGAGAAATTGAGTTCGCCATTGACTTGATTCTAGGAACTGCACCCATTTTTATACCACCGTATAGAATGGCTCTAGCTGAACTGAAGGAGCTTAAGGAACAGTTGAAAGAACTGTTAGAAAAGGGATACATAAGGCCAAGTTCGTCACTTTGGGGAGCGCCTGTTCTATTTATCAAGAAGAAGGATGGGAATAGACAATAGAACATATAAGGTATCGTCTGTGACGACGTCAGAACACAGAAGACACGTCATCGCATAGACGATAGAACATAAAGGGAAGGATGAATAGAATGAAGGAGTATCGTCTGTGATGACGTCAGAACACAGAGGACACGTCATCACATAGACGATAGAACATAGAGGATAGATTATGGGTCAAGGACTATAAGAAGGAGTTAAAAAGTAATATGAATTGAAACATATTGTCTGTGTTACTGTTCATAGAGTATCATCTGTGTTACTGTTCACGGACTATCATCTGTGTTACTATTCACAGACTATCATCTGTGTTACTATTCACAGAGTATTGTCTGTGTTACTGTTCATGGACTATCGTCTATGTTACTGTTCACAGACTATCGTCTGTGTTACTGTTCACAGAGTATCGTCTGTGTCATTGTTCACAGACTTTATCTGTGTTACTGTTCACAGACTTTAGGCAATAATTCACAGTTGATAGAGGGTCACCCCATAAGATAAACGTCAACCACAGAGGATAGATTATGAGCCAAGGATTATAAGAAGGAGTTAGGAAGTTATATGAGTTGAAGTGCACCTTCTGTGTTCCTATTCACCCCGTATCTTCTATCCCATTGTCGACCCCTCAGGAAATAGAATTGACCTTTAAGATCTCTATGAAAGTTATAGATCTTGGAATCTTCTTTCCAACCATATAAAGAATATGCTGAACCGATTCCCTTAGCGAAGGTTTTGACAATTGTAAGATATCGTCTGTGTTTCCCAAACTTCGTCGGTGACACTGTTCACACTATCATCTGAGTCACTGTTCTTTGCACATCGTCTGTCCCATTTTTGACCTTTCAGAAGACAAAGTTGGTCTTTGAGGTCTGCATGAGAATTGTAGTTCTTGAAGTCCTCTTTCCATCTATCCAAAGAAACCCTAGTTTGGATGCTTCTGGGAGAAGTTATATCAATAGTCCCGAAGTAAGTATATGTGTAAGTGAGGACTCACCCACGCTGATCATTAAGGGATTCAGGTTGACAGGTAGGAGTGGACTAGTCGATTATTCTAAGAGTTGAACTGAAACTAGAGAAGGGGGTTTTGAGAAGAAAATCCGATAATGGTCAAGGTGTTCTCTTTGGAAGATAACTTACGTATTAAGAAAATCTATATGCATGAAAGAGTTAGACTCCAGAAACCAGGGTCTAATAGTTGTGGTATCAGAGCAAACAAGTCTGAGTCAGACTCCAGAAATGGGGTCGGATATTTTTATGGTATGAGAGCAAGTAAAAGTTGGACTCCAATAATGGGGTCCAATATTTTATGAGGCCAAGGTTCAACCCATCTAGCTAAGGAGTGGCTAGGATGCCAGTTCAAGATGCCTCGTTTGAAATCAAGCCAGCCCTCCTAAATATGCTTCAACAGAATGTCCGATTCTATAGACTGGCAAACGAGGATCTAAACGTGTATATCGTACATTTTCTTGAGATCTATGATACTTTTCGTTATCACCAAATGTCGGAAGATGCTATTAGGATTAGACTGATCCCTTTCACACTTAGGGATAGAGCGAAGGCTTGGTATCACTCACTGAGCCCTGCTAATATTACGATGTGGGAGCAGCTCGTGCGTGCTTTTCTAAATAAATACTTCCTGTTGACAATAACCACTAAGATAATAAAAGAAATTAATAATTTCCAACAAGGTTATGGGGAGTCAATTTATGAAGCGTGAGAGCGATACAAGGATCTGCAGAGGAAGTTCCCACACCACAACCTATCAATGGAATTCCTTCATTAGACGTTTTACTATAGGGTTAACCCACTTACTAGAGCCACCATTGATGTCGCATCTAGAGGATCTTTGATGCGAAAGACAGTCGATGAAGCAGAGGAATTGATCAAAGGGATGGCCAGTAATAGTTGCTTATGGACGAGTGAGTGAGGTAGGCAACCCAACACTTTTAGAGAGTAAAAAGGAATCATCGCAGTTGAATAGATGATGGAGATGTAAGCAAAGATCGACAATTTGATGTGAAGGCATAATCCTCTACTCCGATTAAGGCCATACAATTTAAGTGTGAGTTATGTGGTTAAGTAGACGATGATATTGTTGACTGCTACAAGATGAGAAAGGAAAACCAAGAGCAAGTGAACTACATATGGGTGCAATATGGACGAGGAGGGGGAAACAATCCCTACTCCAACACTTATAACCTTGGGTGGAAAAATCACCCCAACTTCTCTTAGTCAAACAACAATAATGGAGGGTAGTTCAGGCCTCAAGAGCAATCAAGCTTTCAGTGGGATAAAACAAGCTCGATGGATTCAAAGTTGGAAAAATTTTTAGACAAGATTGGAGGTATGAAAGAAGCTTGTAGGAGGCTAGAGAGCAAGTTCGAGCAAGTAACTGAAGAATCATACTTCGTCCATACACAATTTAGAAGTCCAAGTGGGGCAGCTCGCGAAGGCAATCTCTACTCGGCATGCTGGAGCTCTTCCAAGTAACATCGAGTCAAACCTGAGGGAGTGTATCATAGTTATAAGTCAGACTTAGGATAAGAAACTAGAAAAGGTAGAAGATAGTTGAAGAAGACCTTTCGATTGAGCCTGTGATGGAGTCGATTCAAGTAACTCGATGGGTATTTCTGTTCTATATTGCGTAGCAGAAAGAGTTATATGCAAAAAGGGAAGTGGAACAATTACAGCAAATTGAACATAACAAGATCAAGGAAGTGATGAAACAACTACAGACGAAGCTTAAACTACAGAAGTCCGTCAAGAAGTTAAGGAGTAACCACTGGAAGAAAACCCCTAACATAGTGACCAAGAAAGATGACCTAGGGGACTTTTTCATCCCCTGTAGTATCAAGAACATTATTATATACAGGGCATTCTTAGACTTAGGCACAAGCATAAATATGATGCCTTATACTTTCAGTCTAAAATTAGGGTTAAGAGAGTTAGTGGCCTCTAAGTTTTTGGTTAAGATGGCTGATAGAACGTCGCATAGACCAATGGGAATCATAAAAGATACGCAAGTAAAGGTTAGTAAATTTATCTTTCCCATGGATTTCTATATTTTGGACATCAACAAAGATAATTTTTGGGCGACCATTCTTAGTTGCAGCACACTCAATTATTGATGTTGATGGGGGCGAGTTAACTTTGCGACTAAGGAAGGAGCATATAACCTTCAAGGTGACCATTAGAGACTATGAAGCTCTTTCACCTCTAGTGGATCTCAAAGAAACTAAGCCTCGAGCTAATAGAAGGACATAGAGGATCCTGCAAATTCTTTCCAAAAGGAGTGCTTGCGAAGGAGAAGGCGAGGCAAAGAAAATTGCAAGGACAGTTGTAATTGTAGTATGATAGCTAAGGTATAGGCTCTGAGATTAATGATGAAGTTATTATCGAATCATTCATTCCAACCATCGTGAGCTTAAAGAAGCCTTGAGCTACTGATGTAAAAAGAAGCGCTGCATGGGAGGCCACTCATGGAAAAAAAAGAGTTTCATTGTTTACTTTTATTACAATAGTTGAATTTTTTAGTTAGGTTTATCTTTGGTTTTGTTGAATAAAAGAAAAAAAGGATTAGGATTTCAGAATCACAAAAAGATTGTGTAAACATAAAGAGAGAAGTGAAAAAGGGCTATAAAAGAATTACGAAGTTAAAGACTAAAGAATTGGGAAAAGAACAAATTGGAAGGACATTGGAGTTGGTGGTATACCGTATGCCATGATCGTGGCTTGTAACTATGCAAAAATAGGGTAGACATTAATTTTAAATTGAATTTTTACCATTTTACCCTTTTACCACCTATATATTTAGTTCTTACTTCTTGTTCACTTTCACATTCATTTCTATTTTATCTCTCTAGAATTCAAGCGACTAAACACTCTCACCTCTCACTAGAAATTTTAGCCTTCCGAAATTCTTCCACACTCTAACGAATGCACGCATTAAGCAATTGGCCCGACGGGAACCTTATGAAAGACAACAAGTTGTGGGATGAGAGAGAAGAAACCGAGTAGCAGACTTCAGAGCACCATTTCCCATTTATATTAAGGAGGTATTCATTTTTTTGCCTTCGTTCTAGGCAAATTTCAGTTCTTAAATACTTTGATATTGACACATTAGATAGGCTAGAATTACTTGAGCATGTAGAGCACCTAACTGAGAGAATCCTGTAGGGCCAGTTCATACGGTTCCAATTCACTGTTTACGAGGAACTTACATTATTACCTTGACCTTTGACCCTAAGAATACTAAAGAATTATGGTTTAGATTGAGAGGACGAGCATATGAACTGACTATCAAAATTATGTACGAGATGTGTGGATTCCCCGAATCCACCATTATTGACCAACATGATGACTTTCATCTCTCCCAATACTAGTATGAGCTGACTAGAATTGAGCGATTCCTCACCAAAAATGCACATAATAACATTATCTGGTCCCATGAACATTTGCTATTGCATAAATTTATGTGCCGACTGGTTTTTGACAAGTCAAAAACCAACAAGTGCTCCACTAAAGAACTTTTTATTTTGTGGTGTATGGACCATAGTATTCTAGTATACACATCCACGCATGTGCTGAATGCCATTACTGCCACTCCGTGTAAGCGAAGCAACCATCTTAGAATGGGATACATAGTGTCTGCCATTGCAGAACATTTTGGTGTGGAACAAGGGGGGTTTACAGTTCACCTCCCTCGCTTCGTCAACCATCACCACTTATTTCAAGCAGAGATCATCCATTCCATAAATATGAGTCTGTGAGATATCAACGAGAAGACACGTGTGTGGACCAGGGCAGGTCAAGCGAGCTTGCGCTGCCTTGACAGGAGGAATCAACGAGTAAAGAATCGGAAGAAGAAGAAAAGGAAGAGCAAGGCTAGAAGAAGGTTCTGAATGTAATATTCGAAACCAACAAAACACTTGCAGAGATGGTATGCACACAACGACGCCAGAGCTGAGATATCCGACGGATCTATCAGTATTTCGAGTCTCAGGGCATTTAACCGCCACCTCCGACACCATCACCACCTCCATCTCTTTAGGATTTCTGTCTAACCCAATTTTTCTTTTCCAAATTAGCCATCAATTCTATATTTTTTTATTTTTATTGTTAATTCTTTTCTGTTCCTTGTTACTTTAAGTTTTGTATTTACCCTTCATTCATGTGGTTGTGTGTGCTTCCTTCTCACATTAAGGACAATGTGTTGCTCAAGTGTGGGGAGGGATTATATGTTTTGCGTTTGAATGTGATTTTGCATACTATATGATAGTTGTTAGGTTACATTGTGTGAAGTGTGTGAATGTGTCAATGGCTTAAATTGAGTGAAATTCATTAAATTTTGGATATAGTCTATTAGGGTATGAACGATCATTAGCCTACAAAATTAGTAAATTAGGGGGCTTTTGGATAAATATATAGCCTAATTAGGACTTAGTGTAAATTTAGCACCCTCTAGATTGTCACGTTCATTCATAATTTGAGTTCTTTTAACTTAAGTACCTTAACTAGTATTTTTCATGAAAACGAATAGCTAAAAGCAACAAGGTAGGCAACAATAATAATAATAACAAAAAAAAATTTTGTTAATAAATCACTATTCTGCTGACCTTGGGGTTATGAATAGAGCTAGTAGCCAGTTGAAAACATAATGTAGCTAAGTAACCGGATCGTCACACATCACAAATGTTTGCCTTTGCGTAAAAATGCTATAATGACGTTTCAACCAAGTTGTTTAATAAAATGAATTAGATGAGTAACCGGATCGACATTCATCATAAATGTTTGCCTCCGAGTAAAAGACTAAGTCCATTTTTAAAAAATGTGTAACCTATCGGACTTGTAATAAGCTTAAATTTTCATGAAAATGTTCTTAGGAATAGTTGTAAAGTCTGAGGGACTGAATAATTATTAATGTGTGTGTACAATTGAAAAAGGTAGATAAGTTAACACTTAGGTCTTGATTAAGTTGTATATTTAGTTCAAAGCCCCTAGACATATATTTTGCATATTAATGATTTGATATAACTGAATGATTATGTTCAAGATTAAATTCATTTCATTAATATCAAAGTCATTGCCTTATTATTACATTGCGTGTTTTGTGTTTTGTGTTTGTTATTTGTTGTTGTTTTCTTTACTTGAGGACAAGCAAACATTTAAGTGTGGGGATGTTGATAGTTGTCAATTACATAATGTTTTAGGGTTTAATTTGTTATGTATTTCGTGTGAATTTGAGTGGTGAGTGTGCATTTACAGTTTAATGTTCGTGAACCGCAAGTACACAGTTGTCGAAGTGAGTAATAAATCGGTAAGAACCAAGTCGTGTCCATAGGGATTATGAGAAAGTTCAATTATACGCTAGCTAACGGTATTTAAAATCGGGTTGAGTAAAATTGTAGGAAATTAAAATTAATGTAAAGAAGTTTTTTAAATTAAATAAATTTCTAAACAACTACTCAATTTAATGCGACCAAAATAACTGTGAATATGACAAATTTGTGCAGTAACTAACTAAGAAAAGATTGCAACAATTGACCAATTAAAAGTATTGACTTCAATGGAGAATGACTTTCTCTTAGGGAATGATATTTTTGTCAACCTTAATATTGAATTAGCTATCCTCCATAAATGAAATATCCTAACCTTGTAGGTGAATTTTAAAAGTAATTAATTTGCTTTTCCTAAAGATGAATTAATCTATCCACTTTAGACATCACTTAATAATCCCTTACTTAAGTTCTTCCTAGAGTTTGTTAAGTCTCAAGCCTTCAATTTTCACTTCTTAATTTTCTTGGGTCTCCTAACTCATAAGAAAATCCTAGTCAAAATTTCCTTCAATCTTCTAGCAAAAACTCCCTTTTTCCAAAGACGAATTTATACCAAAGTAATTTCTAATAATCCAAAGGAAGAATATATAAACCTAAGGAAAAATTAACAAGTATATGAATATTGAGTCATGGATTCAGCAAAATTCAATATTAAAGCATCAATAAAATATCAAATCCCTAAGAGAAATTAAGGGTTCAGCCACAAATCATCAAGACAAACAATCCAAAAATATAAATGCTAGAAAAATTCATAATGAATCAATTATAAATGAAGAACAAAGCTCTCCAAACTCCTTTATGTGGTTGCTTTCTTGGTGGTGAATTGCGTGGTTGCTTCCTTGGTGGTGAATGGTGATGGAGGCTACGTTGTTGCTGCTGGTGAATGGCGTGGAGTGATTTTATGAGTGAATTGAGTGAAAAGCCAGCTGCATTGTCCGTGGAAGTAGCTACTGGTTTTGTTGTCTTGTGGTTGAGTTGTTGGAAAATAGAATCCTACGTAAGTGAGAGGATGGAGGGCTGCATGTGTTGCTTGAATGTGTGTAGCATTAATGGGAGTAAATGAAGCTATCTACACGTTGTGTGTGTAGGAGGATTTGGTGATTAAAGGGTGGTGGAGTGGAGGTTACGATGTATGGGGATGATTGGAGAGAAAATCAAGGCTTACGTGTATGGAGGTTGGAGAGAAAATCATGAGTGTGGCATGGAGGCTTGTTGTTGGTTGAGAGGTGAGTGGGTGGTGTGGCGTTATGGAGTGAAAAGCAATGTGTTGTGAGTAAGGTGGAGGCTTCTTGGTGGAAGGCAGCTTGTGAGATGCGTCAATATGGAGGTGTTGCATTGTGTTTCAGTGAAAGGAGGCTGCTGCTAGTGTCTCTTCTTTTTCAGCCACTTTTACTTATTTTCTCCAAAACAAATCCTAATATCCAAATGTAATATAAGAAATAGTAATTTAGCAAATATTTACCCCAAAGGATTACACAATTGACCAAAAGTAATGCACCAAATAATAGTCTATCAGTTTTCTATCAAATACCCCTACAATTGAACTATCGTCCCTAAGCAATTTAAATACAATAACAAAAAATTTCATCAATTCATTTTCAAAGAAAATCGAGTGTATCCATTCATTCAACTTCATCAAACTCAAGCGTTGAGCTACTAGACATATCATAATTTTTCATTAATGCATATAAACAAAGTCAAAGGCAGACACCATTGATCAAAGGTACATATAAAACTAAGATGGATTTTTCTCACGTTTTCGCTCAAATCACTGAAGTGTTTAGGGTTAGTGTTTCACTCAAGGCTCCCCCTAAAAGACTACATTACCATAGGCTTGCATATTCACCAATTCTCTACCATATAAAATACACACCAACATGGATCAAAAGGACTTTTATTTAGGGTTGTAATGGTGTTTGGGTTAAGGTAGGATAAAAAGGTCATGGGTTAATACACAAGCATTAACAAAGCACTAAGTAAAAGGGACAACTTAATACAAAGTCTGAGATAAGCAAATGAATACATGGGACTACTACTACTCTTCACTTACTAATGCTACTATGTTTGATTCTTTTTCTTTTTTTCTCTCTTTTTCTTTCTTTTTTTCTTTTGGCTTTTTTGTTGGCTTCTTTTTTTCTTTTTTGGAAAAACAAGAACAAACAATAAAAACAAGAGAAAACAAAAGCAACGTAAATCTTTAAAATATGAGTAGAAGTACCTCTATAAACATCTCAGGATAATAAGTAAGCTCAAAAATCCTAAACTATAGACCAAACAATCACTTAACACTTCATTATAGTTGTGATTTGGCACGGCTAGCAGAATTGGCACAACTAGCAGAGTTTTTTTAAGGTGTTATTTTGCAATAAAAAGGGTGAAGGTTCAAAGGAGGTTGCAAGGGATAATGTATAAGATTGGACATTTAAGCTAATGAGTTTAAAACAAAGAATGCCTTAATCATTTCCATAAAGCATGCATTTCGTAGTTTCAAACTAGTTCAATGCAAGTTCTTGAGGTAATCTTCCTAGGGGAGCATCACACATAACCAAAAAAAACAATGAAATGAATACAAAATACATTCAGGTAGGCTCAAAGCCTCACATGTGCTTATATGAAAATCCATCAAAATTTTATACATTACCTAATTACTCAAGTGAGAAATTATTGACAGAGTTTATGCAACTAACTACTTCAATCAATCGATATGATTCACCTTCCACTTAAGTTGCCTAATTCAAATTCAAGTACAGAACTCAATACTCAGTCCAATTAATATGAAAAAAATGGTATGATTTAACCTTCATCACAGTTCAAGTGCAATATTACAAAATTTTCAAAATTGGTCCCACCCCCACACTTAAATAGGACATTGTCCTTAATGACTTAAAAAATATAAAGAGATGAGAACATAGGGACTCCCTGGATCAAAGAGGCCTCAGCGACTTGAAATCAGAATTCAAAGTTCCAATCTTGTATTCCTAGAGCAAATTCTTTCCTCATGATGTGTTGGTCATGCCATTTCTTGGTTTTCTCCTTGTAGATTTTGGAGTTCTCATATGCTTCATTTCAAAATTCTTCCAATTCACACAACTAAAGAGACTGATTTTTAACAAATTTTTGCCAATCAATATTCAACTTCCTAACTACCCAATAAGCCTTGTTTTCCAACTCCACTGTAAGATGACAAGCTTTTTCAAAAACCAAACGATATGGAGACATGCCAATTGGAGTCTTGAAAGTCTTCCTATATGCCCAAAGCGCATCATTAAGCTTGAGAGCCTAATCTTTACGATTAGGGTCACTGTCTTCTCAAGAATTTCTTTGATCTCTCGATTTCATATTTCAGCTTAGTCATTTGACTATGGGTGGTAGGGTAAAGCAACCTTGTGACGAAGTCCATATTTGGTCAAAGATTTCCCAGAAGTTTGTTGCAAAAGTGGGTACCTTCATCACTACCCTTGGAGTGCCGAATCTTATGAAAATGTTTTTCTTGAGAAATCTAAGAACAACTTTCACATCATTTGTTGGTAAAGCTATGACTTCAACCCATTTTGATATATAGTCCACCACCAAAAGGATATAGGATTGTCCATAAGATTTGGAAAATGGTCCTATGATATCGATGCCCCATAAATCGAAGAGTTCTATCTCAAAAATGTTGGTTAAAGGAAGCTCATGACATCATGAGACATTACACATTTGTTGACAACAGTCACATGTCTTAGTGAAAGCATAACAGTCCTTCTGAAGTGTGGGCCAATAGAAACCAGATTGGAGAACTTTTGCTACTGTTCTTGTTAGTCTAAAGTGACCTCCATATGGTGATGTATGATAATATTCCAAAATTGCTTGCACTTTATCTTCCGAGATACATCTTCAAATCACTTGATTGGGGCCTTTCTTGAATAGTAAAGGCTCATCCCAGAGATAACTTTTTGCATCAAATAGGAACTTTTTGTTTTGAAATGGACTTAAATTTGGAGGAATCAAACCTGTGGCTAAATAATTCACCATATCATCAAACCATGGAATCTTTTCACTGACTCTGAATAACTTCTTATCTGCGAAAGTCTCTTGGATAGGTATTAGTGACTTTGATTCCTCAAGTTTTGATCGAGATAAATGGTCAGTAACTACATTTTTTGTCCCGTTTTTGTCTTTAATCTCCACTTCAAACTCTTGCAAAAGCAACACCCATCGAATGAGTCACAGCTTGGCATCTTTCTTTGCAAACAAATATTAGATTGCTGCATGATCTGTGAAAACCACAACCTTGAACCCACTGATATATGATCGAAACTTGTCCAAAGCAAACACAATTGCTAACATTTCCTTTTCTGTAGTAGTGAAATTTTGCTGGGCATCATCTAGACTCCAGCTAGAGTAGTAGACCTGAACACTTTCTCTCGCCTTTGGCCTAAAGCTTCTCCCACTGCGAAGTCACTCACATCACACTTAATTTCAAACGGTTGTTACCAATCAGGTGTGATCATCACAGGAGCTGAAATCAACTTTTTCTTGATTAATTCAAAGGCTTTCAAGCATTTCTCATTGAATTCAAATTTCACATCCTTCTCCAAAAGATTGCAAAGGAGTTTAGCGATCTTGGAGAAGTCTTTGATGAATCTCTGGTAAAACCGCGCATGTCCAAGAAAACTACGGATACCCTTTACATTTGTCAATGGAGGAAGCTTTTCAATAGTTGCTGTTTTGGCTCGGTCCACTTCAATGCCTTGGGTAGATACTTTGTGATCCAACACAATTACTTCCCTCACCATAAAAAGACATTTCTCCTAATTGAACACCAAGTTGGTATCTTGACATCTTTTCAACACTTCTGCCATTTATATACAAGGTTAGTTCCCCTTGTTGCACATCAATCACTGCACCTCTGGTAGCTAAGAATAGTCATCCTAGTATGACCGGGATCTCCTTGTCTTCTTCCATCTCAAGCACTATAAAATCTGCAGGGAGAATAAATTTGTCAACATGAATAAGAACATCTTCTACAATACCTCTAGGATAAGTGAGAGAACAGTCGGCTAATTGGAGGCAAATTGTCGATGGCTTGACTTCTCCCAATCCCAGCTTTTGGAAGATAGAAAGAGGCATGAGATTTATGCTTGCCCCTAAATCGCAAAGCACTTTACCAAAATATATGTTGCCCATCTCACACAGAATTGTAAAGCATCCTGGATCTTTCAATATTTGCAGTAACTTTCTTTGCAAGACTGCACTACACTCCTCAGTCATCAATACCGTCTCATAGTCTCCAAATCTTCTTTTTTTGGTAATAATGTTCTTGATGAATTTTGCATAATTCAGTACTTGCTCAATAGCTTCAATCAAAGGAATGTTGATCTCAAGTTTCTTAAAGACTTCAAAGAATTTTGCAAATTGATCATTGATTTTCTTCTATTGAAATCTTTGAGGATATGGAAGATTGGGGATGATTTTTGTTTGCAATTCCCCTTCTAATTTCTTCTTCGAATCAACTTACTTCTCAACTTGTGTAGGTGCACTTGCTTCTTCACAAATATTCTTTCCTTTGTTATCCTGGTATTAAGTGGAGGTCTATTCTTTAGGTTTAATCTCTTCCAATTCTTTTCACTTCGAAGAGTGATGGCCTTGCACTGCTCTCTCGGATTAGTTTCAGTATTATTAGGGAATGTCCTCTGAGTTAGATTCCCTACAGCATTTGCCAGCTGTCCCATTTGAACTTCTAAACCCTTCACTAAAGTCCCAACACTGGTTACTTGCATCTTTAGGTCATCCATCTCCTTCTCATTCTTTTGGAAATGGTTCCTTGTCTCAGTTACAAAAGTGCCAATTATTTCTTCCAAAGAGGGTCTCCATTCTGCCGGTGGTGGTCCATATCCAGGTGGATGGGGCATGTTGCTTTGAATACCATAGTTATATCGCTCCTTAGATTTGTAGCCTTGACCATATTGATTTCCCATTGGTTGTGACTTGAATCCCAAGTTCCTTTGATTAAAAAACTGGACTTATTCCACCCCCTCTTCATTTGTGTAGAATGATTTACTAGTAGCTACCACCTTCTCATTCTGTCTTTCCTTTGACATGAATTTTGAAAATTGATTGGATAGGGCTATCAATTGAGCCGATAACTGAGTCACTTGGTCCACTTTTAAAATTCCTCTTTTTCTATTAGTTCTCTAGGAGGGTCACTAATAGCTGTTCGAAGACATATCTTCCAGTAATGCACATGCTTCTTGAGGTGTTTTTCTCATCAGAGTACCACCTACCGCTGCATCTACAATGGTTCCCAGTCATGCTATCTAAACATAATAATCTCAGATCTTAACTTCACAACTTTATCAGGTGGGAAAATTTTAATCAAGAATTGCTATGCCATCTCCTGTCAAGTTCGAATTCTATCAGCCAAAATTGAATGAAGCCAATTCTTTGCCTTGTCCTGAAGAGAAAATGGGAACAAAGTTAGCCTAATGTCATCTAGTGTTGCTGTAACATCTCGTTCCCATGTCACAGGTCGGATCAGGGAAACGGGTACACGAGAGAGTAATCAGAGAAGACAACACA
>JANZXR010000170.1:12073461-12103157 GCA_027575705.1 Erythroxylum echinodendron | reverse complement strand
CAAATAACTTCAACATCATATTGTAAACAAAATTGGAGTACTTTCAAATGTATTTATATAAATAAAATAAATTATTTAGACTATCAAGACTCAATAAATTTGTTTATCTTTGATTGATGGGTAAGCTAGGCCTAATCTCTCTATTTTACCTAAAATTATTTCATTTCATTTTGACCTGTAAAGTTTTTCCCTGCTTCATGTTTAGGATGGGATGTTTTAGAACCAATATAAAGTTATTTTTAAAGAGATGAAACATACTTTGATTTGTGAATATTTTGTTTTGGTTCCATCAAAACAATTCCGTTTGATGTCATTTTCAAGGACCTTCTTTCTTTAAAAGTTTTCATCTTTTGAAGCAACAATTTAGTGATTATAACTTTAAAAAGTTTTTATGAATATGAACAAGTGTTCTAAAACCTAGAGATGAGTAATCACATTTCAAACTATAAGCTATCAAAAAATGTAGAAGGACATGAGGTTTATAATATTATTCTAAGCAATAAATTTTAGGATATACGAGAAATTATATAAGTCTTGTACAAATTTTTTATATATAATAAGATAAACATCTTATTCAAAGAATCAACTTAACAACTTAATTTTTCAATCATTATCACTTATATAGTGGAGATGCATACACAAATGTTAATATTATAGGTGATGTTTTGATGTTATTAAATCTAAAGATATTTTTCTAATAAAGAGAAATCAAAGGTAAAAAATAAAATTAGATTGTATCGTGAAGATTCAAACAATTTTGCAAGAGTATTTGTAAAGAGAGAACCTTTAGGAAAAAAATAGTTTAGTAAGTTTTTGTAATTTTAATTTTGCTATATAATTAACAATATTATATTTTTAAAATTTTACTATAAGTCTTAATTTAATATACAAATAAATGATGGAGATTGTTTGGTCAAAGTATTTCACAATTTGAAAACTTATCATTAGACTACTTAATCAAATAACTTCAACATCATATTGTAAACAAAATTGGAGTACTTTCAAATGTATTTATATAAATAAAATAAATTATTTGGACTATCAAGACTCAATAAATTTGTTTATATCTATCTACTATAATTTTATCCCCCACATCATCTAAGATCTCAAAATAGTGCTGAATACTTAATAATCCCCCCTCAAACTCAAAAATGGGAAGACATGTTATTATGCATCATTTACTTGAGATTCATTCGATATGCCTACTGCAAATCTTTGTTTCCGAGAACTACTTTAGTTAGCATATTAGTAACAAGTAAATCCATATGAATCTTCTTCATCATTAATTGTTTCTCTTTTATCATAAAACTCAACCAATGATATCTGACATCTTCATAAAATGCAACCTCTTGCACATCCTTAGGCTCCCCATAAGTAGTAACTAACAAATACTCAAAACTTGGATACCTTCTAGAAAGTCTTTTCTCCTTTGTTGACCTTCAAAACTGCGTTTCATTGGCTATTGTATCCCATTACTCCCTTACTCGTTATCCTCGATAGGACTAAAAATATCTGAATGCATCAACTCCAATAACTCTGAATTCCTTGCAGATCTTCTCTTAAAGGAGACTCTCTGTTTTCCAGTTAAACAATGATCACAAGGATTAAGCATTTGTGAGTTCTTAACTGGGATAAGGGATTTTCTAGCTAACAACTTAATCCCTTCTCACTCATCTGTCCTAATTATCGATGCCATAGATTTAGTGAAGATTCCTCTTTGGTTGTGAATAGTTCTCCACCACACACCTTTAAGTGTATCTTGTACAGTGAGCAGCAAAACTCTCCTCTGGCTATCGTCATTGCACCTCTGGACAATTTCCACTTCCTATCCCCAAAAGTGGGCTAAAATACCAAATTAGGGCCTAAAATTTTTTAGTTTGATCAGTTAGGAATTAAACTTGTAACTTGCTCAATGAAGGTCTAAACTTTCACGAGTCTGCTTAATTTAAGGCTTTTTTGGATGAAAATTAGAATGTTTCCACACGTATCGTTACAATGTACAACGTGGCACCTTTACTATATTTTTATATGCAATATTAAATAAAAGTAAAAGCTTACATGGAACGGTTAAATTAGATTACAAGTTACAAAACCTTAAATTCCCAAAACTTCACTGATCTATGTCTTCTTCCCTCTTTGACGCATCTTCACCGTTGGTTGATCCATGCTATATTTTTGTTGAAGAGATTGTCTTGCTTGGTTCACGCATCATCTTGCCAATCTACCTTCCCCTTTCTCTCCAATAATCGCCAAGTACGTTTGATGTACTCATTACTTTAGTCTTCAGTGTATTATCTTTCAACATAGATATGCTACATCTTCATGATATTGTAGGTTTTTTTGGATGAATGTTCCTTAAATAAGATTTGTGTAGACTTCACAACCTCCTTCAAATTTGCAGTGATGATCTTTAAAATTAGTTTATATATAGTGTGCAATAGGAAATAAGGAGAATACTTAGTGCTTGTTTGGATGAGCTTATATCAGTAGAGCTTTTATCAGTAGAGCCTTTGGTAGTAGAACTTTTCTAAGAAGCTAATTGATTGTTTAGTTGTCATTTAAAAAAGAGCTTTTTTAAAAAGAGCTTTATACAATAGACTGTTTGACAATATAAAAATAAAAAGCACTTTTAATTTTAACTATATTTTATTTTGTAATAAAAATTATTTATGCATATAAATATTATTTAAAATATATTAAATAATATACAAAGCACAATATATTAATTATTATATAATTTAAACCATATGAAACATAAATGAAAATATATCTAACCAAATCATTTGTATGGGTTATAACATAAGTAAAACTAATATCAAAAATAAATATTAAAGCATATAAAAAAGTCAAATAATATTATATAAATCTCAAAATAAACGTGAAAATGTGTTTGTGGGTATTGTGGGAATTATGTGTAAAACATAAGGATAAAAGGGACTAAAAATAGTCTCATTAATTGATCTAAAAAATCTACCTGAAAAAGTTCTTTTTTAGAAGTTCCAAATTTGAGCTTCTTAAAAAGCTATATTTTAGCTGCCAAAAAAGCTATATCTATTTAAAAAGTGCTTTTTCATTTTACAGTCAAACACTCATTTTTTTAAAAAAAACTTTTGTGGTGGGAAAAACTGCTTATTCACCCACCAAAAGCTCAACCAAATAGGCACTTAGAAACAATTTTGAAGGCCTTAATGATAAACAACGTGGAAAAGCTAAATGTGAAATATGATGTAGAAATGGACATGTCAAAGCCTATAATCCACTCTCTAGATGATTGTACATAAGATTTTGATGTTTAGTGTGTTTTAAGTTTAAAATTTTAGCTTTCTTGTGTTTAGGATCACATTAGTTACTTTAGGATAATAGCATAAATGTATATATAATTATTTATTAATATTGCTTGTTTAAAAATTAAATGCATAATATGTCTATATTATGCTAGATATGAACACTAATTAACTTGAAGAATGATGAACATATGGATTTAATATAATTAGTGTTAAGAACAAACAAGCTTCCATTAGAAGAGATTGACATTTTTTTAAAAATTCTATAACATATTTATTTTTTAATTCAATTTGAAGTTGCGAGATTGGTTATTATTATAGTACTTTGAAGTTGAAATTCCTTATTATGGAATTTGAAGTTGGTATTTGAAGTTGGAAACTGAAGTTGTGAAATTGCTTATTATGCTACTTTGAAGTTCAAATTGCTTATTATGAAATTTTAAGTTAGAATTTCAATTTACTTGTTATGGAATTTGAAGTTGGAAATTAAAGTTAGATAAATGACTTTTGGAGTGGTCATATATGGAATTTATGACATTCAAGAGTTGGTTTAGTTTTGAAAATGCCATTTTGCAATTGTTACAGATATCTAGTTCATTTTAATTACCAACAACTGAATACAAAATGAACTATTGTAATTTGCAACTGTACCAATAGACAATACTAATTTCTTTTAATACTGAAAAGATAAAGAACAAATGTATTATATTAAATACGAAATTCCCTTGTTTTGTAGGCTCTATTTTGTATTGAAAAGTGTCCATAATCATTCGACTTCTTCCTTCTTTGTAGTTTACGGTTGTCCATCCATCCAAATAAGTTGTCCAACTAATGTCTCCAATATGTTTTCGGAGTCCTTAGGAGATTGTGATTACAAATGAGTTATTGTTTTTATGTTATTGTTTGCAATATTCTAAGTATCTTTGATGATAACATAAAGTTCTGTTTTAATAGTCTAGTAGTAACTTAAAGTTGATGTAACAATTGAACGAGGATTGCATTTTCTATGGGTTTTTTGAAAAATTGAGGCATAATAAACTTTTTGGATGGTATATAAGCTGGAAACTAATGATGCAGCTATGATGAGGCTTATAGATGAAATTTTCCATGAGCTTAAGAGCCACAGCAAGAAGTCTCTTTCTTGATTCATAAGTATAAACAACGCCATGTACTATATTGTTTCTTTTCTTAGGAACTTTGTTTGTATAAACTTCAAATAGGATGTGTTTTGGTTTTATGTTAATGCAAATGATGTGTTAGTTTTGTGTACTAGTTTGTAATATTCTTAGAAACATGAGATGGTATATAAGCTAGAAACCGGTGATGCAGCTTTAATGAGGCTTATAGGTGAAAAATTCTACAAGCCTAGGAACCATAGCAAGAAGAACCTTCCTTGATTCACAAATATAAACAATGCCACATACCATAGTGGCTATTTTCTTACGAACTTTGTTTGTATAAACTTCAAGTAAGATATGTTCTCGTTTTGTGTTAATGTAAATGATTCATTGGTTTTGTGTACTGGTTTGCAATATTCTTATAAACATAGGATGGTATATAGGCTGGAAACTAGTGATGCAGCTTCGATGAGGCTTATCAATGAAAAATTTCACGAGTCTGGGAACCACAGTGAGAAGTCCCTTTCTCGATTCACAAGTATAAATGATGTCATGTACCTTAATTAATAGAACTTAGTATATTCTATGAAGAGTTCTATATACATATATGAGATTAGTAGGAAATGCCACTAACTTTCATGTGCTATGCTATGCTATGCTTCAACTTATATTTGCTAATATATTCTATTAGGTGACACTCTTATGTAATCATCATCCCGATTCCTTCACCATAAACATCTACTACTAAGATATTTATTCACTACAGTGTTCATATATACCTCTTAAAACACATGTTTGTAATGAATTTGTTGGTTGATGGAATTGTTATGAATATGTTAAGCATCATGTTCTATGTTATGCTTCAATTTCTCACTTTCACTTCAATGTTTCCTTTCACCATTCTAACTTAGGATAAGCCATTTTTTCATAATTATTATTTTCACAGATTTTGCATTGCTTAGGTGTTAATATAAATCCCTTTATAAGTTATAAGGATTTATATAATTTAGTATATTTTTAGAAGAGTTATATATATATGAGGTCAGTAGGAAATGCCACTATGTATGAAACAATGATATCATGTTTTCAACTTATATTTGCTAACATATTCTATTAGGTGGCAGAATGACATTGGATGAGGTAACTTTGAGGTTTCACCATATGGGATATTTTGTTAATGTGGTTGATAATGTTAGGTATGAGGGTGGATTGTGGATGAAATTCAATTTGATCCTAACTTACTCAGCTACTTTGAACTAGTTTATGCATATAAGAGAAGTGGCTATAACAATGTGAAGAAGATATTTTATCTTATACCTAGTTTTAAACTATGTAATGGTTTAACGGTTCTACGAGGTGATGCCAGTGTGTTAGATATGGTTAGTCAAATGATGGGTACACCTAGTATTGATATTTATATTGAACATGGCATAGATACTTCTGTTGAACGTAATAAGTTTAATTAGGGTAATGTAGTTGAAGATAATGATGACGATGATAATAGTGTAGGGTTTAGAGGTAATGTAGGTAATTTAGATAATATGTCAAATGTGGAGGATGAAAATGATGCAGATATGGGGAATGAAGATGATACAAATATGGAGGTTGAAGAGGATGAAGAAGATGAAGAGGATTTAAAGTAAGGAGATGAAGGTAATGGTCTAGATGAAGATGATGGAGACAAAGGAAAAACATGAAGATGATGTAGGTGAAGCAAGTGATGCAAATGATGAAGATGAGGTAGTTTTGTCTGAATATTATAATAGTGATGAATATGGAGAACTTGTTGGTGATGTAAATGATATGGTAGATGATGCTACTGGGAGGAAAAGGAAACACCATGTTTATGATGAAAATGTAGTTGAGCCTTACATTGAAGTACGGATGATTTTTCTTAGTTATTTACAATTTAAGCATGCAGTTATCTTTTTATTCATCTACACAAAGAGGGCTGTCATGTTTATTAAAAATAAGCTCAAATTTTTCCAAGGTAAATGTAGGGCAAAGAACTGCCCTTGGTATATATATGGAGCATTTGATAAGAAACTGTAGTCATTTCAAGTTAGGAAATTCAGGAGCACTCATAACTACAATAGGGTATATACAAATCTTAGGATGAACACCAATATCTTATCTAACTTGTTGAAGGATAAGCTTACAAGGGAGCCATTTTTGAAGAATGATGATATCAAATTTTATGTTAAGGATTGTTTTGATGTTAAAGTCTCCCTAAGTATGGTGAGAAGAGCAAAGGAGAAAATAGTTTATAGTGTTGTGATCAACATTAAAGAGGAGTTTGGGAAGCTTTGGTCATATGTTGAAGTGATTAGGGAGACCAACCTAGGAAGCACTGTTACATTGATAGTGTCTCTACCAATCTAACATCTCCTCCTATATTTGAAAAAATGTACATATATTTAGAAGCTATTATATATGGATTTAGGCATGGATGTTCTAACTCCCCAACATGTACCCTAGAAGAATTATAGCATGTCTAGGGTATATTAAGAAGTGAACATACTGAATTAAGTGCATCTTAGTAAGAGACATTATGGTACTTAATGTAAATGACATGGGTTAATGGGTCATTTGCTCGTTTTGGCATGGACATACATACTTAGACGTAAAATATGTATAGGAATTTTTGATATGTTGCTTGCATTTATAAATGTGATGTGAGGATAGAAGAAGTATCCCATTTTCTTATAGAATTTGTTGGTTAAATTGGATTTTTTTTGTGTTGCTCTTGCATGATAAGCCCGAAGTTAGTTGATTTGAGATATGTACCTCACTAAATAGATAGGTTCCACTAAACATATCCCTGTAATTTGACTATATCTTGGCTTGAGACCTTAAAATTGGATAATTTTAATTGGAAATTAAACTAGAGACATAGATGTAAAACTTTCATGAAGGAACCGAAATTTTATTGTGCCTCTAAGATTTTTGAATTCTTGCTTGAATTTGAGTTATAACCGTTGTCCCTGTTTTCAAACAGCCTGTAGTGTTTTGGGTATAACTCTGGGAATAGTTAACCAAATTGTATCAAATTTATTACATTAGAAAATTAAGTCATATGGTATTGAAATTAATTGATAATATTGTAGGCCAATGTGGGAAGTAAAGTAAAAAGAAGGACCAATATGCAATTTTTTTAAAGTTAATACATGGACCAATTGGATTAAGGCATGTGTGACCAGTAATAATAAAGAATGTGTGTCTAATAGGAATTAATCATATGTGTGAGTCTTGAGAGTTCTGGAATGGGAAATCGAGAGGGGAGATGCATGACATTTTGGGGGTTCTATGCTCAGATGTTTCTCCTCTCCATTTTACCTTCTTTATCCCATCATTTTTCATGTAGGAAATCAAGCTAATTCTAGGTAGAAATCAAGGTAAAAGTTAGGGGTTTTCTCTTCACCTTTATCTCTTCTTACTTTGCTTATAAAGGAATGAAATTATAAGGTTAGACGTGGGATTGAGAGTTATATTTTTGGTGTTTCTACTTGGTTAGTCAAGCAAAGCCAAAGAGAAAGGGAAGAAAAGGCAATAGAAGACCTACTTTGTCAAGTTTGAGGTTTGGGACTTCACTCAGTTGATTTCTATATTAGTGTATGATTGAATGGATATAAATATTCATTTTAATATGGAACTATCGCTAAGATTTTGCTTTGGTGTTACTTTGCATGAACTTGGTTGTATATGACAAGTGAGTATCATGTAGTAGAATTTTGTCTAGGTTTATTTGAGTCAGTCACATTGTTTGAGTCACAACTCCTTAAAAATACCTCCAAATTGTGACATTTCAATTGCATATGAAACCTAAGACATAGAGCTAAATACTTCTAGCAGGGAATCTGACTTAATTCTGGTTCTGTGACCTTAGAAATTGAGATAAAAAAAGGTGACCTAATGATGCTCCTGTTTTTGAATAGCTTGTGATATTTTGCCTATATCTCATAATTTAGAAGAACAAATGGTCTGATTGTTCATGCTATAGAAACTAAAAACATAGAGAAAAAAAATTTCTAGAAGACCTAGAAATCCAGTTCTAACTTTTTCTATATGCATATTAAGGAACAAGTAGTGGTATGAATGGAGAGAGTGTCTGTCACGACCTTGACATTGTTTTTGTTTTAGATTTCTACCTCATCTGATCCGAAGCTTTATGAATGCGTATGAAAATTTTCAAACACCTATAACTAAATAAAATAGGACTTACCATATGTGAATTGGGTGATTAAACATTGGAATTTAAGAATAAGCATCATGCATTCCAAAGAAAACTTACATGTACATAATTGATTTGTTTGCATATGTATTGCTCATATATGTATAGTATGATTATACAAGTGTGATTTTGACACCCTTCTAATGGTGATTAATTATGACTTGCATGTATGAACACAGATACAGATTTTATAATTTGAAATATATATCATATGATTTGTTAATATATGAATTGTGAAATTTGCAAATGGTTAAAGGAAATTTTATAGTGCCTACTCTATTGTCTTGGTTGTAGATAGATAGGCATGCTTATAGGGTTACAGTGCAGCTGCTCCAGTTTGACACCACTAGTGCCCACAATTCGATACATTCGGGTGTCCATAGTCCAATGCCTTCGGGTATCCACAATTTAATATCTTCAGATATCCACAGTACCTGTTATCCACACCCACAGAAAATGTGCAGGCCTGATACATTAAAAAAAAGCAAAGAGATATAAATAAGAAATACAGTATGACAACAAAAATAATCAGCATATGAATGAGCATTTGAATTTGTATTGACAATGTGTATCATTAAGTGTTAAATATCAATGTTTGAGTTTTGAAGGTGAATTTATGGTATATGAAAAAAAATATTGAAGAATGTTTGCATTATTTATTTGATTAAGTATACCATCATTATTTATATTTGTTTGATGTTCATAAATGTATGTGCTTGGCAGATGACTATTGTTAGTGGTCATCCAAACTAAGTGTTTCCCCATTAAGCTTTCAAACTTAGCACGGGTGTTAATCCGTATAGTTCCAAGTCATATGAGTGAGGTACAGGAAACATCTGCAGGGATTGAGGCTAACAAATAGAAGAGAAAGTACTTTTGAAATGTGTTTTTAGTTACAGATTATTGCACATGTAACGAAGAAAGGAAATTGTATGTTTTCTTTTAGATTACCATGTAAATGTAAAGATGTTTTACTACTATTAAATGATAATATTAAACATTCGGGAGTTTTGTAATGTGTATATTTATAGCATTGAATAGAATTTTATACCTTGAATGCGTGTACAGGAATTTGGTTGCTAAGTTTGTTGAAGGTTATATGTTTGGTACAGGGGGTGTTACATTTTGCTTCCTCTTTGGCTTTGCTTGACTTACCAACTAGAAACATCAAAAATATACCTCTCAATCCCACTTCTAACCTTATAATTTCATTCCTTCGTAAGCATAGTGAGAAGAGATAAAGGTGAAGATAAAACCCCTAACTTTTACCTTGATTTCCACCTAAGATTGACTTGATTTCTTACATGAAAAATGATGGTATGAAGAAGATGAAATAGAGAGGAGAAAAGGGCCTAGTTATGGTGTTGTAGATGATGGAAGCAGAATGAGGATGTTTGGTACTGGCAAATGTAGCCCAAATTCTCACATGAAAATTTTAGGAAAAAGACCCATCACATACTCTTCTCTTCAACAAGAAGTAAATAGGAAGTTCAAGAAATGGATGGAAGGGATAGGGATATACACAAATGAAACTACATGGTTGTAGATACTAAATGTAAGTGTTAAATATTTACATTCATATTAGACATTAATTAAGTGATACAACTTAACAATGTTTGCATTTTATCTACAGCCTAGAAGGAGAAGTCAAAGACTACTACACCTTAGGCAGAAATCAATAAAGAGGAAGGAAGTTGTTATTGGGCATATGAATCTAAGCCAAGAAAGTCAAACTACATCTTCAAAGGGAAAGCAAAAAATGTAAACTTAACTATGTTTGTTAGTGAACTGTACTATTTTGTGATATTTGAGTATTGAATAAGAAACTTAAATTGCATCTTCAATGTACATACCTTATATCCATGAATTTTATGATATTTGTGTACTGAGCAATGGTTGAGAGGTTGGATATCTACTTAGAGGTTAGATATCTATTGATTGTAAGGATCATATTGGCATTTACATGTTATTATATCAATGAACACAATGACTGCCAATTTCAATGTGAATTTCTTTTCTTTTAGGGTTTTTTCTTTTCTATTGAAATTCATAAATGGTAGACGATGAAACTACATTTGTTTATGTATGCCACAAAAAACTTTCACTAAGCTCAATTGCATTTACACAACATGTACATTGTTAATACAAACACTCGGAATTATAGGTCTATTAAACATCTTTGCCTCCTCATCAAAAATTTGACTACTTATAACACAACTTAGCAGTTATGTTAATCAATTGCTTGAAGCTAAAGTAGCTATGGCATTTTTATAAGTAGTCAATTGTTACCTCTTTCAAATCCTTTTAACTAGTAACCAATACTCTATCTCTATTGATTAAAGATCATGTTTTGTTACTAAACTTCTTTACCACATGTTGAAAATTAAACATCTTTAAGCTTGTACATTAAACATGTTTAGGCTAGTACATAAAACTTCAAACATGTTTAGGCTAGAACATCAAACTTAGTAGTTCCAGATGTTGAAACATCAAACAATTATACTATCCAACATCAGGTAAGGTGAATTACATTTAGACACTGTTCTAGTTTCCAGGTAAGGCTTTAAAATTACAACTATTGCCTAAATTTCCTTCATTATTTAGGCCAACAAACATAAACAAAACTATTAAACACAAGCTTAAACAAGCTACAAATTTCTAATACTTTGCTTAATGTGTTTCATTACTAACCTCATGGAAACTAACTTATTCTTCAACTTCAAATTTTCTGCAATCGTTTCATCTTACAAAACATTTACTACATTCTCTCTTAACTATGCCACTTCAGTCTTCAATAGATTACTTTAACGGTATAACATCTTCTCTTTGTTTTTCAGTTCTATAATAATCTGCCTTGCTCTTGGAGAAAATTTTTGATCACACCATTCATGAAATCCACAAACATTTTCACTTTACCATCAAAGAAAAAAAAGCAATTCTTTAATGAAATATATGAACATATTTATGTCAAACAACATAAAAATGTACCAAAATTATTAGAAAGAGTCGACAATCATAAAACCTTCTTCCTGGATTTTCATCAGTCTATAAAGTCCATCTAGGTGCTTTCAAGTTATAGTAATAATATTTAGCCACTCTGTCATAGTCCCATTCAGTTGGGTAAATTGAAGAAACTAACTTGTATGACCTCAAATTAAGCTTAGAACACGTTCTTCTACTGCCAAAGATGAAAATTTCAAAATTTTCCACTAAATACAAAATTACAGCCAAGAAAACAAGAAACTGAATCCTCCAATCAACCTCATTACCTTGAAGAACTACTACTTCAGCTCATTCTCAAGTATTCCTAGCTAATGTCTTCAAAAATGTTTTCCAATCCTCTAATCTATCTTTTTATCTAATACGTAAATTACAATGTTGTAATGTTGATTGTGCACCCACTGATAACTAAATGATGTCCACAGAACTAAATTTGTATGTTGCAAAGAATCTGCATCTCTTCCATGAATTTCATACTTTATCTTAAACGAAGCTGATAGAGAAAAAAAAATATGGATAACCACCAAGGAAGCTAAACTAAGTGACATAAATCATATCCTACATACAATGTGAAGTAAATGGGGAAGAGAGGACTTGTTCATATCTTACATACAAATGTATAATAGAATTGCACATGAAAACGATTATATTATACATGTTATTCAGCCCTATAATCAAACCCATTTAAAGAAGATAAAGTAATTCACCTAAATTACATTGTTAATGAAACTTTCCATAAAAAGGGAAAAAGGGAACAGGAATAAAGTGAAGATTCAAACACTGTAAATTATATACAAAAGTTAGAAGGGAGCATGAGTCATTACCTACTTGGGTCTTCAATAAGAGTACATGTAAGTTTCAAATCTCCAAAAACTCAACCACCCATTCACTACCAACTTCAAAAGAGAAAGCTCACACTACTAGAGGGTGGATTCACGATTATGCATAAAAAGATGATGTGTGTAGGGATTAAAGTGAAGAAACATGCGAGAGAAGAGAAACAAAGTGAAAACACTTGTTGAAAATAATTGATGATTTAAGGTTGAAGAGTAAAATTTTAAATGAAATTAAAAAAAATTTTGTCTAAAAAGACTAACTGGCTTATAAGTAATAGTGCGTGTGGACACATTCTTATTTCTATCTAAAAACACCTTAAATTGAGTAGGCTTATGAAAGTTTAGACATTCTTTGAGTAAGTTGTTTAAGTCTTAAGCTGATCAAACTCAAAAAGTTAGGCCCCAATTTGGGCTTTTAGCCCCAAAAAGTATACTTAAATCCTTTTTGATCTATCACATTCGCTAATAACAGATTCAACCTTAGATCGGAGATGTGACGTATATCTCTCAAGATCAATAAGTGTTAGCTCAAGGTTTATTATTAATGATTTTGATGATAATAACATAATATTTCAAAATTCAGATTGGAATTATTTCCTCTTGTTACTAATGGGTTTATTCTCAAAAGGAAATAAAATTATAAGAAATATGCTTTCTTTCTTGCAGGAACCTTCTGTATGAACTTACCTTATTAGAAATGCTTTATCTGAAAGGATCCTACTAATTATGAAGGTCGTACATTAGCCCCGTGATTACTGGAAGATTTTGGCAAAGATGAAATCGAAGTTATTTAGATTAAAATCCATACAGTTGACTAAGGATGCAAGTGAAGCAATGATTAGTTGAAGAAATTGACCATTTAAGAAAGAGCAACAACATTTGTGAAGCAACGAGCATACACAGACTTTCGAAACATTTGAGTAGCATCTATATTCTTAAGAGTAATATTATTCTTATTATGCCTTGGAAAGTGAAATCTCTTTATCAAGAGAGAAATTGTTTTTGATTCTACATTTTATTTTTTTTGAGCGTTTAGAAGCTTGTTATACACTTCAAGTATGGAAAGTTAGAGAACCTTGAAAAATATGTACTCATAAGTTTGAAGAGGATCGTCAAATTACTACTTGATGTTATAGTGAAATACTAATGTTGGATACTTGGGGAGTGAACGTAGGCTTGTGTTATAAGCCAAACCAATATAAATTGACTACGTCCTTCTTCCCTCTCTCGCCTTATGTTTTATATTTCCACTTTATATTATGTGTGTCTGTTCATTTCAGCAAGAGGCTCCTTCACTTTTATAATAAGTCCCTTCTGTTTTCAACCTGCTGACGATTTCTTTCATTTTAATATTCACCTTCCTTTTTTATTGTTTTTAACAAGATTTATACTTTAGCAGGCTCTTGTCGTTTAACAGGCTACTATCGTCTGATAAGCTCCTATTGTTTTAATTTTTAACAGGCCCTGTCTTTATAATAAGTAAAAGTAACTTGTGATAAAATTTTTAAGTCACACACAATTCATCCCCCCTCTTGCTTTTGTTTGCTTTATCATTTGGTATCAGAGTGAGATTTCAAATTTATTTTGTTTTATAACATGTGATAAATCATGGCAAATACCTTAAGAAGTTTTGAAGGACAATCCATTTTAAAGCCTACTTACTTTAATAGAAAAACTACTTATACTGGAAAGAGAGAATGACCATATATGTCAAATCTGTAGATATTGAAGTATGGAAAGCAATTAGAGTTGGAGCTACAATTCCCACTTTTGATAACGTAAAAGTATAAACTGATGCTAACAGGAGAAATGCATAATTAAACGCTAAGGTAAAACATCACCTAATAAGTGGGTTGTCTCTAGAAGAATATGAAAAGATATCCTACTGCTCTACACAAAATGAAATGTGGGACAAACCACAAGTCACATTTGTAGGAATAAATGAGGTAAAGAAGCATAAAAAAAAGTCTTTTAATGCATCAATATAAAACTATTGGCATGAAATAGGGAGAGACCATAGATGAATTCTTCAGACGCTTCAACAACATCATCATGGCCTTAAAGAATTTGTGAAAGATATATCCCAATGACAATCTTGTAACGAACATTATGAGGCCACTACTAAAGGAATGGAGACCTAAGGTAACAACTCTAGAAACAATAAAGGATCTAGACAATATTTCACTCAATTGGCTATGAGGAAACCTAATGATCTATAAAACCGAACTTAGGCGAGATAAAAGATCCTCTTACAGAAAAGGAATGGCACTCAAAACAACTGACGAATCAAACGTTGATGAAAGTGACACTGAGTTACAAATAGATAGAGATAACGAGTTCAAATTTATTGTCAGAAAATGTGCCCGCTTCTATAAAAACAAGCTGATGAAGAAAAGAGAAGGAAATAAGAAAGCTAGAAATAACAGGTTCCTTTGAAAAGGCAGCAGCAGCAATAACATCATATAAAATAATCAAATCATATGCTATCACTGCAAGAAGCCGAGACACACAAGACCATAATATACTCTTATTCAAGGACAAGCCAGAAAATAGAAAATCCAAAAAGCATGTGATTACTGCAACCTGGTCAGATGAGAATTCTGAAAATTTTGAAGAAGAAGAGCCAAAAGAAGTCAACAATGTTTGCTCCATGACTGAATCAAGAGATGATGAGGTACATTATTCTGACTTTGATATTGAAGTTGATGAATTGAAAAATGAATATCATGAATTGTATGATCAGTATAAGAGGTTGACAGTGAAGTATTTCAAATAAGTTGAGAAGTCCAAGAGTAATGATGCATATCTAAAGAGTAAGATTAAATCATTAGAATCTGTGAATGAAAATTTGGCGACCACGAATGTGTCTATTGAGGTTGACTATTAGCAAAAGGCTCCTAAAAAGGAAGTTCTGGAAGAAAGAGTAGCTAAGTTAGAAAATACCCTTCTAAAAAATGATTATGATAAGGTAAGACAATTAGAAGAAAAAGTCACTGCTTTAGAGCTTGAAAAGGAGAAAAGTGCTAGAAAGATCTTATCTCTAGAAAAAGATCTAGAAAATTTCTTTGAAGGAAGAAAGAATCATATGCATTTCTTAGTAGTGGTAAATGCATTTTTGGTAAGGCCAAAATATGATACAATGAAAATAACAATATCAGGCCATAAACATTACGATTTTGTTCTAGTTGATGATTACTCCAAATTTACATGGGTTTATTTCTTATCAAATAAGGATGATGCTTTTGAAGTTTTTAAGGAGTTCTGCAAAAAAATTTTGATAGAAAAATGGTAGCACATCATTTTAGTTCGGAGCAATCATAGAGGAGAATTTGATAACAAAAAGTTTGAAGAATTATGTGACAACAATGGTATAACTCACAACTTCTCTTATCCAAGGACGTCTCAGCAAAATGGAGTTATAAAGAGAAAGAATAAAACTTTGGTTGACATAGCTAGGACCATACTGTGAAACTGGGCTACCTCATGGATACTGGGCAGAAGCATTATCCACAACATGTTATGTACTTAACAAATATCTCATAAGACTTATTCTGAAAAAGACCCCCTAAGAGCTATGGAAAGGAAGAAAACTAAATGTTTCTTACTTTCGAGCATTTGGCAATAAGTGTTTCGTTCTAAACAATGGAAAACACATCCTTAGAAAGTTCAATGTGAGATTAGACAAAGCTATCCTTTTGGGATACAATACCGCTAGTAAAGGATTCAGAGTATATAATAAAAGAACAAAGAAGATAGAATAATTGATACATGTGGTATTTGATGAAGCATTACCTTCTACAATAACAACTGACTCAGATGATGAAGAGCATCCATTGGTACCTAAAATTACATCAGAGAATCAAACTATAGCTATAATACCTTTATAATTACAAAATTAAGAAGGCCCTTCTAAAGTTAGAATAGAGCAAGTTACTTCATCTCAGCAAGAACCCATACAACAAAAAAACATCAAGAGAATGGAGAGGTCTTTATACACATTAATATATTCTATGAGATCCCTCTAAAGTTCTAGGAACAAGATCATCATTCAAAATCAACTTTGTTGCTCTCATCTCACAAATAGAACCAAAGACAATTGAAGAGGCCCTTAGTGATGAAAATTGGGTATTAACCATAAAAGACGAACTGAATAAATTTGGAAAAAAAAAGTCTAGAATCTAGTACCTCATCCTTACAACAAGTCAATCATTGGGACTCGGTGAGTATTTCAGAACAAACTTCATGAAAATGGTAAGGTGATAAGAAACAAAGCTAGACTTGTTGCTCAAGGTTACAATCAACAGAAGGTATTGATTTTGATGAAACTTATACATCTGTTGCTAGATTGGAATCAATTAGAATTTTACTTGCCTGTGCATGCTATAGAAACTTCAAGTTGTTCCAAATGGATGTTAAAAGTACGTTCTTAAATGGTTACATTAACAAAGAAGTATTTGCTAAGGAACCCCCAAGTTTTGAAGATGAAAACCATATATATTATAAGATGAAGTTAACCAAAGCTATGTATGGTTTAAAATAGGATCCTCAAGCAAGGTATGAAAGGTTAAATAACTTTCTTCTTGAGAATAACTTTGAAAGAGGAAAGGTCGACAAAACCTTATTTATTAAAAGAAAGGAAAATGATTTACTCATAGTGTAGATATATGTTAAGTAAATAATATGTGGTGTTACTAATCCATCCTTCTGTGAAGAATTCTCACCATCAATGCAGGGAGAGTTTGAAAAAAGCATGATGGGAGAACTATCATTCTTTCTTGGATTACAAATCAAACAAATAGAAAAGGAAATATTCATTAACTGAGATAAATAAATAAAGGAATTCATCAAGAAATATCATTTTGAGAATGCCAATTTGATGAGTACTCCCATATACACTAGAACTAAACTTGATAAAGACGAAGAAGGAAAAGCTACAGATAAGACAAAGTATAGAGGAATGATTGGATCATTGTTATTTCTTATAAGCTTAAGACTAGACATTATACTTAATGTTTGTCTTTACGCACGCTTTCAATTAAATCCAAAAGAAATCCACCTTCAAATAGTTAAAAGAATCTTTCGATACCTCCATGGAACTATAGATTTTGGACTATAGTATCCAAAAACTTATTCATTTAACATAGTGGGCTATTGTGATGTAGATTATGCAGTTGATAAAGTCGATAGAAAAAGCACTAGTGGTCATTATTAATTTCTTAGAGGATGGTTAGTATCTTGGTCCTGCAAGAAGCAAAGTTGCACAACACTTTCGATGACTGAAGTGAAATACATAGTAGCTGCCAACTGTTATCCTCAAATCTTATGGATGAAGCATCAATTACAGGATTTTTCTCTAAAATTTTCTCATATTCTTATATTATTTGATAATACGAGTGCTATAAATCTTTTTTAAAATCCTGTGCATCATTTTAGAACTAAGCATATTGAAATTAAACATCATTTTCTTAGAGATCATGTTTTAAAAGGAACCATTGATCTTTTGCATGTTAATATTGAGAATCAAGTAGCTGACATTTTCACCAAGCCACTCTTTAAAGATAGATTTTGAGGGTTGAGAAAAGAGCTTGCTATATGTGAACTCTCTGATATTATTTCTGCATAAACATTCTTTACTATTTGTCTTTGCCTTTCTTTTAGCAAGCTCCTTCTATTTTGATTCTTTAAAAACTCTCTCTTCATTTAGTAGGCCCCTTATAGTTTAAAAGGCTCCTTCATTTTAGAAGGCTCCTCTTCTTTTTCTAAAGCTTCTCTCGAGTTGACATTCTAAGTGACACATGTCCTAAAAATAGGAAGTCATTAACGATAACATTTCATCCTTTTTCAAAAATATGCGTGTAGTTTGACAAACTAAGTACTTGTCTGTCAGAAGATACACAACCAATTACGCTTCCTCTTCTGGCCTATACATCTACTCATCCTCTCACAAGATCAACGCTCAGGAATCATTTAGTATACTAATAGTTGTGTAATTGCATGTGTTTTAGGGTTGAATTTGTTATTTGTTTAGTGTGAATTTGAGTGGTGTGTGTGCATTTAGGGTGTGATTATGTTAGTTTGTGTGTTTTAGTATTTTAATGGGTTAGATTAAGTCTTTAAGCGTAAATGTTATATTTTTGAGGTGTCGCAATGCATTTGTTAGTATTTCAGGGTAAACGGACAAGAAAGATGAAGATTCGAGGAGTTTTGGCCCAAAGTTATAGGCCACGATCCTGTATGACAGACCATGATCGTGACAGAGAGTGTCAAGTCAGGCTACGATCGTGCACATTGGGCTACGATTGTGACAGAAAGGTTAAGCTGTAGTCCACGATCATGGAAAACAGGGTCACGATCGTGCCCTACATTGAGCTGACAGAAAAACTCAATTTTTGTGAGATTTTGTAGATTGTTTCGACCCCAACTTAAACCTAAGGCTTCCACAAAATAAATAGAACATGATGTGACAGCCATCAGGACTCTTTTGGAGAGCACGAAGAGTCCAAATAGAGAGCTTTCACGCTAGCATTGTTTTGGAAAAATCCCAAAGTGTTTTAAGAGATTAAGGAAGGAGACGAAGGAAGAGAGACAAGGAGACAAAGCTTGACGCGACATACTTCTCGAAACAGGTGGTTTCCCGTTGTCGCTGCCTTCACGATTCGTTCTGACAGTAGTTTCCATTTTTATTTCAATTTTGTTTATGCATGAAATTGGCATATTTATTGAAATTGTTGTTGTCGAGTGTTGATTATTATCTATATGCACCTTTGAGTTTTCATTTATTGAGATTAATAAAGATTAATTGATTGTGCTTTCTTTTGATTTAATTGTGATTCAATTTCTGCTTGTAATAATTCGACAATAAACTGAGAGTGTGAGCCGAGAGAAAATAATCAATTTGGGCTAACAAGAGTTAGGTAAATTGATAGGTAAAGAATTGGCTCGAACCGGTAGAGTCATGTAATGAAAGATAGAGCATAGATTCCCGGTAGGTTAATAAACAATTTTTAGGTCAATCATAAATTGATAGATCACGATTCCATAATTAAATTAGGGATCATCAATTAGGGTTAAGAATTATAACTCAAGAGAGAATAATTCACCCCAAGACCATCTAGACCCATTAAGTTAAGAATTGTATAATTGATTAGTTTTTTGTTAATTTCGAATTGAATCCCCCCTTTCTCTCACTTAATATTTTCTAGGTTAATTTTGGGATTAGTTGTGTGATTTGTTTCCGTATTTAGATTTCTTCAACTCAATTCTTGAAATTAATTGCTTGATTGAATTATTTTATGCATTATTTTATTCATTTTGAATTAGTTTATTACGACATTAGATTTTAGGACTAGTTTAGCCCTCCTCGTGGGATCGGTACCTTAGATACTACACGAACGACCCGTGCTCTTGCAGAATTTACCAAGGTAATAAATATTAAAACTTAGTGCGTGTAACCTTGTAACCAAGTTTTTGACACCGTTGCCAGGGAGGCGATAGTTTAGTTCTTTAGTTTAAGGCTTTTCCACTAGCTTTTGTTTTTTTTTTTTAAATTGGACATAAAGTAGAGACACATCAACGCATCTTAGAATAAGAAATGAGACATCTGAAGAGCTAGATTGCAAGAAGAAATGGAAAGAATAATGATGAAAGATAGCTATTATAGGGAGCAAGGAACTTTTGAGAGATACAATAAAGCACAGTATGTTGGGGGAATTAATGATCTTTATTGGAACATGTACACTCCAGGATGGCAGAACCACCCCGAATTTTATTGGTCTAATAATGTAGGGAATCATTTAATACTTCAAGACCTAGTTGAATTTCAATATGATGAATACAGTTCATGGGATTCCAAGCTGGACAAAATCATGGATAAGCTCACGAATATGGAAGAGAACCAGAAAAGGTTGGAAAAGAAGTTTGAACAAGTAATAAAAGATCATGCATCTTCTATTCACAATCTAGAGGTTCGAATAGGCCAGCTTTCCAGGGAATTTTGTAAGCAAAGTGTGAAAAACTGTCTGCACAGTATGAAAGTAAATTCAATGGACCTCAGGCTATCACACTTAAGAATGGGGTAAAGCTAGAAGAACCAGCGAGAAATCAAGCTAATCCTGAACTTATAGAAGACCAAGAACTCAAGAAAAAGGATGAAGGAAAGGATGGAAATCCCTTATACTATGTGCCAGATCTTAGTACACTATGTTTGAACATCGAAAATTCTAAGATAGATGTCCATGCAAAGAACCCCTACCCTTTAGATTGATGATCATGAAGAGACATTCAACATGAATGATGTAATTAAGAATCCGAAGGTTAGTAGCTCATTCAGGATAATTCTTGTGTTTGAATCTTCTGAAGAATAAGAGGATGAAGAACAGATGACAACAGACATCGAGTTTGAAGAAAGTATGGAAGTCTCTATTTAGGAAGCAGAACAAGCTGAGGAAATGAAGGTGATTACAGAAGAAAGAGAGAAACTCACCTTCTTACTGGACAAATTGTAGGATTCGATGAAAGATTCAGGGAGTTTTGTTATTCCCTATTTTATTAACAATTTGTTAGAAAAAAGGACATTAATGAGCTTAATTGGTTTTCTCAACTTTATTAATATTTTCCTTATGATCATTTTACAATTTTTAGCTTACTTACAAGCTACAAAATTGATGTTGAACGAGAAGGGTGGAAGCAAGCCGCTTATAATTGATCCTGGCTAAGTTTTAAAGGATGAAGGTCAAGCTAATGACCATAAATTAGTTTGTTTAGTAGTTAGATTTAAATTGTTTTAAATTCTTAAAATAAGTTTCGAATGATTTGGAACTGTTTGGATTGTTAATTCTTTTGCTCTCTTGACTCACTTATAAGATAAGGCAACACTCTCGATATTAAGCGGATTTGGTCTCATCACTATCGCCATCACCACCTCTATCACCATAAACAGTTTCATGTTCTAACTCTTTTCTTTCATTTTTGTTAGTATTTTATTCTTATGTTTTTCGTATATTGTGTTTTATCTCCCCCCTGGTGTGTTTTTGTACCCTTCTCATATTAAGGGCAATGTGTTGTTCAAGTGTGAGGAGGGTTATGTGTTTTTTTTAATATGATTTTGCAAATGGAATGATAGTGTTAGGTTGCATTTTGTGAACTATATGAATGTTTCAATGGTTTAGATGAAGTGAAATTTATTTAATTTTGAACATAGTCTAGTAGGTTGTAAATGATCATTAGCTCGCAAAATTAATAAATTAGGGCTCTTTGGATAAATATATAGCTCAATTAGGACTTAGTGTAAATTTAGCACCCTATAGGTTGTCACATTCATTCATAATTTGAGGCCTTTTAACTTAAGTGGCTTAACTAGTATTTTTCATATACATAAGTAGCTTAAACAACAAGTTAGGTAATAAAAATAAAATAAAATAAACATTTTTTGTTAAACAAATCACTATTCTACTGACCTTCGGGATATGAATAGAGCTAGTAGCCAGTTGAAAACGTGATAATAACTGAGTAACCAGATTGACACGCATCACATATGTGTGCCTTCACGTCAAAAGGTTATAATGACGTTTCAACCAAGCTGTTTAATAAAAACATGACTTAGTTGAGTAACCGAATCGAGATTTATTACCAATGTTTGCCTTTGTGTAAAAAGACTAAGTCTATGTTAAAAAATTATATATATATATATATATATATAATAAAAATAAAAATAATGTTTGTGTTCGTTAATAAACCTACCGGACTTGTAGTAAGCTTGACTTTTTATGAAAATATACTTAGGAACAGTTATAGAGTCGAAAAGACCAAAAATTATTAATGTGTGTGTACAATTAGAAAGGGTAAATAAATTAACACTTAAATCTCGATTAAATTGTATATTTAGTTCAAAGCCCCTAGAGATAGATTTTGTTTGTTAATGATTAGATATAACCTATAAGATTGTGTTTAAGATTAAATTATTTCATGAAGTCAGAGTCATTGCCTCATTATTGCATTATGTGTTATGTGTTTTTATGCGTTTTGTTGTTTTGTTTGCTTGAGGACAAGCATACGTTTAAGTGTGGAGATGCTGATAGTTGTGTAATTGCATATATTTTTGTGTTGAATTTTTTATTTATATACTGTGAATTTGAGTGGTGTGAGTGCATTTAGTGTGTAATTATGTTAGTTTGTGTGTATTAGTGTTTTTATGGTTAGATTAAGTCTTTGAGCTTAAATGTAATATTTTTTAGGTGTTGTGATGCGTTGTTAGTGTTTCAGGATAAATTGGGGAGAACAGCGAAGATTCGAGGAGTTTCAACCCAAATCCATAGGAGACGATCGTGCATGATAGGTGAGAAGATCGTGACAGAGAGCGTCAAGTCAAGCCACGATCTTGTAAATTGGGCCATAGTCATCACAAAAAGGTTAGACATCAGGCCACTTCACGGCAGGCAGGGCCACGATCGAGCCCTGCATCGGTTTGAAGGAAAAACTAAATTTTCGTGAGATTTTATGGACCGTTTCAACCCTAACTTTAACCTAGGGCTTCCACAGAATAAATAGAACATGATGTGATAGCCACCAGGAATCTTTTGGAGAGCTTGGAGAGTTTGAATAGAGAGCTTTCATGCCAGCCATATTTTGGAAAAACCCTAGAGAGTTTTGAGAGATTGAGGAAGGAGACAAAGGAAAAGAGACAAGGAGACGAAGCTTGACGTGACATACTTCCTGGAACAGTTGGTTTCCCGTTGTTGCTACCTCCACGATCCGTCCGACAATACTTTTTATTTTTATTTCAATTTTGTTTATGTATGAAATTGGGATATTTATTGAAATTATTGTTGTTGATTGTTGATTATTATCTATACTCACCTTCAGGTTTTCAATTCTTGAGATTAATAAAGATTAATTGGTTGTGCTTTCTTTTATTTTAATTGTGATTCAATTTTTGCTCGTAATAATTCAGCAATAAATTGAGAGGGTGAGCTGAGAGAAAATAATCAATTTGGGATAACGAGAGTTAGGTGAATTGATAGGTAAAAAATTGGATCGAATCGGTAGAGTTGTGTAACAAGAGATTGAGCATAGATTCATGGTAGGTCAACAGACAATTTAAAACTAATTTAGGTTTTGGTTCAATCATGAATCGAGAGATCGCGGGATAATTAGGGTTAAGAATTATAACTCGAGAGAGAGAGTAATTCACCCTAAGACCGTCTAGACCTATTAAATTGATAATTGCATAATTGATTAGGTTTTTGTTAATTTTGAATTGAATCCCCCTTTCTCTCACTTAATAGTTTCTAGGTTAGTTTTGGGATTGGTTGTGCGATTTGTTTCCGTATTTATATTTCTTCAACTTAATTCTTGAAATTAATTGTTTGATTTATTTATTTTCTGCACTATTTTATTCCTTTTGAATTATTATAGTTTAGTACGACCTTAGATTTTAGGACTAGTTTAGCCCTCCTCGTGTGATCGATACCTTAAGTATTACGTGAACAACCCGTGCACTTGCAGAATTTACTAAGGTTGTAAGTATTAAAACTTAGTGCGTGTAACCTTGCAAACATATACCCTAACCAAACTTTTCTCGTCTTCTTTGTTATTCTCTCTACTCCCTAACTCTCTGCATTGCCTCTTGTTTGCTCTCTCAAAATTCACCAAGCTTACCTACAATGGCAAAAACAAAATTAAAATGACAAAAGAAATTGTTGGCCTCAACTTCTAGCCATAGCCGAGCACCTCCTCATGAACAAACCTTTGCTTCTGATTCCTCGTCTTTGTCTCCCATAGTGGGTCCTGTGGACACTACTACCGAACCTATCTCTATCTCCTCAAAGCTCTAACCTTCAAAAATACCCAATCAGGAGACCCTAAAAGATAGGAAAAGGAAGATTGTTGCTATGTTTTCTCTAGATTATCCTTATTCCCTTTCAGATGACAATGAAGAAACAATCGAAAAACAATATGCTACTTAGTCAAAAGAAGAAGAAGAAGAAGAAGAAGAAGAAGAAGAAGAAGGAAAAGAAAAAGGAGAAGAAAAGAAAGAAGGAAGTGAAGAAGAAGAAGCGATTTTCAGTAAGGGGGAGTTATTAAAAAAATGTGAGATTCCATTTAACTGTTATCTCCCTACCCATTCTTACTCCAAAAACTTCTAAAATTCCTAAACTTGATCCTAAAGAGAAGGAACTACCTGAAGTGCACTGGGAAATTAATGATGATAGTTCAGATGAAGAACCTTCTCATTGGAAAGAATATCACAAACTAGAGGAAATGTTACAAAACAAGCTCTACAAAAAGAAATTGCTGAGGCAAAAGAAAAAGGAAAAGAATCAAAGAAAAGAAAAAGGAAAGAAATAAGAAAAGGCAAAGAGCCTTTAGCTGAAGAAAAAGTTAAAGATGTCATTATAAGGAATGAGTTATTCCTCGAAGAGGCATTATTTGAAGAAATCCAAATCCTTAATGCTAAAAGAACAAAAATCAAAGACACTAACAATTCTTCAGAAGGGAGAAGCTTTAGCACCAGTGAAGTTATTCCAGTCAATGGAGGTTAAAGCAAGATACAAGATGCGCTACAAGAAGAGAAAGTTGGCAGCTAAACACATCTTGCCTCCCCATCTATTTGACGATATAGGTATTCCCATCACTCTCTATTTTCTTCTTGTTGGTTGGGAGAATTTCTTAAGCCTGGATGAAATTTTGTGTGACGAGTTAGTCAAATGTTTTTACACATATATGAGAAAGGAAGAAATTGATGGGAAGCTGGTAGTCATCTCTTACGTACGTGATTGCGAGATTCTGGTTACAGAAGAAATCTAAGGAAACATTTTGAGTGTAGTTCCTGAAGGTAGGACAGACCTTCCTTGTCATAAATGGAACATTGTTGACATTGATATAGAAGAAGTAGTGAACTTCATTTATATGAATACTTAAAATGCTCATGAAGAGAGACCCTGGTGCAAACACTTGGGCCTTCTGCTAAGATGCCTTGCATATATTTCAGCTACCTCCATTTTTTCCAAAAAGCAGTTTAGTAGAGAGGTGTAGTCTTCTACACACGTATATGGTTTACAATTTATTAAAGGGCAATAAGATGAATTTCTTGACAATGATCCTGACGTTCACGGTAGACAACGGAAATCATAAGAACACAACTGGTGGTCTACCTTATGGAATGTTCTTGACTAAGATTTTTGCATATTTTTAGTGTCGTTTGATAACCTGAATTGATATGAACCAGCAAAGTTTCATTGTTCCATTCTTTATCAATTTGGTTACAAGATGAAGGACAACGTGTAGGTTGAAAAGAAGTCAGAAAGAGTTACAAGTATCTTGAATCCAACCCCACAAAAGTCAGTTCTGGTTCCACTCCACAGCATAAATGACCTGATCTTGTAACAACTAAGGGACATTCACTCTAATAAGGATCAAATACGCGAACAAACTGATAGCCTCCAAAACCGAGTCATGGATTTGCAAATTCTCCTTAGGAAAACTTCTCACTAACTGTGTCAATTGATTTTTTATCATGTGTCATTTTTTTTATTTCACTTATACTCCTCTATTATTTTTTATAATGAAAAAGGGGGAGAATTTATGCTGATATATTTTTTCTGTATATATGATGATATAATACATATTTCTCAATTCTGCTCAATGAATATTTCTCAATGCTACCTTAATTATATATGTGATTGATTATGTTGTTGAACTTGTGAAAATATGTTATATATAAACAATATATTACTTTTTTACAAGACAGGCTCCTTCTAAGTATGTCTAAACATAAAATAGATTCAGGTTTATTACTAACGATTTTAATGATAACTACGTAATATTTCAAAATTCAAATTAGGCATATTTCCTTCTATTGCTAATGGGTTTATTCTCAAAAGGAAATAAAAATCATAAAAATATGTTTCCTTTCTTGCAAGAACCTTCTTTATGAACTTACCTTATTAGAAATAGTTTATTCGAAAGGATCCTACTAATTATGAAGGTCGTATAGCTCGTGATTACTAGAAGATTTTTGGCAAAGATGACATCGAAGTTGTTCAAATTTAAATCCAACCAGTTGATTAAGGATGCAAGTGAAACAACGGCTAGTTGAAGAAATTGACTATTTACAAAAGAGTAAAATCACTAACGAAGCAACGAGCATACACAAACTTTCAAAAATTTGAGCAACATCTATATTCTTAAGAGTCATATCATTCTCATTGTGCCTTAGAAAGTGAAATTACTCTATCAAGAGAGAAATTATTTTTATTCTACATTTTATTTTTCTGTGAGCTTTTGGAAGCTTGTTATATACTTCGAGTGTAAGATTGGAGAACCTTGAAAAATATGTACTCGTAAGTTTAAAGAGACTCATCAAATTACTACTTGATTTTATAGTAAAACATTCCAAGTTGGATACTTAGGGACTGGACGTAGGCTTGGGTTGCAAGCCGAACTAGTATAAATCGATTGTGTTCTTCTTCTGTATCTCTCTCTCACTCCTTATCTTTTATATTTTTGTATTATAATTTGTTTTCATTCCCTTCACATTTATAATAGGTCCCTTCTGTTTTCAACCTATTGACAGTTCCTTTCATTTTAACGGTGCACCTTCCTTTTTTATTGTTTTCAACAGGACTTATACTTTAGCAGACTCTTGTCGTTTAACATGTTACTATCATTTGACAAGCTCATATTGTTTTAATTTTTAACAGGCCTCTGTCTTTATACTAATTGAAAGAAACTTGCGAAAAAATTTTTAAGTCACATACAATTCATCCCCCTCTTGCATGTATTTGCTTTATCAGTAAGCATCTGACATTTGTCTGAACTCAGATATCACCTATGCCGACTATCTTGGCAGAGCTTTGATTTCCCATCTCGACGCTCCCAAAATCTTCACTCTTATATCTTGAGAAGTACTCTTTCTTTGGAACATAAAGATAAGATGCTCCCGTGTCAATCAACCATTCTAAACCAACATTTTTGACACTAAAGCATTCACTAGTTACACAAACTAGTGTCACCTTATCATCCATACTTGAAAAAGTTGCAACTGTACTCCTATCATCATAATCATCCTCATCCTGATCTGCTTCCTTTTTCTAATTCTTCTTCCACTTATAACAGAACTTTTTAATGTGTCCTAACTTATCGCAATAGTAGCATGTCTTTTCGTCTTTGTTACCTTTAAACTTTGAACTATTTTTAGACTTGCCACGACCAGTGGTACCCTTACTCTTGTTCCTCCCCCAACTTTCTGTCACGAAAGCCTGCACATTGTCAACTTCAATCTTCTTTCTTCTAATTTCTTCATTAAGCATACTATCTTTGATTACATCTAAAAAGAACACACCTTTAGGAGTTGAGTTGCTAATCGTCACCACCAGTGTTCCCCAGCTATCTAATAACGAACTAAATAGGAACAGTGCTTCGAGGTCATCATCAAAAATGATCTTCATTGTAGTTAGTTTGTTGATTACGTCCTATAATTAACTTAGATGCTTCGACACTGATTTTCTAGCCTTCAACTTCAAGTTCAGAAGCTTCTTTATTAGAGAGGCCTTGTTGTGAGCAATCTTCCTTTCATACAGACCCTCTATCGTCTTCCATAGCTCAAAAGGATCTGTTGCTTGAGACGCATGATTGAATATGCTAATATCAATCCATTGTCTTATAGTACCTAAAGTTCTCCACTTCATCTTTTCCTATTCTTTGTCTAACATCTTTTTAGGTTTTCAAGGAACATCATACTTCACACCTCTATATACAACATTAGGATCAAAGAGATCCCTGCAATACAAAAGGTCCTCCATATCAAGTAATTTGATGACGTTAACTTGACCATAGTGCTGTTGTCACCTTCTATTATGATGGTTCTTACTGGGAGAAAAATAACACAATTGTGTAAAATGTCAATCGAATATCAACAACAAGAAATAACTCTTGAAATTGCAAAGCAGAATAATACAAGAATAAGAAACTAAATGAGGAAACAAAGACTAAGATTTAACGTGAAAATTTCTTCAATATAGAGGGAAAAAACTATAAAGCAAATTGACAAATAAATCCACTAAACTCAATAAAGATTTATAGAAAAAGGTTACTTCCATTTTTACTTTGTTGTGACCGAGCGCCTATTTATCAGTTATAGGTCTCGTATCTGTTGCAGATACCGAGCTCATTTCAGTATTGTCCTGTACTTGTTGTGGATATCGGGGTTATTAAACGTTGAGCCTGAGGCTCTGTGTGCACATATCTGATCTTAAAGCTCTTTTTTCATTGGCTACTTTGGTTACAATTCCTTTATGTGAACATGCATATTCATGTAATAAAGTGCAACATTTAACAAAATATATCATCAATCACTTTCAATGAAGAAAAACATTCAATTATCACAAGTCATTGGATCTACGTCTGGCATTCAATATATAGTTAAGAATTCATTTTCCTTATTCACATTCAAATCACAAACACTTCCAATAAGTCTCAAATATCAAACTCCTTGGACAATCAATTGTCCGAAATCATCAATGTCACATTTAATCAATATCGATTCAATATAGAGAAATCAAGTTTAATAAAAACAATATCAACAGAACAAGTTTCTAATCGAGGTCACATGTCTAGGTTACTCACAATATACTCCAGTTAGCTATTGCCTCGACAAATAAGAAATGTTTGGATGGTATCGGTTGATTTGTGCCTCTAAATCAAGCAATACACACATGTACACATTACTATTTGATCAATCCAATAAATACTCAAATTTACATATGTATATGTGTCGTATTCAGTGCATGCTCAATTGATCATTCCGGGTATGTAACCTTATTCACAAATCTTAATCATTTATACATCATGACTTATACATCATTTAGTTTGCAATTAGGTTTATGCCTTAAGTAAACTTAATCACTTTCCATTCATCATTCATAAATTCATCTTTACCTAGTATTATACATTCACACAATTTCTTCATTTCTTATTCAATCATACCTAATTCACCATACTTATATTCTTTAGATCTCATTTGCATTCATAAAAACATCTTTATACTATTAACAACTCACATTTTACACTTATCCTTGAATGTTTTCATGATCAAAAACCTCTTATAACACACGCACAACTGTTACTTCAAATCTGGAATTTCAGCAAGCTAAATCTATACATTCACCAAACCTTTTTCAGCAATATATTTTCATACATTTACTCAATTCTCATTCATACTCATAGACGG
>JANZXR010000170.1:12037328-12052453 GCA_027575705.1 Erythroxylum echinodendron | reverse complement strand
TGGACTTTGCAATAGAATGGTTCAAGAAAGATTTCAACATTCTGGTGAAACAATTTCTAGATGGTTTGAAATAGTATCAGAGGTTGTTTCACGTATGTTGATTGATTTCATCAAACCAAAAGATCTAACTTTTAGAGAAATTACAAGCAAAATTAAAGATGATAGAAAGTATTGGCCTTATTTTAAAGACTGCATTGGAGCAATTGATGGAATACATATACCAGTTGTCGTTCCAAGGTCTAATCAAATAAAATATATTGGGAGAAAAGATATTCCTACTTAAAATGTAATGGTTGTATGTGATTTTGATATGTGCTTCACTTTTGCTTGGGCTAGTTGGGAAGGCACAACACTGATGCTCGAATTTTTATAGAGGCTTTGCGTAATGATAGATTACACTTCCCTCATCCACCTAGAGGTTTATGACGGATAACTTAATACTTTTTTATTTATTCTTAATAATTCAGTACTTTTTTATTTGTTTATTTTTTAATTTAGCATGTAGGCAAATATTATTTGGTAGATGCTGGAAATCCTTACATGCAAGGTTATTTAAGACCATACTAATGTGAAAGGTATCATCTTTCTGATTTTCGACACGTTAGTCTTCCACGAGGAAAGAAAGAAATATTCAATTATGCACATTCTTCTTTAAGATGCACAATCGAAAGAACATTTGATGTTTAGAAAAATAGGTGGAAAATTTTCGTGAAATGCCCGATTTTTTCTTTCCAAAACAAGTTAAAATTGTAATTACTTCAATGGCTATTCATATAATTTTATAAGGTTAAATGCTCAAAAGGATGAAGAGTTTTCTCGCTATGATGAAGTTGATAAATTACTTCATACAAATGAAGAAATCAATGAAAACGAAGACGTTGAAGGAAATCATTTAGACGAGCTACAAAATAACGAGATGAATGATGCGAGAGAATAAATCTTCTTGTATTACGATAAAATGCGTAGTTTATTATGTATTTAACTATTTACTCAACTTGGATATTTATTTTGAGATTATAATATTATTTAAAATTTTTACATATTTTAATATTTATTTTTCATATTAATTTTATTTTCTACAAGAAAATGAAACATCTCTTTAAATAATTTCCTACAAGATGGTATTTAAATTTTCCTACAAGATGGTTATCCAAGAAATAGATAACCGTAAAAATATAATAAATTGAACTTTGCATATTGTTTAGTATACTTTAAATATTATTTATATGCATAAATAATTTTATTATAAAATAAAAATAATTAAAATTAATAAAAGTACTTTTTATTTTTATGTTACTAAACGATCTATTTTATGAAACTCTTTTTAAAAAGCTATTTTTTAATTAACAGCCAAACAATCAACTGACTTTTTAGAAAAACTTTTCTCAGAAAAATTCTACCAATATAAGCTCACCCAAACAAGCACTTAATTATATTTCAACTTTTACTACTTTTGAGAGAATTAGTACTCCAAGATTTCAACCATGCTTAAAAAATTTAATTAACCAATATTTTATCTCATAGAACTAACGAAAATAATAAGATTGTTTCCATATATTCCTACAAAAACACAAAACAATCCATTTGTATCGCCTTTCTTTCCTTGCAAATTATAATGAAGATAAATGTTTAAAGTATACTGAACTAGTATAATATTAAATTTATCCTCATTTTGTTTTACAATGCTAGATATTGTAAGCCAAGTCCCTTATGAGCCAAACTTCACCAAGCTTTCTAATGGCTTCTACACCATAAACGGTTAGAAGAAAAGGAAAAATGCAAGTGGCACATCCAAAAATTCTTTTTAAGATGAAATAGAATAAAGAGGTCAACAAGGTACAGAAAACAGACCACACGATTATAGATAACAAAAGCATTACAGCCAAAAGCAGATTTGTGTGTTTATTAGGATTAAGACAAGTTTAACGCCTCCTCGTTCCATTCCAGCAAGCTAATCAGAAGATACATATCCCAACAGCATTGGCTTATTATAAGGGTCACAAATTCTCAAATCATCCTTGCAAGCCGATGATACCTGCAGCCAGATGAATTCATTATATCATTGGATGAACAACATACCCAAAACCCCTCATCAAAGGCACACAAATATGCTTTATGATGACACTAACTTTTAGGATCATAATATCAAGCACTTAAAGTAGTTTAAGAAAAGATTATGATCCAGTTATTGACCATTTCCTTTGGTGAGTAAGAAATTTTTGGCTCAGATTCAAATGATAAAAACTTAGATCATCCATTCATCAACTTACCACATGCAACTCTTCCACCGGCATTTCCAGTCGTTTTGCTAAGTTCATGTCCTCCTGCATACACAAAAGCATCGCAAGATTAGTATACATGCAAGAATAGCTACTCAACACACAGCCACATGCCAACAATTTCACCTCGTTGCTAGGAGTATAACAACACCTAGATGCACACAATTAATTACTTCTTTATGACTCAGGATCACAATTAACTACAATCACGCTACACATGCAGGAACTATCAACACAAAGCAAGTCTATCACAGAAGTCCTTGTTCCCTTAGACAAAGATATATTCTAAAATAATTTACAATTAACAATCCATTCATCAAGACAGAACACACAATAGAGCAGCAGTTATTTAAAGCAAGAGCCTCAGAATTGAGAGCAAAGCAAAAGTTACCCTTTCCAAGATCATCAGGATCAGCATGAACAACAACCGCCCTTCCAATAATTGAATTTGGTCCGGTCAGAGGAATCTGCTCGTCAATAATGGTGAAAGTTGCAGTGCCTGTACATACAAAACAAGCATAATGAAAAACTTAAAAATACTTTGTAGTATTTTTAACTGACAATAAATGGAGTTATTTGATCAGGAATCAGGTGCAAAACTTGGATGGTTCTGCCACTGGGTTTTCATTATACCTAAAACCAATAATACTCAATACTAGACCAGCCTAAGAACGTCAGATGTATAATTCTAAGATATAGGTTCAGGGGGACCTGAACCAAAACACCAAGGATTTTAGTCACTTTTTATTTGTCATTTTCATGTTATCAGGCTTGCTCTGACAGTGCTTGTCAAGTAATTGCAAGCCTACTCCAGAAACTGCTTATAATAACATGAAAACATACCATCATCACCCACTGTAATATTTCCCAAATCACCAGCATGTCGATTCGCATCCGTAGGCGCACCATGCTCTTTACCAACTGGGTTGAAATGTGGTCCTGCAAACCATTGCCAAAGCCTTGAGAACCAAAGCTTTTACAGAAGCTTAACAAGATATAGAAGGAAAGCATTCCAGTCGCTGCATAATACCAGTTGACATGCAACCATTTGTTGTGTCCCCAAGAGCATGAACATGGAACCCATGGAGCCCTGGTGTCAGGCCAGAGACAGTTCCGGTTACAGTAGTTTTCCCTGATGAAGAAAGGATTAGAAAGCTTCTTACATCAGGAAATCTTGCAGAACAAATTAGTAAAAGAGTTTATCACGTTATCAGCTTACCATCTCCTTCCTGGGTAAAGAAGATAGTCCCACTAACACCCTCGCTACTGCTGAGAACAGCAACTGCCTTCACCATTGGTTCCGTGATCTAAAGAGAACAAGTGTTAAAACTTGAGACTAAATATTCTGGCAAAAGAGAAAAGAAAAAAAAAGGGTAAAAATACAATTGAAATGATTACAAACATAACTGGCGGAAGAAGTGGGTACATTTGTTTGTCATCTGAAAAGAACTTAAATTAATCTACGGGAACTAACAAATAAGAACGGCATCACCCAAAGGTTCCTTCTTCACTTATCTTTCACCCATATTCTCGAATATTTTATCTTTTCCTGGTTTCTTTCCTCTATCTCCAACTCCCAGACAAATCAAAAACTGCAGTTAAGTTCATTTCACTACGTACACAAACAACTAACCATAATTATCGTAGTCACCTCAAACTAAAAAAGAAAAACGTGATCTGCTAATAATCAAGAACCAAAAGGTGGGGACCCAAAAAAAAAAGTAGATGTTCCAAGAAACCACAAGTCACTACTAAGCAAGAGGAAGATCTCAAGGGCACATAAGAAAAAAGAAAAAGAACTAAAATTTCCAAATCAACCAAAAATCCCAGAAGACGAATGTAAGGACGAATGAGAAACAGTGGTAGAGATCAAAACTTTAGAATGATCCAGATACAAGAATCAAAAACAGATCCTCCACAAGCAAGTTGATACCAAAGAATCACACACAATGGGCGAGTGATAGAGTTAACTTACCTCAGAGCACCCCAAAGAGACAGAGAGAGAGAAAAAGAGAGTGTATTTGGTAGATAAGAGAATTGACCCGCCTCGTTGAATATAGAAAGAACGTTAAACAAGAAGAAAAATGAAAGCAGGAACCATTTATCGGCTGCACTTGGTGGACTAGGGTCTTGGGATCGCTTCTAGGACCTTCCTCATCAAATCTTTTTTATTAGGCAAAAATATATTTAACCCTCTGTATTTTATACCTCGGTATATTATGTCATTTTATTTTAAAAATGGACATATTGTCTTCTTTGACACTAATGAAAAGAGTTTAGAATTTAAAAACAATTTTTATCGCGTTTTTTTTGAAAAAAATATCCTTTTTAGTCTTTTATCGACTAAAACATATTAAACACTCATTTTTTTTGCTTTATTTTATTATGCTATCTATTTAAAAAATAAATATTATTTTAAGTATGAATTACATTTTGACCGTTAACAAATAAAAAAGGAAAATTATTTAAAATAAAATTATTTTCACAATTGTACTTTATGACTATTAATTTATGAAAAATTAAAAATAAAATTTGTTTACAAAACAAAATTAAAAAAAAGAAAATTTATTGAAGGTGCCATTTTTTTCATAGTTGTACGTTCTAACTTTTAATTGATGAAAAAATTACAAATTTTTGTTTATGGGTTACTTTCTTACCATTACTTCAAAAATAGAAAAATATTAAAAAATAATTGAAAATATCATTTTGTTCAAAATTGTACAGTCTGAGATATTTTTATCTTTAAAAAAGAATTGGAAATAAGAACTAATTTTCTGTTCAAAGAAAAAATGCAAAAATCTATTCCAACTGCAAGAATATTTTTTGTTCAAAGAAAAAAAGTAAAAATCTATTTTAACTCTTTAAACGAAAAAACACCTTGAAGCACAATAAAACAAATATTGCCTGATTGAAAAAAAAAACATAATAACAATCTTAATAATATCATTAGCTCAGCAATCCTTCAAACAAAAAAGGCAAACAGCAACTTGTTTTTACTTTGATCCAAATAGAAATATCAAAGCTAATCTCTGATAGTTGCACAAGGATTATTAATATTTCACAGGATCAACTTCAAAAGTTACCAAAGTGATATCCATAGTTCATATTATCCAGGATTAGCATATGAATAATAACTTAAATATCTAAGTAAAAGACAATCCATAATACTGAAACTATAGTCAAAAGCTAGACTCTTCTAAATTAAATAATTAGTGGTGCTCTCCACTTTCTGGATTACCATCCTTACAAAAAATGCACTCCAACAAAAGAATGTTGATTGATCAACAAGTATTCACCACGTAGATTGATGCATCTTAATCTACAAAAATTAAGAGTACAAGTGTGAAAAAATGTGAAATAACTGTGGAAATAATTAAATACAGACAATAAAAAAAACATATTCTAGGTGCAGGTTCTGATTGTTCGCTTGTTCTAAGTGCAGGTTCTAATTGTTCGCTTGTTCCACTAGTAACAATACTTCTTTGAGAATTATCAAATTCCTAAAAAACGCACACATGTTAAAATAGAATATATATTGAATCATACAATAACAAAGGTTAAGTAAGTGAAGTAGAACTTGTCAAAAGGAACAAATGAGTGCATGTTTGAAAACCTAATGCCATTCCACACTCCTATGCCATACAAAGGCCCATTTTTCTTTGCCCAACCATTGTTTGCACCTTCACTTTGTCCTTTGTCATTTCCTTTACCCCTTCCCCTTCCCCTTCCTCTTCCTCTACCCCTTCCCCTTCCACGCTTCCCTCTTCCACCTACTACAATATTCTCAAAACTTTGCGATCAATTCAAGGGATTAATTGAATCACTATTTTCATGATTAGTGTGCTCAGGTTCAACATTTTCATTATACACAAATTGAGGCTCTGAATTTTCAGCTTTTGGAGCATACTGCAAAGATAAAGTAAAAGCAAAGTAAATTAGATTTTTGTATAATACACATATTTAGTAAAAGTGGATCCAACAATCATTATAAAACAAAATACCTGTTCTACAACATATTTTTTAAGTTTCCTATTAGGATGAGGGGGATTTTTCAAGTCTTTAAATTATGACCTTGTTGTAATCAGTTACTGCACGTCTTACTATATCCTTTTCTAGTTACCCTTTCAATGTCTGCAATCTTTTCTCTCTGCTCATCAACACTTTTCTTCCTAACCTTTTTAGGTCTTCCTGGTCTTCTTTTAACATATGGCGGGTCAATTGGTTCTGAACCTAATTGTACCTACATATTTTGATCTGGAATTGGCATGATCACATGCTTGTATGTTATCTTATAGCTTGACACACTGTAGTAAGGATCCACCAAATCATCTGCTTTAACATTATTTGAATGAAGTAATGCTGAACATGCATGTGGATAAGGAACTCTAGTGATATCCCACTCCTTACAGGTGCATGTCCTGCCACTTATATTAACCATATAGTTGTGGTTATAAATTGTGACATCCCAAATCCCTTGCCCAGCATAAAAGCATCGTAATCTACTAATGTTTTTGCAGTTTTCATCTAACTTTTCACTAATTCTAGGACAAATCTTTCCTTTCACCTTACTAATCCATTCTCTTTTGTCTTGGTATCGACATATAATCATCCTTCTAATGCTCTCCATCATAGTTAAAATTGGCTGATCTCTCTCAGCATTTATATATTTGTTGAAGCACTCGCTAATGTTATTACTTAGGAGATCACACTTACTGTGAGTGCCGAAGAAACACCTTGCCTATGGCTAAGGTGGAATCTCATAAAGCCATTTATAAGCCTCACCATCAACAATTTGCATTTCTAGCATTTACATATTGAATCCATCTTCAATATAAGCCTTAGTAGCAGCCCAAAGGATGTCTCTAAGTATCTTATCTTTGAATCTGAGCTTAAAATTAGCATAAAGATGTCTTACACAGAATTTGTGTTCAACTCCTAGAACCATGTTCTCAAATGTTTCAACAAGTCCCTAGAAAAGAAAAGTACACACATTATTATGCAGAAATTGAAATGAACAATGTAAATGGAATGAACAGTGCAAATGCATACCTTTTGTCTATCTAAAATGAAGACAAGTCTTTTTTCCTCTAGAGAGCCAATTTGTTGAGTTAATCAGTCTAAAAACCAAGACCAACTATCTTTGCATTTTGATTCCACACAAGCTATAGCTAAAGGGTACATTAGTTGTTTAAATCTCTTGCAACTGCATGCAATAAATGATCCCCAAAAACTCCTCTCAGATGGCACCCACCTAAACCTATCACAGTTCTACAACCCTCCAGATATCCATGTTTTTATGTAGAAAATATAACAAATAGCCTTTTAAAAATTGGATTTCTATTTATTAAAAGGACTTCACATTGTACAACAATAAGTGATCCAGGATTCCTCTCTACTGTTGCAGCACAGTAATCTCTCAACCTAACATATTGATCTTTGTGCTCACCTTGGATCAATTTAAATGCTTGTCTCTTTGCTCGATGAGCTTGCCATGGAAAAACATGATTCCTAAATTTTTGTTTCACAGCCTTTCGAAATCTAGTCACATTCCATTTTGGGTCGTCAACTAACTTTGTGATGAACTAGGTCGCCAACCATTTGGAATTTGCAGTTTTGTTTCTATAAGTCCATTTACACCTGTGAGGATTACCTTTTATAGATTTAATTTACATGGCTGTAGTTTTCTGATAGTAGCTTGCATATATCCTCCATCCATAAATCTTTTTACAGATTACGCTAATCTTATCTTTTTCATTCTTTTTAAATTTCAACTCAAAACCCTTCCTGATTGAAAACATTATAAGTGCCTTCGTGTAAATAGTTGCATTTAAGAAAATTAACCCTGTAAAATCTAAGGATTATCAAAGTCCTTCTCATTAAACTCATGAAAAGAAATATCATTTTCCTCGTCTGAAGACTCAATTGGTTCTTCTAACCTTTCATTATGAAGTGACCATGTCTCTTTTTAATTGTAAAATTAGCATAATCATCAGCTATAAGACTTGCATATTCAGCATATCTCATAACTCATTGTTAGGTGGTTCTCCCTTACTTTTGTCATAATATATGGGATCACAAGTGTCACGTAAACTATCCCCATCTGGAAAATATTCAAGATCAGATCCATCATCAATGGACTCATCATATTGTACAACATAGGTGTTGTCTGATTTATTAGATAGAGAATCAATCAAACCCTCAGTTTCTGCCTTCTCACTTTCTAAACCATTAGTTCCAGCTATGTTTTCCCATTATGCATATGTTCTAAACTCTGGTGCAAATTCACTTGATCATCTACAGTACTCTGGTTGTTAGATATATTTTCTCTTGGAGTCTCATCATTAATACTGCACCAATTAGGTTGTTTGTCTAGCTTATCAATGAAGTCTCTAATATAAATCTTAACATGAGTTTCATCCCTATAAATACCAAACATCTCAAGCATAATGTTATCATTATTTAGATTCATAAGTCCTGAATTTAGCATCCTAAAATGCATTGGCATATTAATAGGGAGATTCATTTCCTTTAGAACATCTTGTAGCTCAATGATTGATATATAATTAGGATCAATTCTAGGTAAATATGAAACTTCACCTCCCATATAATGCCAATCTAGATTTTTCTTAAACATGCCACTATAATGCAATTCTAAAGTGAACATTCTTCAACCAATCTTCTGCTAACTAATAAACTAATAAAGACGGCAAAAAAAGTTAGTAAAAATACATAGAACAAAAAAATAGGGTTCCAAAATATACAATTAAACGTGGCAAAAATTAATTAATTAAGCTTATGTTACTAATTAAGACACCCATCTTTAATTTTATAAGTTTTTGGAAGCATAATGTCGAATGTGAAATATGTTATTATGTTGTTTTTATGAATTGAGTGAGAATTTAAGGAGTTAATCGTCAACCTGATAAAATTTTCTTATTAAGGTAAAATATAGGTGAAGTAAAAATAAAGCTATGCAATGTTCAATATAGACGAGTCTCCTTAGAAAGGACCAAAAAAAAGATTAGTCAAGGGAAAATACAAGGTTTTCAAATTTTCAAGCTATGTTTTTCACATTCAAAAGTTCTGAGTAATCAAATATAATTAAGAAAAAAATTGTAAACAATTAAGGCCCCAACATCTACTGCAAAAAAGATAAAAACAGAAAAAGGAAAAAAATCAACCCAAACACTCCTTAAATCACTTGCAAATGTAGAACTTTATGCAAACTCCATGAAAGATGAACTTTGACCTAGTACCAGGAGCTCTAATCATACAAGTCACTGTTATCACAAAATTTATACCCAAAAGCATAAGAACCATATAAGGACAAAAATAAATAGTAAAAGCAAAAAAGACAAAAGGGAAAAAGTAACAATAAAGACAAAAAAGACATTGAGCTCTGGGTATAGACTTATAAAACACTAACTCACTACTCTTTTATATCAAAAAACTTAGACTTAACAATTCAATGAACACCAAAAAGAACTAAAATTTTATGCCGTTGCATTTAACTAAGAATACAATAAAGCCTCGATATTTTAATAGCTTATATACCCACTAAACCACAAACCACAAACCCAAAACACAATAGAAAACAAACAATTGAAAGATAAAGCAAAAATAAATCACTCATGCACCATAAAGGAAAAAAATCAAAAACAATGCATTGCCCAGAAACTTTAAGCTCCCAACAAAAGCAAAAGAACTAAAAAAAATTAAAAATGAAAAATAAATCGTGGAAAATAAGGGCACCTCAGAATACTTTAATCTTTTTCATAAGAAATGTAGTTGAGCGAAATAGCGGAATTAAGTGTATAGAAAAATGGAGCCAAAGAGGAAGAGAATATTGAATAACAAAAAGAGAAAAGGGCAGGATCGAACTAAGAGAGTAAAAAACCTAGGGTAGTTTGGGCAAGTCATATCATTTTTTAGCCAGGAGGGTAAAGTGGAAATAACAATAAAAAGTAAAGGTAAAAAAGTCTTTTTAAATTCAAAGGGGGCAATACATCTATTTTTTAAATAGAGAGAGGCATAATGTATCAAGAGACAAAATATAAGGGGTTAAATGTATTTTTGCCTTTCTATTATGACAAACCACAAGCAGTTCACTAAATCAAATTTTATAATTAAGTATTAATTGTTTTTAATTTTAGTTTGATCCTAAACATTATTTAAATAACAAACTAAGTCTTTGAATTAACAGATGTATATATTGCATTAACATGAATCTTTAATAGCCACATGTCTTCACTTTTTTAGTGAATGCATATATATATGGCTCATAAGTGAAACTCTAAAATTTATCATCGTTACACTTATCTTGTTAACCTAAAAAGTTTCTTGGCCTTTACATTTTGTTTATTGACTTCTGGTTTCCACAAATCAATCTCAAATCATAAAGATAGATAAAAATGTAAAATCAAAAGTTCACATATCAATAATTAAAAATACCTTGTGTGACTTTTTGTTAAAAGAAATGCATGTCTCCAAATAAATGAAATACATTTATATAACTATGAATGATTACATGAAAAGAATGAAAAAAAGTAAAGGATGATTGAGAAATTTATTAGATCATATAGTATATTGTGATTAAGTGGTTGTCTCCTTAATCTTAGCCAAAAACTTGATATGTGATGACTCACTTCAACAAATATAGCAAATAGAAAATGATAAATGTAAATAAAATTGTAGATAACATTTATGAGTTTATAATTGTACATATGAAATATTTTTATGACTTTTTGACTCGAATCCTATGATACATGTTTAATTCTAAATTTCATATTTTAAAAAACAATAAGTATTTGAAATTTGAGGTTTATAAATTATATTTTTTTAACATTTATGCACAATATGATTTTGAGTTGGTATTAAGAAAATTATAAGATTGATGTATTACATTGTTTGAAACTTTATATATTGTATTCAATAATTAGTAATCCCCTTTACTAGAGTATAAGGAGGAAGTTTCTAATTCATTCTCATTTAAATTATTGACCAATGCTTGTTTCTTATTTTACTTTTGTATTTTATTTGCAACGGATCAATTTAATTTTAGTCCATTACTTATGGTGCGAAGGGTATTTGTTTTAATTCCTTTAGTGAATTAAGTACCATGTTGTCAACAATTCTTTGTTTTTATTCTATGTAAAATGGATTTATAGAAATTATTAGAATAGTTGTTTATGATATATGATATTATGGAATTACATTACTACCTTGTTAATTTAACATCTCTATAGAAATATGTATTTCTTGTTTATTTTGATATTTTTGGCAACTCTTTATAGGTTAATTTATTTTTGTTTATGAAAATATAATTACATTTTTTATCATGCATTGGATGTCATTTATGGATAGCAATAATTTATAGGTATTAACTGAACATTTATAGATTTAATCCTACATAAGTCACATGCATTGATTATAGGTGTGATATTTTAGCAAAGTTGAACATTGTTGGATTATTAATTATTGATCAACTTAGTTATGGATCATTTAGATTATTCATATGCGTTATTTGGTTATACCAAACTTTTAAGTTAGCTTAAAACTAAATCATTAATAAATAGACTTTGTATATGAAAATGTATTAATCATATCATACATTATATTAAACAAGGAGTAAGGTGGTAGAATATTGATAAAAATTTTAAAGAAGTGGGCAAAAATGCGATAAGGGAAATTTTATCTTTTTTTCCATATTTGGTTAGGAAATTATAAAGTTAAGAATGTTAACATCTACCAAATTAGTGAACTTAGTGTATATTTATTCCTTAAGTTGCAAACTTGCTTCCTACATTTTACAATACTTGTAAACATTAAATACATTGAACCTCCCTATCATTTAGGCATTTTTTAAATTAGGCTTTGAATTTCAAAAACTATTATTAATACATTATGGTTTAGTTATTTTACTCGACTCCTTAGTGTTATTCTTCATTAGTAACCTAATGACAAAAATTAAGATAACATCATTTGGTGTTACATGCGACATCCTACTTTAATTTATCTCAAGGATAAAAGTCTAATCCATCTCAAACTTTCAATCCTAAACTCATCTGCATGAAAAGTTCGAATATTGCAAATTGGGAGACATTAGAGGTAAGCAAAATTTATCGAAAAATGGAAGACATTTATAGTTGCCATTTTTTAATTTAGTAGTTCTTGCAAATTTAGGCTTTTAACCCTAAATTCATTTGTTACTTTGGTAGGTGTTGGGACATTTTTAGGAGAAATCTTAATAGGTAAGCAAGATCACTAGTTTGTGGAAGTTAAAAGAAAAATATCCTCAAAATAATTTTGGTGCTCTTTTCTTTATAAATAATAGTGTGACAGTCCACGATAGACTTTTGGAAAATAAATTAGTAGATCAATGCTTAAGTTTCTTTGTTCTTTATGGTTGCATATATTTGATATGACAATGTGATGAGATTTCATCTTGATCAAATTTGATAATAATTAAGGAGAAATGAGAATCTCTTAAGACTTCAAGATCTTTTATTGTTATAAAATGGTTTTGATGGAAACTATTAATAACTCACTTCACATTTTCCTATGTTTGTCAAAAGGTTCCTCTTTAAGTCTGTTTCTCAAGATGAAGGCCATAGTGAAAGTTTGAGGTATACCTCTATATTAATGCCTCTTTATAGTCAATCTCTAGATTTGTTTTAGAAAGTGGGAAATTGAATCATAATTTAAAAACTTTATTTATCAATGCTTTGGGACAATTCAAGTAGCTTAAACTTTTTGGTTTATGCTTAAAATAACCCAAGTCTAGAATATTACGTTCTATGTTTAAACTATGGTTTAAAAAAAAGACTCTCCAAATCATTGTGTTTGTTGAAAAAACATAGTGATTGATAAAGTTCTTACATTATGTGACGATGATTATGATGATAATAACAAGCTTTTAAGATATAGAATCATCTACACCAACAACAATTGTGTAACAACATATTCATGCATATTGGTAGACTAAAGGAGCCTTTATAGAGTTCCTTCCTTTATAAAGTTCCTAAAGAGCAAAGGATCCTAAAAGGAGGTTCTTTGGGTTTTAGAAATAAAGGTAAACTCTATGCATATTTTTGTTAATCTTAAGAAAAAAGCATTGTTAAAAAATGATAGCTAATTTTGTTATTTATTGCATGTAAAGGAATATTGCAATTTCTTCAAGTAGTATAATGAAAATTTTACTCCAACAAGTGCGGATGTCATAAATGAGATAACAGAAAAGAATATGATAATGGTTTGCAATGAACATAAGGAAGATGATAGTAAACTTAGTCAGATGTGTGATTTGATGTCATTTTTAGATTATATTTGATGTTGTCATTGCTATTTGTATATACAAGCAATGTGAATAAGCTAATGTTTACATAGTAAATAGTATCTATAAATGTATCTACATGAGTACTTGTAATAGATAGTAAGTGAATTAACTTTATTTCCTAAATTATGGGTGTGACATTTAAGAAAATTGATTATTGTTATACTGTTAGTTATTTGATCAAGTTAGTTATAGATTATTAGCACTATTTATATCATTACTTGGTTATAACAATGTTTGAGTTAACTCAAAACTAAATCATTGATAAATAAACTTGCATATGAAAGTGTATTAATTGAATCATACATTGTATATATTCGGTTTATTAAAACTTTAATAAAGATAAATGATAATATGGTAAATTAATGTCACTAAATAAGGAATAATGTGGTAGAAAATTGAAGAAAATTTTGAATAAGTGGGTAGATAAGGTGAGGTAATTTTTTTTTTACTTAATAAGGAACTTATATAGTTCATAGTGTTAACTATAAACTAAACTAGTGAAGTTGGTGTACCTTTGTTCCTTAAGTTGTCAACTTATTTTCTAATTTTTATAATACTTATAAAGCTTAATTATACATAAACTCCCCGTACTTTTAGGCATTATCCAAATTAGTCCCTAAATTTTAAAAAATATCATTAATCTCTTTAGGGTTAGATTTTGTTACACCTAACCTCTTAGTATTATTCAATATTAGAAAACCTAACTAAGAATATTAAAACAATATCATTTGGTGTTACGTGGCTCAACACTTATCATGGTGTACCATATAACACATGAAGTCGTGCTTCATCTCAAGGTTGAAAGCCTAAATCCTTCTTAAGATTTCAATTTTGTGTGCTGCAAATTAGGAGATGTCTAAGGTAAGCAAAATCCACTATAAATTGTGAGATATTTGTAGTTGTCATCTGTTGATTTAGTAGCTATCGTAAATTTAAGATTTCAACCCTAAATTCGTCTATTGCTTTGGTAGGTGTTCATACATCTTTGTAGATAAGCAAAATCATGAATTTATGAAAATTAAAAGAAAAAGTGATTATGCATGATGTTTGATGAAATGTCCCATAAATAAATTTGGTTCTCTTTTTCATTACGAGTGATAATCTGATAGTGTGTGATAGACTTTCTGAAAAGAAACTAGTAAATCAGTGTTTGAGTTATCTAACACATCTATGATTTGAAATTAGTTTGTTAAAATTATAAATAAAGATAATTGACGACATGGTAAGTTACTATCACTAAATAAGGAGTAACGTGGTAGAACATTGATAAAATTATTGAATAAGTAGGTCAATATGTTAGGGTAAATTTTATATTTATTGATATTTACTTAGGAACTTATGTAGTTAAAATTGTTAACCATCTACTAAATTTGTAAACTTGGTGTATGTAACATCCCGTTTCCATAGAACGGGTCGGACCAGAGAAACGGGTCTAAGTGAGGTAAATCAGAGAAAGTAGGAAAACACATCTCATGCTCATGCATTTGTGAACAGTGATATGTGCACATGAA
>JANZXR010000170.1:12024475-12037228 GCA_027575705.1 Erythroxylum echinodendron | reverse complement strand
CAGAAAATCTCGAAAAATTCCTATAATTTTCTAAAATTAGGAAAATCCTGCAGAGCATGCATGAATAAGCATGCATGAAAGGGTTAGACTCCGAAAACGGGGTCTGACACATTTATGGTATCAGAGCATAAAGCATGAAAGGAGTGAGACTCCGGAATCGGGGTCTCATAGAGTTGGTATCAGAGCAAGCAAGTAGGAGTTGGACTCCGATAATGGGGTCCAAAAAGAGTAGTTACATAAGACTTGAAATGGAAAATAAACAATTATATAGAAGGTATCATAACTAGCCATCATGATCAGGATTAGCAAGCCTAAAGTCAACTTAAAGGAGTTAATATAGACAAAGGGATAGGATTTCTTATTATAGAATGAAATTGGACAATTATATATAAGGTGATATTTGTGAAACAAGTAATGAGCATTTTTATGTATTAATATGGCATGGTATGAAAAGAAACGTATAGTACAGTGCTTTTGTACATTTTAAATCAAATATTACAAATTTTCATTTTAATACTTAATGGATTGAATTTGTTTTTACCAATTATGTCTTAAATATGGTGCAGAGATTCTTCATGACCTAAACTATAAACTTAAATGAAAATTCTATATTTATAGGTAATTAAATCAAAGCTCAAGTTGAAGCCATTAGAACATATTATTTGAATTTATGTATTAGAGATCATTTATACCTTTTCCAAACACTTTATGTTCCCACTGTTTCTCAAATTTTAATTTCTTTATCTGAACTTGATAAAGTTAGATATTATTTTAAGTTTTGAAATGAATGTTGCATTTTATTTAATAATAATGATTTTATTGGTTTCGTGATGGTTTATAAACATTAAAGTTTGATGATATTTTTGTTGAGACTTTGTTGGCTTTGCGTTACATGTTGATATTAAACATAGTTTAGCATAAGAAAGTTTAGCTCATTTATGACATAAACATCTCAGTAACAATCTAAAGAAAGAATACAAAGATTTTAAAGAATGAAATTGTTCTAATTTAGATCTTACTTATTTTAGTAAATATGTGCATAGTATAATGAGAAAACATATAAGACACATAATTAAGAAAAAAAAAACAAGAAGCACAAAAAAACCTTGAACTTTTATATATTTTGATATATATGGGCCTTTTGATGTTTCATCTTTTAATGGGAAAAAGTTTTATCACTTTTATAGATGATTTTACATTATGGATATGTTTAGTTGCTATATGAGAAATCATAATCAATAAATGCCTTAGAGTTGCTCATTAATGAGGGTTAAAATATACCAAGACCAAAAAGTGAAAGTTGTTAGGTCTTATAAAGGTTGTAAATTTTGTGGAAGGCAAAATGAAATCAAACAATGTCTTGACTTATTTGTTAAATTCTTAAAAAAGCATAATGTATGTATTTAAGACATGATGTTTGTCACACTATAATACAACAGTATTGTATAAAGATATAAGCATACTTTAATGGAATTGGTTAAGAGCGTATTGAATTATTCTTATCTTTCCTTATCATTGTGGATATATGCTTTAGAAATTACCTTATATTTATTAAGCGTGATTCCTACACTACAAGAAATTTAGGAATTAACGACGAATTTTTATTAAAATTATCATAACATTAATTTTTAACATTACTCCCACTAAAAGTCCACATGTTTCTATTTCAAAATAAACAATATTAGTTTCTAATTTTCTTGCTTAATATGTTAAAAATATAACAAAACTATTGAACAACTGTATTATGTTAAATATGAAATATTCTTTTTCGTAGGCCCTATATTGTGTTAAAGAGTGTCGCTCATCCTTCATCTTTGTAATCTATAGTTATCTGTCCATCCAAATAAGTTGTCCAACTAATGTCTACCGTATGTATTGCTTTAATAATACAATGCTGACACGTTTGGGTTCTGTGTGAATGTAAAGGAGGTTTTGATTTTGTGTTACTATTTAGAATATTCTTATAATCATTGGTGAGTTTTTATGTTCTTCTTTAATAGTCTAAGTATTTACTGTATGTGAGTTTGGGATCTTATGAATGATTTCAAGCATAACTAAGTTCTTAGGGCGGTACATAAACTGGAAACCCGTGATGTAGCTTTTATAAGGCTTATCAGTGAAAAATTCCATGAGCCTAGGAGTCACAACAAGAACTTGCTTTCTTGATTGACAGGTGTAAATAATGCCACATATCGTAGTATTGAAATCAATTATAGGTGATTAATTCAAACATAAATACTTCAACTTTAATGTGATTAATGCAAACTTAGTATTAACACAAGAAATTCATAGGTTTAATAGACAAGACAGTTCTTTGCATAATAAACCCCTAGGATGGTATATAGGCTAGAAACCCGTGATGTAGCTCCCGTGAGGCTTGTCGGTAAAAAATTTCACAAGCCTAGGAGTCACAACAAGAACTTGCTTTCTTGATTCATAGGTATAAACAATGCCACGTACCATAGTATTGAAATCAATTGTAGGTGATCAATTCAAACATATATACTTCAACTACAATGTGATTAATACAAACTTAGTATTAACATAAGAAATTAATAGGTTTAATAAAAAAGACTATTATTTACATAATAAACCCCTAGGATGGTATAAGCTGGAAACCTGTAATGTAACACCTGTGAGGCTTATCAGTGAAAAATTCCACGAGCCTAGGAATCATAGCAAGAACTTGGTTTCTTAATTCACAGGTGTAAATAGTGCCACGTATTGTAGTATTGGAAACAATTATAGGTGATTAATTCAATTGATTAATACTTTAACTTTAATGTGATTAATTCAAACTTAGTATTAATAAAAAAAATTCATAAGTTTAATAGACATGATAGTTCTTTGCATAATAAACCTCTAGGATGGTAAATAGGCTAGAAATTTGTGATGCAGCTCCCGTGAGACTTATCGGTGAAAACTTCCATAAGCCTAAGAGTACAGCGAGAACTTGCTTTCTTAATTCACATGTATAAACAATAGCACGTATCATAGTATTGACATCAATTATAGGTAATTAATTAAATTGATTAATACTTAGGGGATGTTGTGTAAAGTTTAAATGTTCTATAAACTTAAGGGATATGAATGATACTAAGCATGAAATCACTTTTTTAAATTAACAGTTTTGCATAAATGAGTAATGTTGATAGATCTTAGATGTATAGATGATTAACACCTGATGATTAATCCTGAGTTTGTTAAGGGAGTTGAAGCTTTTATTCATTATGAATGTTCTCAACCTACATATATGGATGACCCAAAGATCATATGTCCATGTAAAAAATGCAAACACATTCATTTCCTTCCTATTGATGAAGTGAATGGCTATTTCCTGAGAAATGGGTTTGTTCCAAATTATTTTGAGTGGACACGACTTAGGGACCTATTGATTTGTAACACCTCAAGAGGTAATGAAGTAAAATCTTCAGTGATTATGGATGAGTTTGAAGGGGGGATTGGATTTAGAACAAATAATATAGGTGCAACTAAAAATCCTTACATGCAAATGGTTTATGATGCAACCGGTTATACCTTTTAGGAAAATATAGAAAATCTTGAAGAATAGCCAAACCCATATGTAAAATAATTTTTTGATTTACTATACTCAATTGAGCAAGAATTATAACCAAATTATGAGACAATGACTCAATTTCCTTCAAATTGAATATAAAGTCTGAAGGGCATATTTTTGATCATATTTTTGAAAAAATTCTTCGATTTTATAATGAATCATTGCCTCCTGATCGTACAATAGTTGATAGTATTTACAATATGAAGAAACTTATTAAGGGTCTTGGTTTGCCTATTAAAAAGATGGATTTTTGCAAATTGGAATGTATGTTGTATTGGGGAGATGATGTGGAATTACAAGAGAGCAAATTTTATGGTCAATCTAGGTTCAACCCTAGAAAGCATTTTATGAAATAGAAGTCAACACCCTGGAAGTGGATGTATTATTTACTGCTAACTCCGAGACTTCAAAGACTATATGCTTTTGATGTTACTGCGTCTTATATGAGAGGGAATAATTGTAGCACCCCACCCCTCTGTGACATGCGTCCATACGCCCTTCGGACGTATGTGAAAATACCCAACAAAAATGGTATGCTAACTATTACAATTTCACTATATAGCATAGCATCATAGCTACATCATAATTAACACAAAGTTTAAAATCCAAACAATTTCTTCATATCATTTCATAAATGATATTTACAATGTAGCAATACAACCATCATCCATGTTTATACAATATCAACCTATCAGAGTCACAGCTCTGTCTACAAAGTACGCTACATGCACGAAAGATTAAATAAAAGTTAAACTAATCCTTCAGTCCCAGTTGATCGATCTTTGAGCCATGTACTCTATCAATCTTAAAAGCTAGGTCGTCACTCTCTTGACCTGAAAATATCAACGTTACAATTTGGTTGAGTTTGCGAACTCAGTTGAGTGACCATCCTCGATGGTTTACTTTTGTTATGCAACACACAATTTATGTCATCACATAATTCACATCATCTCAATTTTCGTCATGTAATATCAAGAAACTCTTTGTTCATATAGAACACATGTCAGAGTCCATACAATTCATCATTCCATTGCAATTATGTTGAGTACAATCATTGATAATCAATCACACATATCATACAAAAAAAGTTCTCAAAACATTGCAATCATTCAATTAATTCATATCATATGTATATGCAATGCTTATGAGACTCAACTTCATTTAATTATGTTGTTATTAGCGAGTACCTTTTTCACTGTCCCTATTCGTTGCGGATACTGGGCCCTTTCATATTGTCCCTTATTAGTCGAGGATACAGGGCTCTTTATACACATTGAGCCATAGGCTCTTACCACCAATGTTTGAGCTTTAAGCTCTTTTTCACTGGCGACTCTGGTCATAACTGCCTTTATATTTCATGCATTCATGTAATGAAATGCACCATGCATATTCGTTTTGTCACATTTGCATTCTTTCTCATTCAAATTTGTCATCGGACTTTTAGTCCAACATTCAACATAATAGTTGAGAATCATTTTGTAAATCACATTCATATTCAAGTAGCACTTCCAACGTTCTATTCATGCATCAAAATGCCTCAGACATTGAATGTCCAAAATTCAGTATATACACATCATATGAATTCAGTACACAATTTAGCAAACAATTAAGGTTAGACCTCTTAGGTTACTCACTGTTGCTCCTTTCAGCTTATTGCCTTGAAGTCTCAGCAATGTTTGGAAGTAGTCGCTAAATGTGCAATCATATTCAAAATTGAAACATTCAGATAAATAATCAATTATAAGCACATTCATAAACGTATCGTGTATTATACATGTTAAATGATAACTTTTCAGGTATATTTCCTTAATATACTTTATAAGCAATTACAAAACCTTCCAAACATTCTTTAATCTGTAATACTCTTTACTTACATTAATCCCCTCATTTAATACCAACTACATTCATTTAAGTTCTCATTTAACCCTACCTACCTCATATGGCAATATCATTACTTGAATTAGGTTGAAAAACATCCAAAAAACAATCAACCTTTGATAAAGTCTGTTGGGTCACGATTATGCTTGTGCAAGATCATGATTTTTCTTGTTCTTTGCAGAGTAGCAATCATGCAGTGCAGATGCTAGATCATAACTTCCATTATTCTTCAGCAGAGTCACGATCTTGCAGATGCACGATCCCGACCTGCTATGTTTTCTTCCTTTTTTCTTGCCATTTTTGACCTAGAAATAGAAGTTTTTAGGTAACACTTTCACCTAATCAAATGTTCCTTTATGCATTACATTTCTAATGACATCAAATTCATACATTTTGGTTTAGTATCGTGCAAGTTATAATCAAAATACCATAATCTCTTCTCATACCTTGATAGAACTCAATTCTCAACGTCAAGCTAAATTTCAAGACTCTTAAGGATAGAATTCAAATTTGATTCCTTCATGAAAGATGTAGCCATATGTATCCCGTTTACTCTAGATCAAAATTCATATAATTTGGATATTCACAAATCAAGTTATGTCAAAAATACAGATATATGTTAAGTAAAACACTGCAGATAACAAATTCTAGCACAATTCATTGCCAAAGTTCTATTACTTCTCTATCATTTCTCTATCCTTTCACGTTGCTGATTCAGTTATACCTAAATTTTCAGTTTAGTAACCTCTATACACAATTAACAAGTTTATGAATAATCACAACACAAAAATAGAACTTAATTCATACTTTTACATATCACATTTTCTACAATTCACTAATCTTCATTTAACTTCAATTATCACAATCCTTTATACACTTTCTGCACATTTTCTATTGATTTAGCTCCATCACTATGCTTATATCTTAGAATTTGCTTCTTCCTACATCACTCATGCATGCATCCATTCATCTTGCTACCCCATTCAGGTATGCATCCATTTTCAAACATGAAATCATCATAAAAAATCAATTACACTACTATAAAACTTAAAACATAACTTGCTTGATTTTCAATTCAAATCCTTAAGTAAAATTCCAGAAATGGGGAGAGAAAATGAGAGGCTTCGATGGATGAGCTAATAACAAAAAAGATGGGCTGAAGTCTTTGCAAGATGTAACATAGATAAGCCAATAACACAAAAATAAGCAAAGATAGTGTTTCGGTGATGGCAAAGCAAGAAGAAAGGTTTAGATGATCATGATGAAACTAAAGAAACGAGCTACAGAAACCTTCCTTGCCTAACAAAAAATGTGACTTAGGTGGCTTAACTTAGCTTTGCCACATGTCCCTAATGCATGTCCTGCATTTGTCATCATATGAAGCTACTAAATGTCACTTAGCTATTGCTCCATTTGTCACATAGTAATTCGTCCAATTGTCACACATTCACTAGTCCATTTGTCACACTTCTATTTGTCTTTTATTTCTATATTTTTCTTAATAACAAAATACTCTAAATATTTAGAAAATATTGAAATGTCCAAAATGTCACCAAAAATACTAAATCAACTTTACTACACACCAATTCAATTTTCAAGACAATTAATCCATAATTCACACTTTAATCACATTATAATTACCTATACCCGAAAAATGTTAATGAATGTATGTATAATTATTTTAATGAGTGGCAACATTATTCATGTGTATGTATATGCCATATGATGCATGGAATGCACTTCTAAATTTTTAGTACACTCCCATATATAATTTCCTAGTGTTCTAAACCTAATCGAGGGATAATGAGATGTTACAATTCTCGCCTCTTTAAGAAATTACGTCCTCGAAATTCTTACCTGATTTATGAAATAGGTGGGGATATTGCTTTCTCATATGCTCCTCTGTTTCCTAAGTCGCTTCCTCACTCAAATGATTTTTCCACAGGACTTTCACCAGTGGAATTACCTGATTCTTGAACTGTTTAGTCTAATATCCTACTATCTTGATCAACTCCTCAACATAACTCATATTACTAGTAACTTTAATCTCTTGAGCTGGTAATACATGCATTGGGTTAGAACTATACCTCCTAGGTATGTTCACATGAAATACATTGCGTATCTGAGACATTTCACTCGGTAAGGCTAATTTGTACGCCAAAAATCCTACCCTCTCTAGAATCTCATAAGGACCAATGTACCTAGGGCTCAATTTGCCCTTCTTGCCAAATGTCAACACTTCTCACTAAGGCGAGACTCCTAGAAATACTTTATCTGCCACATTGTATTCCATATCCTTTCTGTGTTGATCTACATAACTCTTTTGTCTATCTTGTGTTGCTTTTATTCGACTTTGGATCAGTTTCACCTTATCTACAGTATCTTATATCAATCCAAGGCCTTCTATTCTCAAACCTTCCTCATCCTAATATAGAGGCGATCGACATTTTCTACCATACAATGCCTCATAAGGTGCCATTCTAATACTTAGTGGTTGTTGTAAGCAAATTTAATCAAAGCTATGTATTGATCTTAAGCTCTTTGAAACTCCAATACACATACTTTAAGCATATCCTCAATAGCCTTAATTGTCCTCTCACTCTACCCATCTGTTTGAGGATGAAATCTAGTACTAAAATTTAACTTAGTACCCATAGCTGACTGTAGACTCTTCCAAAACCTCAAAGTAAATCTGGGGTCCCTATCTGATACTATGGACACCGGAACCCTATGTAGTCTCACTACCTCATTCAGATACCTCTGTGCTAACTGATCTAGTGAGTTATTCTCTCTTATTGGCAAAAAAGGGCCGACTTACAACCCAGATAGTATCATTTTTCCTTAGAGTCTTAGGCAATCCCATAATGAAATCCATTGTGATTCGTTCCCATTTTCACTCTAGAGTAGGTAATGATTATAACTTCCCAACTGGAGCTTGATGCTCAACCTTAATCTACTGGTAAGTTAAACACTTAGTTATATAGTCCGCTACTTGCTTCCTCATCCCCGGTCACCAGAATTGTTGCTTAAGCGTATTGTACATCTTAGTAGTACCAGGATAAAAAGTATAAGCTACTATATGCGCCTCCTCTAGGATTTCCTTTCTCAATTCGTCCACATTAGGCACACATAGCCTTTTTTTTTAACCACAATGTTTCATTTCTCAATTCAAATTTAGAATATGGATTCATCTTAATTTTCTTAGTCAGTTTCACCATTTTAGGATCTTTACTCTAAGCTCTTCTAATTCCCTCATGCAGCATCTATCTCAACTTTAGTGTAGCTGTCAATGCTTTGTTTTGCTCTAAATTTAACTACACATTCAAAGCACTTAACTGAATTAAGTTCGGTAATCTCGATAACTGAATCTAAGCTACACTGCTATTTGACTTCCTACTTAATAAGTCTGCCACTATATTAACTTTCCCCCGATGATATTCAATTGTATAGTCATAATCCTTTAATAGCTCGACCCATCTTCTTTGTCTCATGTTCAACTCCTTCTGACTCAATAGATACCTCAAGCTCTTATGATCAGTGTATATCTGGAATGTCTCTCTTACAAATAATGTCTCCATATCTTTAGAGCAAAGACTACTGCTACAAGCTCTAAATCATATACCGGATAATTTATCTCGTGATACCTTAATTGTCTCGATGCATAAGCTATCACCTTGCCATACTACATTAGTACACATCCTAATCTTTGATATGAAGCATCACTGTATACTATATAACCACCAGCTCCTAATGGAATAGTCAACACTAGCACCGTAGTTAACCAATGTTTCAGTTCATCAAAACTTCTCTGACACTCATCATTTCATCTGAAGACCACATTCTTCCTCAGAAGTTTAGTCAGAGAGGCTAAGATCAAAGAAAATCGCTCGAAAAACCTCCGGTAATATCTGACCAACCCTAAGAAACTCCGAATTTCAGACACATTCTTCGGAGCCTCCTATTTCATTACTACCTCTATCTTCTTTGAATCCACTTAAATACCTTGCCCACTTACTATATGACCCAGAAACACTACTTGATCTAGCCAAAAATCACATTTACTAAATTTAACTTATAGTTGTTTCTCGTTCATATTTTCTAATATCACTCTCAAGTGCTCAGCATACTCTTCTTTGCTCTTTGAACACACAAAAATGTCATTAATAAACACTATTACAAAGTGATCCAGATAGGGCTAAAATACCTTATTCATCAATGCCATAAGTACAGCTGGTGCATAATCAACCCAAACGGAATTACTAAATGCTCAAAATGTCCATATCTACTCCTTAGAGCACTCTTGGGTACATCAACCTTTGCTATTTTTAGCAGGTAGTACCCAGATCTTAGATCTAACTTTGTGAACACCTGAGCTTCTTGTAACTGATTAAATAAATCATCGATTCTAGGCAATGAGTATTTTTTCTTTACTATGATCCTATTCAGTTACCTATAATTGATGCTTAGTCTTAACGTTCCATCCTTCTTTTTTACAAGTAAGACTGGAGCTCCGGTCCCCAAGGTGAAACGCTGGTTCTAATAAATCCCTTATCTAGCAACTCCTATAACTGAGTCTTCAACTCCTTCAGTTCCACAGGTACCATCCTATATGAGGGGATAGATATAGGAGTAGCACCTGGAACTAGATCAATTGTGAACTTTGTTTCCTAGTTTAGAGGTAAGACAGGTAACTCACCGGAAGACATCTCTAAGAATTCCCTAACCACAGGAATGTCCTGTATATCTCACATGAGATGGCATAATTGTAACACCCCATCCTTATTTGACACATATTCGTATGCCCTTCAGACGTACGTGCACATACCCAACAGAAATGGTGTGCTAACTATTACACTTTCACTATATAGTATGGCATCATAGCTGCATCATAATAAACAAAAAGTTTAAAACCTAAAAAAATTCTTCATATCATTTCATAAACCATATTTACAATGTAGCATTACAAACATCATCCATGTTTATACAATATCATCCTACCAAATTCACAGCTCTATATACAAAGTATTCTACATGCATGAGAGATTAAATAAAAGTTAAATAATCCTTTAGTCCCATTTGATCGAACTTTGAGGCATGTCCTCTATTCAAAAGCTGTGAAAAATCTCTTCTAAGCAGTCTTAGAAGCTAGGTCGTCACTCTCTTGAACTTGAAAATATCAACGTTATAATTTGCTTGAGTTTTGCGAACTCAATTGAGTAACCATCCTTGATGGTTCACTCTTTTCATGCAACATAGAATTTATTTCATCATATAATTCACATCATCTCAATTTTAATCATGTAATATAAATAAAATATTTGTTCATATGGAACATATGTTAGAATCCATACAATTCATCATTCTATTGCAATTATGCAGATTGCAATCATCGATAATAAATCACATATATCATACAATAAAAGTTCTCAAAACATTGCAATCATTCAATTAATTCATATCATATGTATATGCAATGCTTATGAGACTCAACTTCATTTAATTATGTTGTTATTAGCGAGTACCTTTTTCACTGTCCCTATTCGTTGCGGATACTGGGCCCTTTCATATTGTCCCTTATTAGTCGAGGATACAGGGCTCTTTATACACATTGAGCCATAGGCTCTTACCACCAATGTTTGAGCTTTAAGCTCTTTTTCACTGGCGACTGCGATCATAACTACCTTTATATTTCATGCATTCATGTAATGAAATGCACTATGCATATTCATTTTATCACATTTGCATTCTTTCTCATTCACATTTGTCATCGAACTTTAAGTCCGGCATTCAACATAATAGTTGAGAATCATTTAATCAATCACATTCACATTCAAGTAGCACTTCCAATGTTCTATTCATGCATTAAAACGCCTCGAACATTGAATGTCCGAAATTTAGTACATACACATCATATTAATTCAGTACATAATTTAGCAAACAATCAAGGTCAGACCATCATAGGATAATCACCATTGCTACTTTTAGCTTATTGCCTTGAAGTCCTGGCAATGTTTGGAAGCATTCGTTTAATGTGTTCTTCTATAAAATGCAATCATATACAAAATTGACACATTCAGATAAATAGTTAACGATAAGCACATTCATAAATGTATCATGTATTATGCAATGTATCATGTATTATGCATGTTGAATGACAACGTTTCGAGTATGTTTCCTTAATATACTTTATAAGCAATTACAAAACCTTCCAAACATTCTTTAATTTCAAATACTTTTTGCTCACTTCAATTGCTGGAACCCCTCCCCGAGCGGGTCACTAGCCCGACGTCCTACGTGACATCTAGACGCGCGTCCCACGAGGGAGGAATTCCCCACCAGGTCAAACTTAAAACAAATAACTCATTTAACTTACCTCTGAACAAAATTTAGAGGTAAATCATAAGAAAATTCAATAAGTGTTGACCCCCCAAAAAAATGCGTGGTGGGATTGTAAAATAAGCATAGACAATAGAATAAATCAATTAAGAACAAAAATTTCAGAAAAGCATTTAATCCTCAATTTAATAAATAACAATGATTTAATACAAATAGCTAATAATGAATTTCAAATAATTTAAATTCATAGGAGGGTAAAGATAATTTCCCCCTATTTATAATATTTAATTTGGTAGAAAAATCAAAATATGGCTTTTTAAAAAAATTAGAAAAGAAAAGAGAATTTCGGATTTAGGAGAGCAACTCCCAGTCGGAAGCCGCCAGTCGCGAGCGTACCTGAGTACGCTGGCGATGGCGAGACGGAAGCAGCGGGTCGCGAGCGTTCCTTGGCACGCTCGCGATTCGCTGAGCGGAAGGGCGCATCGCGATCTTTAGGCATAACGATCGCGAGGCGCCAGTGGCTGAGGGGGGGCTCGCGACGCGCGCGCCGTTTGCGTGCGCTCGCGATCAACTGCTGTCCCAAAATTTTTCCGAAAATCTGACCCAAATTCAAAAATCCGTAACTTCTTACACAGAACTCCAAAAAATACAAATTTGGTATCAATAAAAAGCTAAAAGAAAACTATACAACTTTCCTGAAGGATACAAAAACCAATTTGGTCTCTAAAAGCCTGAAAATCTACCGAAAAAGGTCTGCCTAAACAAAGAAAATGAAGAACACTTTAATAGCAGCAGAAACTCTAATCACTCTAACTTTCCACCATAAAGTACAAAAATCTCATAATTCATATCATCAAAAAGATAAAAAGAAAATATACAACTTCTATGAAGACCCTAAGAACAATTTTCAAACTCTAAGAGGGTCAAAAATTACTCAAAATTTCTGCCCAGAAAATTGAAAA
>JANZXR010000170.1:11993336-12014817 GCA_027575705.1 Erythroxylum echinodendron | reverse complement strand
CCTATGAAGTATTTGATGCTTGATTTGATAGAATGTGTATTGATTTGTTGATGCATTGAGTTCTAGACATGAAATGGACGTGTAATTGAGGCATGACTAAGGTGAAATTGTGCTAAAAAGGATAAAGGTTGGAGTAAGAGTGTTGATAGTGTACGATGTGAATGAATTGTACTGATTTCACTAGACAGATTTCACTAAATAGTCGTTAGTTTTAAGGCTATAACTTGAGTTGTAGATATCCAAATGGGGTGATTTCCATTTTGGATTAAACTACACTCATATTCCTACAAATTTCATTAAGGAATGTAATTTTTTTCTGTCCTAAAGGATGATGAAATTTTGCCTAAAGTTGAAATTAGGATTCCATCATTGTTTGGGAATAGTATACTGTATTTTGGGTATAACTTACAAAATACTAAACCAAATTGCATGATTTTGGTGTCATGAGAAACTTAAGGAATAAAGGAACAATTTTTCAGAAGAATATTTTGCCTAATTCCTTCATATTTCTTGTCAAAATGACCATGAAAGATTGACCCGAAGGTCTATTTTGGGAAGAGCTGGAAGAAGTTAGAATAAAAGGTAGTGCACAATGCTGTTTGACAGTTTTGAACAACCTTCATTCTTTTGGTTATAACTTCTTCTCCTGACACCCAATTGACATGTGAATTGAACCAATGGACTCTTAAGACATTAATCTTCATCTCCACCAAAAATTAGGACTTTCTGAAATAGATTGACTGAAGAATTTAAGTTGGAAATTTGACTATACTGAAGTATGATAGCTAGGATGGTTTTACTGAATATACTTCAGTATTCTGATTATATCTTGATCTGTAATTTTTCAGATTGAGTGATTCTTGTTTTTAATTAAACTAGATTCATAAGGATAAAAATTTTCTAAAGTGATGGAATTCTAATTCCGCCTCTTGGAATTTCAGAATCTGATTGGAAATTGAGATAAGAATTCTGTTGAAGCTTAAGAATAGTCTGAAATCTTTTGGGCATAACTTTCAGTATACTAACCCAAATTGGATGAACTTGGTATCATTGAAAACCTAAGACAAAGACGGACAACTTTCTAGAAGGAAGTATTACCTAATTACCTTACCTACCTGATAACAATAATTGAACAAAGTGGACCCGAAAGTTGATTGTGAAATAAATCTGGATTGAGGAATTGAGTATGATTTCGCATGATTGAGAATGTGACAAGATTAAGGATAAGAAACCCGAAATTTGTTATAAACATGCATCATACATATTTAGTATACATGCATATGCATAATTTAATTTATTATTGTGCACAATAATGATATGTGTTTGTATTAAATGTTTTAGAGGAACCCATTGAGCGACCGATTCCAGATATTACCGGAATGTCAAGGCAATAAGCAATAAGGGAGATTTAGTAAGTAATTTGGTCGGTAAATTTTGTGAGTAATCTTACATTGTCACACCTTACTTTGTTCTGCTTGTTGAATTTGATTTATGCTAATTGTGTTGGAATTCTGGACAATGATTGTCTGAGACGTTTGATGCATGTTTATATCATTGGAAGTGCTACTTGCATATGAATATGATTGACTACTTGGTTTCACATAAAATGTCTGTAATGACTTTGTTTTGTTTTAAAACTGCTGAGTCCTAGTTGTGGGTAAATAGGCATGTCTAGAAGGGTCTGCAGCTGCTTCTGTGACATTTCAGTGTCTTTTGTTATTGACACTTTAGTGTCTTCTAATATTGACAATTAGGTGTCGAGACTTCGGTCTCTTCTGTGACACTTTGGTATCGAGACTTCGGTCTCTTCTGTATAATTCCCGTTACTTAATTCTGTAAATGGATTTACAGTCTTATGATTTTGTACTCTGATATCAGTTTGATTTTGACATAAGCTAAATTGTATTCTGTTTTTGAAGGGTTTATACCCTCTTCTATTGAACAATTCTCTTATTGATAAAACTCTGTTTTGTTTTGAATTTTTGTATCTATTGTTGACTTATAGTTTAGTTATTACTCATTAAGCTATATGTTTAGCATGGTGGATTTGCCCCGTGTAAGTTCTGAAATAGGGACGTAGGAACTGGGACAGGAAAACTGCGATGGCCAATGGAGTCTTTTTTTTGTTTTGCTCAAACGTATTTTTGAGATTGTTTTTGGACTTGTATCTGATGTATATGAATCTTGAATTTGATTTTGAAGGGTTATAATAACCTTAATTCAGGCTGTTTTCGAAAATTTTGATATGTGATGTATGTTTGTTTAGATTCTGGAAATGAATGTATGTATGTACAAGTCTTTTATATGTTTCGAAATGTTTCGTCTTCAGTGTGTTCTGTGTGTGTGGCACTCGCAATATCCTCCCAGGGGGTATTAGGTCTTCACATTATTGACACAAGAGTCACATGCCACGTCTGCACCAACAAGGACCTATTCAAGGAGTTAAATGATGCTGTTGATGGTGAATTCGTATACATGGGTAACTCTAGCAGAGTTCCTGTCCAAAAAGTTAGCAAAGTCACTCTCAAACTCGCTTCTGGGAAAGTGTTGACATTAGAAAATGTTTTATTTGATCCTGATGTACGTAGAAACTTGATTTCTTGTGCATTGCTTAACAAAGCCAGTGTTAAACTTACTTTTAATTTTGATAAGCTAGTTCTGACTAAGAATGGGAACTTTGTTAGAAAAGGGTTTTATAATTGGGGCTTATTTGTATTTGAAGTTGAAATGAACGCATCTACTTCTTTTGCTTATATTTTTTAGTATTTAGACCTATGGCACTCTAAACTTGGGCATGTGAATGTGAGGTCGATTAAGAGGATGCAAAGCTTAAACTATTACCTAAACAGATCACTAATGAAATAGAAAATTGTTAAATTTGTGTTAAGACTAAACACTTTAAGAAACCTTTTAAATCAGTGACCGAGAGAGAGTCATAATTGTTGGACTTGGTGTACACAGATTTAGGTGATTTTAAGAACAGTATGAGTAAAGGAGGCATGAGATATTATATTACCTTTGTGGATGATTGTTCTAGATTTACTAAGATTTACTTATTGAAAAATAAAAGTGAAGCAGAGGAAATGTTTATGAATACAAAGCTTAGGTTGAGAATCAATTAGAAAGGAAAATTAAGAGATTAAGGTCTAATTGAGGTGGTGAGTATAGTATTGATTTCCTTGCTGATTTTTGTGAAAAGTTGGTATTATGAACTTTCAACCCCTTATACACTTGAATAAAATGGAATAGCTAAAAGAAAAAATCAAACACTCAAGGACATCATGAATGCAATGTTGATTTCCTCAGGATTAGCTTGTTATGTTCTAAACAGAGTCCCTCATAAGAAACTAGATCAAACCCCTTATGAAATTTGGAAAGGTTATCCACCTAACTTGTGTTTTTTGAAAGTGCAGAGGTGTCTTGCTAAGTTTGCTCTACCTAAACATAAAAGGAAGAAAATTAGGCCTAAGATCATTGATTCAACGTTTATAGGATATGCCTCTAATAGTGTTGCCTATAGATTTATAATTAAAAAAGAGGGATCTAACACTTATAGACTAATTATAGAGTCAAGAAATGGCGTATTCTTTGGGGATATATTTTCTATGAAAGTGAATGTACAAGTTCCTAGAGAGTTTGTCCCTAGTTCTTTTACTAATAATGAAGTAGAGGAAGAGGAAAATATTGAACTATGGAAAAGCATAAAAGCTAGAGTACCCACTAGTTTTGGTTATGACTTTATTACTTCCTTTATGGGGACAAAACTTGAGGAGATAAATGATGTTTTGTGCTGAATTATATTAGTGAGGAATATCCTAAAACTTATGAGGAAGCAATGAGATCTATGGATACTACGTTTTGGAAAGAAGCCATAGATAGTGAATTAGAGTCAAGCATCTATAATAAAACTTGAGTTTTGGTTTATCTACCTCGATGGTGTAAGCCTTTGGAGTATAAGTGGATTTTCAAAAAGAAATTGAAATCTGAAGGAACCATTGAGAGGTTCAAGGCAAGACTTGTGATTAAAGGCTTTAAATAAAAAGAAAGACTAGACTTTTTTGACACTTACTCTCCTGTTACTAAAATTGCATCTATAAGGATGTTTTCTGGTATTGTCTTAGTATTTAAAGTTCATGTGCACCAAATAGATGTTAAGACAACTTTCCTGAATGGTGATCTAAATGAGAAAATTTATATAATTCAACCGGAGGGGTTTAGAGTGCTTAGTCAAGAACGAAAGTTATGTAAGTTGGTTAAGTCCTTGTATGGACTTAAACAAACTGCCAAATAGTGGCATGAGAAATTTGAAAGTGAGATTTTCAAACATGGTTTCACCTCTTGTGATGTTGATTCTCGCATATACATGAAATCTGATATTACTGGTTGTGTAATCATAACTTTTTATATGGATAATATGCTTATTTTTTATACTAGTTTATCTATCATTGATACTACCAAGAGTTTGCTACAGTCTTCTTTTGATATGAAAGATCTTGAACCTGTAGATTTTATTTTGGGAATCAAAGTTGATAGGACTGACTCTAGTTTTAGGTTGAATCAAACTCATTATGTTGGTAAAATTTTAAAGAATTTTAGTTACTATGATGTTGATCCAGTGAACACTCCCTATGATGCTAGTGTTGCTTTAAAGAAAAATTTTGGTGATAGTGTAAATCAAGCTGAGTATGCTAAAATTTTTGGTAATGTGATGTATGCTAAAATTTTTGATAGTGTGATGTTCTTAATGAACTATTCTCATCCTGATATTGCATACTGTGTGAGTAGACTTAGTAAGTATACTCATAATCCTAGTCAAGAGCATTGGAATACATTGATTCGTTTGTTGAGGTATTTGAAAGCTACTATACATTATGGATTATCTTTTAGTAATCATCCTCCTGTATTAGAGGGGTATTATGATGTTAACTGGGTTACGGAGAGTGATGATATACACACTACCAGTTTTTATATTTTTACCTTAGCAAGAGTTGTTGTGTCTTTGAAATCATCCAAACAAACGTGTATTGCAAGATCAACAATGCAGGGTGAGTTTATGGCTTTAGAATTGGCAGGATAGGAAACTCAGTGGCAAAGGAATCTCTTAGCAGATATCCCACTTTGGGAAAAATCAATTCCTTTTGTGTTCCTTCATTGTGATTCACAGGATGCCATTTATGTAGCCAAGAATAAGGCATATAATGGCAAAAGTAGACTTATTAAATTGAGACATAAAATTGTCTGTACTTTAATTAAATATGGTGTAATTTCTCTAGACTATGTCAAGTCAAAGAGAAACTTAACATATCCATTTATAAAAGCTTTAAATAGAAAACTAGTTTCAGAGCATGCTAAAGGGATGGGATTGAGCTCAATTGTGTAGTAACCTAGTGATGGACACCCGACTTGGGAAACCAAGTTCAATAGGTCAAACGAAGTTATACGGTGACTACTTACTTGTCCATTGTTTGTGGAATAATATTGAGATATTCAGTTATTGAATAGCATCCTTTAGCATGACTTTACTGTGTTTGTTGAGGTTGGATTATTTAATCCTTAATGAGTTCCATAGCCTAAGTTTGGGTGGTGTGAGCAGTACACACTTAATGGACTCACCTACGTGATTGTGAGGGGCTAGCCACCCTCCTATGAGAGTAATTAGGCTATCTATCTAGAGTGATCATAAGTCTAGGGACTTTAAGGCTGTTAATTCTCTAGCAGGTTATGTCTCCAGTTTTCTTGGACACCAAGTCAAGTTCAAGACTTAGTTCACCTGGTTGTTGGCCTATTTTTCTCCTAAATTGTTACAGTTTGTTTCTCAAGTTTTGGACCAAGTGGAGGATTGTTTGTGTTATTGGTTCATAACTTGGACCTACGATTTCTCAGCTTTATTATCCAGTAACAGCTATAATGTTGGACCTATGGTTTCTCAACTTTATTATCCATTAATAACTATAACGTTTAATAGTTATTATGCATATTATATCCTTTAATGTTTTAACGTTTCTTTTGCTTTAATATCCATTCATGCCTCTTATTATTGTTTCTGCTATAAAAACCCCTCACTTCTACTCTTTCACTCACTCCCACGATCACAATTTTGCTCACTTTTCCTAAATAAGGCACACATCTTCTCCCACATAAAAATCACCTTTTATACATATATCTTCTTGTCTTTTCAATTCTACCTTTGTCGGTTTTTATTAATTTTTAGAGACAGTTCCTATTCCGCCCTTTAAAGCATATCGAAGCTAGTGGAGAAAGCGTTAACCACCTTAATGTTGGATCCTGTTGTCCTGCTGCACCGTAGACGAGAAATTTTCGACTTAGGGCAGTGATTTTTCGCAACACCTTGTATTTTAGATAAGTCATTCTAACTTAATAGTTATTTCTATTTTGGCTAACAAAACAGACACGTGGAGAATACAGTGGCAGCTCCAAAGCCACACCAGAAGCGAGTCTAGAGCAGAAGATAGCGAGATTAAGACAACATGATATCATGGGATTGCTATCTTTTATATAACCGTTAATTAGCCATTGTAGGAAAGTAAAAAATAATTGTTGGAATGGGGGAATAATTGTAGGAATTATTATTATGTTCTCCATTAGGGGACTTCTGCTATTTAAAACCATGCTATAACTAAGGGAAGGGAGAAAAACAAATACATTCAATTTTAGGCCATTTTCAATTAGAACTTGGGACAAGGGTTAATCTTTTATTACTTTCTTCTTCCTTTCTTGCTTGGAACTGTCTTCGTTATAATAAATTGGTCTGAACTGCCGACACCACCCTCTCACACCCACGACTTGATTAATATATGACTTATGCCTTGAGGAGTTAGAAAAGACGGTGGCCTTCTTTAAGGAACGCCTTGAAGCCATTCCCTTTATGCAAAAAGACATCCAAGCCAACGTCGCCACCTTAACCAAACCATACACCATGATATGTGACTTACACGCTGGAAAAACCATAGCTTCAAAACCTACCCCTGACCCAGCTCCTCTTCTCCAACCCACAGCTCCATACCCAATAACCAATACCCACACCACCAGCCCCGTCACTCTTGAACCTATCACCTTTCCAAGACATTTGGAGCTTCTAGTGTTCAATGGTGATGACCTAATTGGCTAGCTAGCAAGTGCAGAGAAATACTTTAAGCTCCAACAAACCATGGAGACCCAAAAGGTACCCCTAACCCTCATTTGAATGGAAGGCTCTACCCTCCACTAGTTTTGTTGGCTCTAACAAATCATGCTAGATTTGAATTGGTACTTATTGGCCATTGAACTCATTAAATGGTATGATGGTCGCCATTAAGGCAGTGAATTTGAAAGGATTGGTTTTATTCGTCATACTTCTTCCATTGATGAATTTATTGAGTTGGTTACATATGTTTCAGGCCTTTCCAACACTCACTACTTGGGCTATTTCATGCATAGCCTTCAACCCACAAAGCATGCTCGCCTACGCACCTTTGGCCCTAGCACTTTAACTAAAGCCATGGAAATGGCTTTTTGTATAGAGGAAGAACTTTTGTTAACGAATGATTCCAAGCTACAATATCAGCCCCATCATCTGCAGTCTACATCATTTTCTAAGAGCCCAATATTGGTTACAGATCGTTGGAGTCCTCCTCTTCCATGTTAGGAACCCTAGTCCACTCTACATTACCGCACCAAACATTCTTCTGATAAGTATGTTCCTCGCAACTGCTGCCTACTAACTTCCCTCAACCTAACCTATATTCGCAGGTCCTCCTTCTCGACTAGCCTACCACCTTTCAAATTAGGAGTACAAGGACCTTCGCAACAAAAGTCTTTGTTTCCAATGTAAACAACCATATCATCCACTTCACGACTGTCCCAATAAGGAACTCCAAACAATTATTGGTAGCGAAGGTGATGACATTGACATTGAGGATTTTGATGCACTTAAGGTAAATGATCCCACCTCTATTCCACCCTTAGTATCTGAGGGTCAGGTAGCTCAACCAGACTTGCCACTTTATTCTAATGGTGGCATCAATTCACCATAAACTATAAAATTGTGGGATCTTCTTTATAATGTTGTGATTGTAATAATGGTAGATAGTAGTGCTTCTCACAATTTTCTATCCCAAAAAGTGAACCATTTACAACTTTTGGTGGACAAATCAACTACTCTTCAGGTGTTTGGTTGGGGGAGGGTAGCAGGTCTCTCACCGTAGGATTGTGAGCCGTTGTTCTTTTCTCTATTGATTTATATGATGCTTAGGTTGATTTTTATGTGTTTGGATTGGGCGGAGTTGATGCCATATTGGATGTCGCATGGTTACGAACCTTGGGTAAGGTAAAAATAAATAGATCTACACTGATAATGTCATTTGAATCTCAAGGCCATACCCACAATCTTCATAGAGATGTTTCACTCCACCATACAGTAGTAAGACTTCGCTCTTTGCTCTGCACTATTCTGTGCTTTATTGCTCCATGCCAAGGCCACTATTTGGTGTAATGATGATATGGATTATTATTATGTTCCCTATTAGGGGACTTTTGCTATTTAAAACCATGCTGTAACCAAGGAAAGGGAGAAAAAAATACATTTAGTTTGGGGCCATTTTCAATCAGAACTTGGGACAAGGGTTGATTTTGGATTACTATCTTCTTCCTTTCTTGCTTGGAACTATCGTCGTTCTAAAAATCATTCAGATCAATTCAGATTGGCATTTTTCCCATTTGGCTAAACATTTTAAGGAGAAATATATTTACATCCTATCTTCACTCTCTCCGTTTCTGAACCCTTTTTGTAAGACCTTCCAAGAGCGCTCAAATTGATGCTTATACTTCTAAAACACTTGTATTATACCTTTCAAACAATCATAAGTTTAGACATATTGTATTTATAGGTTTCTAAGGACTATCATGACACAATTGGAAAATTACAATTACTTTGAATAAGTCGTCTACCTTCCTACACTTGTCAACTAGTCTGAAGGAAAATATAATTTTGACAACCTCCAAAACTTTTGTTATGTTTGCTAAGCTTTTCAACATACTAATTGACGATTAATGAATATCAGATGCCACCAAAATGTTGTAACATGAAAACTGGCTGCTGCAAATATGAGAGCCATAAGCCATAAAAATTTGAAATAACTCAATTCCTTAATTACCAAGAGCAATACAACTGAAAAGGCTAAATTTTCATCACTATCAAACTCTCTATAAACAACCCAAAGCAAAAAAAGGAAATAAAAACCCTAAAACTTGAATGGAGATTTTATGAATTCATCTTTTTATCCATTCCACTACCTCTTCTTGCTTTTTTTTTTGTCACGCCAAAGGAACTATTGATGTATTCTTTACACTCAATTAATTGATTGTATATTTGTGGCATAATTTATTAAGAAAATTCTTTATTCTTTATCTTTTTTTTTAACTAACTTACAAGATAAAAATCTATAATATCAATATACATTATAAATAAATTATGATAAGATTATAATTATGAGATTCGTATTATATTTAAGTAATATCTCTAAATTATTTTTATTTGTTACTCTATTCAGACTAGGGATTAATAGATCAAAAGGTTAGTACATGTTATATTTCTTCTTTATAAAAAGGTAATCAACCTCATAAATTAAAATATAATGATATTTAAATCAAATATTTAGTGCTTGTTAAAAATAAGTTCATTAAACTAACCTGACATGAGAATTTTATATGCAACATTACTTGGTTTCTATGAAAATATGCATTGTGATGATTGTATAAGCAATCTTTTTAACTTAAAATCTTCAAAGTATCTTATATAGGGATTGTTGTGTTTTACCTATCCTAATCAAAAGTAACTTGATTGGTAATAACTGAATATGATATAAATTTAATGGAGATACTTAATGATTGATATAAGATTCTTCACGTTAAAATAATATAGAAAATATCATATTGTTCTCTATTAGTATAATTTTAAGGAATCCTTCATCCATGTAGAATTACGTTATGAAATAGTTTTCAAATATATTGAAAGAATAAATTACTATTGATAGAAAACTAGCATGACTATATTTAAATAAAGTAGATATTAATTTCATACTTTATGTTAAATCAAAAAATTGAGTGATGAAATAATTAAATTATACGAGAAAAACCATACATAGAAAATTTTGGCAAGATTACTTTAACATTTATAATATTTAAGTACAGAATGATCTATTGTCAGACATCAAATTTGAACTATGAGTATAATTTTTAATTAAAAAATTAGATATAAATAAAAAAAGATTTTAATTTTGATCTTAAATATAATTTATGATTATAATTATGTTCATGAAAAGCATATTTAGAAACCTAATAAGTTACATATAGATGAACAAATAATTTAATCAATTTGGACTTGATTTTAAAGTTTTTAAAAATTAGGGTCAAATATGTAATTTGATAAATAAAAACTAATATTACACATTGAATCTTATTAAATCTTAATTAGTATGTAATCAAAATTAATTACTCGAGCGAAAAACATTTAAAGTCCACTTCACGAGATTAATGTTCCAAGAGAACAAACGGTAATAGCAAAATAAAAGTTGAAACACATATTACATTACTTACATGGCTTCTAACTTCATTCAAAATGGCGATGAACAGTCAATCATTTTGATGGATTGACTTTGTTAGTTGCTATAATTAACATGTATTACGTATGGGCCACTAATTTGATTAACTCACTTCGGAGATACAGAAGCCAAGGTAAGGTAAAGAAGAGGAGATAAGGCTTAAGAGAAAGAAAGGTGCTTAAGATAAAATGAGGTATTCAGATTTCTGAATAAAAATGATATAACCATATAAACTGGGTTAATATTTGAGTGAACTGTGAGTAATTTTGGTCTACTGTAATCTGACTTGAAGTTAACGACCAAAGTTGGAGTTGATCTGACTTTTAATTTAGGTTAGATTTAAGAAGATTAATTCGAATTATTGTACTCTGCAATTTTGGTTTAACCTCATATGACTTGAAGTTAACGACTTTAATTTAACGATGAAATTGATTGGTTATTTAGTTTTTAATTAATTAAATATTGTTGATATGATAATGTAGCTTAATTGTTAAATTATACTTAAACTAATAATTTATTATAACTATTTTAAATTATTAATTTATATCAAATTTAATTAAATTTTAGAGTTATATTAAAAACATTTGATTGGTCTATGTATAATTTAATATTATTTCCTAATAAAAATTTTAAAAATACTAATATTTTTTCAAATTTTAAAATTATTAGTTTTTTAAAAAATTACTTAAATCACAAGAGAATCTCACGTCTTTTTATCCCTATAATTTCAATTTTACAGTTGCATATAAACATTGTAGTTTCCATCTTGTAATTTGCATTAAACTTTTATCAGGGAGACCCACCAATCGAAGCTGTAATGTTGAAGTAATTTAAATTCTTGGATATTTGCATCGATGTCTGCAAATAACCTTCAGCATTGATAATACCTAGATGGGGGTCGAGAACCCATGAAGCTTTATCATCTCCCCTTTAAAGAACATAAGTGGTTTGGATTTAAACTTAAAAGAGCAGAAGATTTGGATTTGGACATTTTAACGTTGCACGACCGAAAACTTAAAACAGGTATGCAGAAAGGGAAAATACTTCTTACACTATATTCGAAAGAAAGAGAGAAACTATACTTGTATAATTCTTTTTCAGACAACAAATTACAACCATAAAAATGTTCACTTAAAAGAGGGTGTGTTATTAGAGCTAATTTCCTTCCTATTGATCTATGTAACAATACTCCTATCAGACACTTATCAGGCATTCTCTACATCCCATACTCCATGCCTAAAGAGTTTAGGCCATATATTCAACCACATTGACAATCTTGGCGTGAATTGGCTGAAACAAACTTATGGTCCTACACTAGCTATTGACAAACCCTGATATATTCTTCGTCCTCACTTCATTTCAAGAATGAGAAAAGTACCCAAGGACAACACTCACAAGTGCGACCATAACAACAAAAAGAAGAGGGAATCCCTCTTGCACCTCTCTTGGACTTCTCTTACTCAAAACCTCCTGCAAGCAAAGGTAGTCCATTTATGGTTCTAAGTAATCACGCAAGAAAATAAAAGGCTTTTGTGGTTGCCTCAGAGAGGAATAGTAAATTCTAGGATAATGCTTTGAATCCAAAATGCAGCACATGCAGTTGAATTTTCATAACTTACTAGTTCTTGTTGTAAAATTTGTCTGTCGTGAATGCTCTGTCTTCTCTCCTCTATTAACTTTGAAATTGTAGATTCAACCTGCACAGAAAAATACAAAGTATAATTTAAGAATTCACTGGAAAAGCCAAAACTTAAGAAATCTCAACAAATCTTAAGAAAAGATGGAACCTCACAAAAATATGTCAAAAACATTGGCAACATCCATATTCTAACACATGCATCAGCATCTTACATAAAGAGAATAAAAGAAATGGTCTAATTTATAATGTAGATCTAAACAGTGTCAACTATAAATCATTATCATGCAAAATTCATTCTCTTGTCAGTTTTCACCTTTTCTTTTAACAATCTAAGCAATGGAAGTAGAGATTCAAATTCTATCGTCCAATTTGTGAATGTAAGAATACCAAATATTCACAATCACCACAAAGAGCACCATGTAGATCAGAAAAACCTTACAAATACTAACCTCATTGAACTTCAATTCAAGTACATTCAACTTTGACCTCATCTCTTGAATATCAGAAACGAACTTCAGCTCACCCTCAGCCTGGCCTTCTGTTAATTCTACATCCCTGTCAGCATCCTCAACTGGACAGGACTCCCAATGATCAATTGGCTTTAGTTGCTCATCATAAACAGATATATTATCTGGTTTCAACTCCTCATCCTTTGCCAACTTTGACTCCTCAGTGTTAACCAAGTCTACATTTGTTGACAAAGCTGCCTCATTTGCTGGCTTCGACTCATTACCGATATTCATGTCCTTTGCCTTCACTTTCAAGTTCTTAGTTGTAGCAAAAAGCTCTTGTCCATTAATTACTTTGAACTCTTCATCCTGTGCATCCTTTGACTCATTTGCAGCAGTTACTGCATTCTGTGGCTTCAACTCCAGACCCTCAGTTTTAGGGAAGAACCCTTGACCATTAATCATTTTGAAATCTTCATCCTTGGCATCCACTTTGGACTCATTGCCAGTGGAGACGTCATTCTTTGTCTTCAATTCCACGCCCTTAGTCCCATTGAAGAACCCTTGGCCATTGCTCATCTTGAACTCTTCGTTGTTGGCATCCGTGGAAACCTGCTGCTAGTGATAACAGTAACCACAATGAAATTATTTTAGAAGAAAATTAAGAAAGGATCAGAAGTAAACTACCATCATGCACCAGATCAGTATCTTTGATTTAGATGTTCACTTTTACGAGGAATTTCCAAATTGTCAAGCAACAAAAATAGAGTTTCTAACCATGGGTGGATTGAGAAGTTCTCGTCTCTTAGACACTGGATCTTTAAGCATTGGTAATTCGACAAAAGGAGGCTGCTTTATCTCTCTATTAATTGGTGACAGTACAGGTGATTGAGATGGGCTAACAAAGATCACTCTTAGCTTGACCTCTTCAACATTCTTGTCATCATCTTTGGAAAACTGACAATCAAACAAGAGCATGCAGGGACATGAAATAGAAAAGAATATTCCAACAGACTTAGTGTATCAAAAGTCAAAGTGCAGCCAATTACCATGACAGAAGTTATATCCTTCTCAGTTGTCCCAGTGGGAACAACAGCGCTTTGGATTAAGAACTTGTCTTTGCATATCAGATTAGGAGGAGCTACCTTTTGAGCTTGCATTGTAACTATTTAGGTGACAAACCAATCAGTATGTTAGCAGAAGGGAATAAAGTGTAAATAAGAACTATATGCAACACAAAACAGAGGAGACAACTGACATGGAAGACAGGGTGAACATTAACATTAAGAGCTGAAGTCCTACAAAGTTTCAAAAGTAAGCATAAGATCTTAATGCAGGTTAAAAACATGAAGAGGGTTATTGCATTCCTATTAAGTGCAAGAATGTGCATTCTTGGACAAAACAGAAGAGATTAGCGAGATGAGGAGGTATGTATCTGCTCTGGAAACCTACCACTCACAATTGATGCAGAAATCTAGAATTACGTGGTTAAAAGAGGGTGATAGGAACTCGACATACTTCTATAAAATTCTCCAAGCTTGAATGAATAGAAACAAGATTGTTTCAATTCAAAATGCTGAAGGGAAGGTTATCACTAATCAAGAAAGCCTCAAGAAGCTTGCCTATGATCATTATAAGAAGCTGCTAAGGTCCAACATTAATGCATCCCCTCTTTCTAAAGAACTTAGCTGGCTCCTTTCCAAGTAATTACCCAAATGAACTGACTAGCGATGTAACAACAAAAGAGATTAAGGAAACCTTGTTTTCCTTTTACCTAGATAAAGCCTCTGGACCAGATGGGGCTTTCATGTAAGGTTTTTCCAAAATACTTGGGATTCATCAAGTGAGATGGCGGTCAATTCAGTGAATGAATTCTTCAGATCTGGTAGGATACTTGCTGAGATCAATAAGACATATATATGTTTGGTTCCAAAGGTGGCAAATCCCTCCACTTTGAATGATTATAGACCTATTGATTGTTGCAATGTGGTATATAAAATCATTTAAAAAATTTTAGCAAACAGGTTAAAGAAGTTGTTGCCTAGAATCATAAATACTTATCAGAGTGCATATGTTCAAGGAAGGAATATTGATGATAATATTTTGTTAGCTCAAGAATTATTGAAGAGCTATAACTCCAAGGAAGCCATCAAGAGTTGTGCTTTAAAGATTGATTTTGCCAAAGCTTTTGATTCCTTGAATTGAAACTTTATCCTTAGCTCCCTAGAAGCTATGGGTTTTACTTATAGATTCATTACTTGGATTCCGAATGACATTACCTCAACTTATTCAGTTCTACTCAATGGGGGGCCAACCAAACTCTTTAGAGCTGCTCAAGGTCTCAGGTAGGGTAATCCAGTCTCAGCATATCTATTTTCCATTAGCATGGAATCTTTTCCAAGCGCACCAAGTTAAAAATTGCAAGTGAAATAGGCTTCAAATTCCACTGCAGGTGTAGCAAGTTGGGCATTTTCCAACTCTCGTTTGCAAAAGATCTGGTTATTTAATGTGGTGCTACCTCGACTTCAATTAATCTCCTTATTAATTCTTTGGAGGTAGTTAAAACCATCTCAATTTAATTACTATAAAAGCTTCTTTACTCTCTTTGCAGGTGCTAATCCTAATGCAGGACTTGTAGCCATTTCTATGGGGTTAAAACAACTCCTCCACTTTAAGTAACTTGGAGTTCCTACCACTACAAAAAAAACTTAATCAGTCTGATTGCTCCCCCCTTTTGGATTCCATTTGCAAAAGACTGAACAATTTATGCAACAAATCATTGCCCTATGGAGGAAGACGTCAGCTGGTGATTTCTATTCTGAGTAGTTTGCACATATATTGGTGTTCTCATCTTACTCTACTAAAAGGAATTATGAAAGCTATCGGCAAGCTATTAGAGACTTCCTCTAGAGTGGAACAAATAACAGAGAAAAGATTCCCAAGGTTAAACAGTCCAATGTTTGCAAACCAAAGCAGTTTGCAGGTTTGGGTATCATCTCAGTTCGAGTGATGAGCAAAATCTTGTTGGCCAAAAGGCCTTGGAAGCTTTGTACAGACAAAGAAGACCTCTGGGTGAAGTGGATAGATCTTTATTTTTAAAGGGAGAAAGCATTTGGTCCTTTGAGGCCTATTCCAACATCTCCTGGATAATGAGACGGATTTTGCTAATGAGGAATATGGTTCAACTTTCCTTTAAACATAGGATTGGGGATTGCAATAAAACATTTTTTTTGGTTTGATCATTGGCATGAGTCGGGACCTCTCTATAAATTGAGGGACTTTCAATCCCTAAAAGCCATTATTCCTACACATACAAAGGTTCAAGTCTTGATTAAAGATAACAAATGGGCCTGGCCAATTCATTCTATAAAGGAATTCAAGGAAATCCTTGACCAATTGCCAAATTACTCTTCTAATTCTTCCCTACTAGATATGATTCATTGGACTGGGGACAACTCATCAATGATCACCACTAAATCTTGTAAGAGACTCCTACTGGGATGACAAGACCTGAAGCCTTGATCAAATCTAGTACGAGACCTGGCTTTATATCCATCTCACTCGTTTATTTTGTGGTTGGTAGCTAACAGGAGCCTTTGTACCAAAGACACCCTCAAATTTAACCTGACTAAGTTGTCCTCTGCACTATGCTCGGAGGTTCATGGAAGCTAGGATCACATTTATTTTAGGTGCACGTACTCCTCACAACTATGGAACCCTATTATTAGACTCTTCAGACTGCATTGCAATAGGTTGTATCGGATAGAAATAATCTCCTGTGTTTCCAGCATACACTTCTATAGCAAAAGGGATAAAAAGCAATTTAGGTTGACTTTTGGAGCAGTGGTTTGTTACATATAGAGCGAAAGGAACAAAAGAATATTTGACAATGAGGCACTTGACTTGAAACTAATTTACAGAATCTAACACTCAAGATCAAAACAATAGCCATTGCTAGAAATCTTCCAAACATAATGTCTCCTGGATTGTGTAAAAGTTGGAACTTATGATAGGCTTCCTATATTTGGTTTACTCTAGGCAGAGTTACTTGACTTGATCTCTCTTTAAGTTGTATTTCGTATGTAGATACTTTGTCCTTCTAATGAATTTGCTTATCTTCCAAAAAATAATTACTCTCTCCTAAGCACCTCTTCTTAAGATATAACTCCTTGGATCCAAATCTAGCATTTCACCACACTAGCCCTAACCTTCCCAAAAGCGAAAAGGTCATCCTTTTTTTATGTTGAATGTAACAAAAGGGGAGAAAAAAGGTGTTAGCTAATTATAACAACAGGCGGATAAAGGCCAAAAATGATAAAAATTAATGTCAAAATTCCATTTTGCAATCCAAGACTTCATGCTACTACATACATTTTGCTTACCAACGATTGAAAAGGCAAAAACCCAAATGCATATGAAGACACCCATTATAAGAGTTGACCAGCTGAAAACAAAAATTCGCCATACCAGTAAATTCACAAGTTGAATTAGGCAGAACAATTCCAACGTTTGGTCTGACACAGTATTTCTTGGGCGAAGTAGTCTTAACCTGCAAAGACCATAACCGAATAAGAATAGACAACTGAAAGGCATTGCAACAACTCAAGAACCAAAAACTGCTACTACAACACAACTACAAACCTTGAAAGCCACGGTATGAAATGTTTTATTGGTAAGTCGCACCGAACATGTGCTTTGCTTCTTTAATTCGACTACAAAAGCAAGCAACACTTGGTAAAAAAAAGAATCTTCTTTCGCTTCTTTTCAACATAATTGATTAATTAAGCTGCTTTTTTTTGCCGGCTTGAACATCATCTAAAATAAATAGAAAAATCATGAAACAACTTACAAATGAATTCCATCTCCATGGGATGGATCTCCAAAAGTTGCGAGTTCATTATGATTCTTCTTTTCTTCTTCTTCACTCTTGTTTCAGTCAATCACTGCATAATCCTAGGATCACCCAAAAGCTAAAACTAACTTGCCTGCGTAATCATGAAAAGATTGACCAACACTGAATTTTTTTTTTCAAAAAAGACCAACTCATCTGTAATATCTTCTATCAGGTAGATTCTTAGTGCTCTCTTTCCTAGTTTTCTTTACACTCAGATCCGGAAAAAAAAAAGGAGTTTTTTTTTTCCTTCGTTTAAGAGAAAAATCAAAAAAAAACAAACAGAATATTTTCGGGAAAAGTTTTGGAAAATAAAATTAAAGCTCAAAGGCAGCTAGTTTGTATGTGTATGTTTAACAGAAACAACGACGACTAACAATCAGAGTGAAATGGACAAGTTGAGATCGTCGTCTCCCAAATATACAAGTTTAAGAAGAAAGAAATCCAAAAATCAACTAAAACAACGGACCTTACAGAGGGTGCCTGCGGAGTTTACAAAAGTGCAGACTAACGTCTGCTTAGGGATTGATTGAGCTCCGGTTGCCCAAAAACAAAAAAGATGTTAAACGAGAGAAACGAGTCTTCTTATTCTTCGTCTAAATTAATTGTAAGAATAAGACTTCGATTGACACATACTTAACTCATAACCATCTCTCTCTACTAGCTACTACAACTACTACTATTATTACTATAGCTTTCTCCTTTTCGTTTCACAAAACGACCACGTTTGATCTCTCTAGAGGACTTAGCGCACGTAAACGACAGCGTTTGGAGAAGAAAGCTATAGAGGAGAGGCAAGCAGATTACCAGGGAGAGAGAGAGAGGGGGCGCTTCAACGAGGAGGGAGAATCCCAAAAGCAAGAGAAGTGGACGTGAATTAAGTGGAGGGGAGGATATTAATATCAGTACCGTTGTTGTTTGCGTTTATCAGAAGCAAAAAGTAGATGAATAGAAGCTGCAGACAGAAGAGAGCGTATTAGCGTTTGGTTTGGTTGAGTTGATCACAAAAAACGGTGGTGCATTGCAGACTGCACAGACTGTAGCGTAAGAAAATGGCAAGTAAAAGCCAAACTACGATCAGAGCAGAGGGAGCGTGAAGTTAGTTGAGAGAACGAGCGCGTGGGTCCAATTCTGATCAGCAGTTGTACTGGTTTCTTTTTGTTAAAAAAACCAAAAACCATATATTTTATTCTTTTTTATTTTTAACCTGTGTGTTCAGATTTAGAGGAGCAGGTTCACCAACTGGCAACTTCAAATCCAACCATGTATTTTATTTTTAGTTGAGTTAATTCGGAATAAATAAATAATGAAAAGGTCGATAATCATTTCAAAATTTTAAAGGAAATTCCGTTATTACCCTTCTAATTCCAAAGCATCTACTCAGGTTGCTGATACGACGATGAAATAATTTCTTACTTTAGACGTGGGATTATCAAAGTAGTATTATCGTTTGTCTCTTGAGAGTTTTTTTTTTTTTGAAATGATTCCATACCCTTTTGACTCACAAGACACTTTTGGATCTGATTCTGTTTTATTTATACAATTTACAAAATACTAATTAATTAATTGACATCAATCATTATGACTTCCTATACAGGGACACCATCAAATGATGATACTCTTTCTTCCTATGCTATATAGGGACAATGGATGATGCTATTAGTAAATGCATATATTATATGTATTTTCAAAGTCAACCCTGATAATCAGGTGCGTGTAATGAAAATTATGGATTGGATACTCTACCTAATTTACCTATTTATATTACATATCTTCGATTATCTAAAATCCACTAAGATTGTTAGCATCTAAAGCATGATTATAGTTATAACGGGAGCAAAGCCAAAGATAACTGATTATAAGTAGAAGCTTGAAAGCGAAAGACAACTGACCGGGTTAGTTGATTACTGGATTGATGTTGAGCAGCTTAACCACTTGGAAGAGAAGAAAATCATTAAGAACAGCTAACGATGATCCCAGCTACTGACAACCTAAATTCGATTGAAGAAGACAAACATGAGAAGCACCTGAAATTGGCGGTCACGTACGTACACCAACTTGCGTGGTGGTGGGACCTTTGACACTGGAACCTAGCTAAATTCATAATTACATCTGTTTGATGTCACTTTCACTTTTGATTTTCTTTACAAGTTCCTTCAATTCTCTTAATTTTTAAAGACTACAAAAGTAGGTTTTCTTTATAGATACCCATTTTCTGAAATACAATGAATAATAGTTCAATCAATCGATTACTTACTATATCATCATCATCATTATCATCCAGTCTGAAATTTTGCATAGAAGCGGCGTCTGGGGTGGTTTAATAATACGCAACCTTACCCCTACACAGTAGAGAAGCTGTTTCCAATAAAGCCACATACAAATGAGACAATATACGAATGATGCAAGATACAGAAAAATAAAAAAAAATGCAAAGAATGGTGAATACCTGACAGGGGACGGTTGAGCGAGCCGAATAGGCTACCAATTCCCATCCCTCCTTATGTCGAAGTAAGTAAGGTGACCGTCCTCTAAACCCCTATTTGGGATGGCCCCTTAGTGACCCTCCGTACCTGTCGTGCAAACTGCACAGCATGCCCCAGCATCTCCTTGGCAGTACTGTACAGCTTTTGAGAATCTAGTACGGTTAATCCTTTACTCTTATTCGGTCTCTCCAAACTTTTCTATAACTAGTTATTACCTCATTTAGTGCCAATGTAGACATATCCTCTTTGATCACTTCCCGCCAATTCTTGTAAGGTCGCCCTCTTCGCCTCTTACATTCATTAAGAGTAATTCCCTCGCAGCTTCGTACCGGATCGTTAGCAGGCCTCCTAAGCACATGCCCATACCACCTAAGTCTAGTCTCTCTCAACTTGTCGGCAAAGCGGGCTACCCGCAGTCGATCTCTCACCACCTGATTCCGGACCTTATCCCTCCTTGTAATGCCACACATCCATCGAAGCATACGCATTTCTGCTACCAACAACTGTCTTATATGCCTACGTTTGACAGGCCAACACTCTGCCCCATATAGCATAGTGGGACGAATCACCATTCTATAAAACTTCCCCTTGAGTTTTAAAGGAATCTTCCTGTCACATAGAACCCCTGATGCACTCCTCCATTTGGCCCAACCTGATCTAATACGATATACTATATCGACATCTATATTACCATCATTTTGGATGACAGACCCGAGATACTTAAAACTCGTCCGTTGTGGTATGACGTCTGTCCCGATTGCTACCGCCCCCTCATTTTTCATCTGGTTCCCAGAAAAGTTGCATGCTACATACTCCGTATTTGACCTGCACATTTTAAAACCTTTCGACTCTAACGTGTCTCTCTAGAGGTCCAACTTGGCATTGACCCCTTCTTTGATCTCCTCTACTAAGACAATATTGTCTGCAAATAACATACACCAATGTACCTCTCCTTGAATATGTTTGGTAATTTCATCTAATACTAATGTGAACAACAAAGGACTTAGTGCCAAACCTTGGTGGAGACTAACACTAATAGAAAATGTTTCCGTGTCCCCTCCTATCGACCTTACGCTAGTCAACGCTCCATCGTACATATCCCTAATTACTTTAATATAGTTGATAGGAATGCCCTTAGCCTCCAAACACCTCCATAAGAGTTCTCTAGGAACCCTGTCATATGCCTTCTCCAAATCGATAAAAACTATATGCAGATCTCGTTGACGTTCCCTATAGCATTCCATAAGTCTACGAAGTAGATGTATCGCTTCTGTCGTGGACCTACCAGGCATAAATCCAAATTGGTTTGCCAAAACAGACGCGACTCTCCGAATTCTCGCGTCAATTACCTTCTCCCACAGCTTCATGGTATGACTCAAAAGTTTAATGCCTCTATAGTTGTGACAATCTAGGATGTC
>JANZXR010000170.1:11946415-11988584 GCA_027575705.1 Erythroxylum echinodendron | reverse complement strand
CATGTACATTCATTTCATGTGCAAAAATTCACTATTTATTATTCATGTGCATATATGAATGCATGAATATGTCAAAACACGTTCAATAACTCTAACCCGATCCAAAATGACCAAAATACCCTTTCTAATTGGTGAGGGGATGTTACACCATGACTTCTTCCATTCTTCAAGTTCTTCATTTTTTCTTCAATTTTCTTGTTTCCACCCACTAACAAACACATCAAACATCCTTTGAAACAAAAAATTAAGGTCAAATCCTTCCTCTAAAATAATCAAACATATAAAAACACTAACAAGAACACAATTCTAAGTTCTAAACACATGATTACCATCTAAGAAAATACTTAAAAACACACTCAAACCTCAAGAAAACAAATTATAATATACACTTATCACTGTTTAAGGCAACCATAGGTATGAGACAAGATTATCCATTATCACTTTACCTCTTTACTATTTGTATAAAAGTTTTCACAGACTCACTAAAAGCAAGATCAAGATTAAAAAAGAGGCCTCATTCAAATACCATCAAAGGTGCCATAAGTTAAAAATCTTCCAGTTTTCCTTTACAAATGATCTATTCTTACTTTACAGAGCTGACCTTAAATTTATTCAACTACTACTGGATTCCTTGGATGATTTCAAACTTCTCTCTAGACTTAATTTTAATCCTCAAAAGAGCTCTTATGTCATATCCTCAGGTCACTACCCTTTAGGTGCAGGAGCTTCTAGACACCAAGGGCCTCACTCAACAAGAGCCTCGCTTTAAATATCTTGATGTACCAATAGGTTAAAAAAAACTTTCTAAAAGGGATTGCCTTCCTTTCCTTAATTTAATAAACAGAAGGATTCATAACTAGTGTAATACTCTCTTATCCTATGATGGGAGACTTCAACTACCTATCTCTGTTTTGAGCAATCTATATACTTACTGGATCTCCCATTTGGATCTCCCAAAAGTTGTGATGAAAGACAATGACAAAGCTTCAAGAGACTTTCTCTAAAGTGGAGCAGGGAAAAAACTGAAACTCCTAAAGTGAAATGGGCAGCTGTAAATCATCCTAAGAAGTTTAGAGGTCTAGGCATCACTCATCTATATGTACAATGAGTAAAGTAATGCTCATAAAGAGACTTTGGATCCTATGCTTTGAAAATGAAAGTTTATAGGTGAGATGGACTTACTCACAAATACTAAGGGAGGAGTCTATGTGGAACTACAAAGCTAACCTAGGAATCTCCTAAACACTCATTCAGACTATGAAAATGAGGGAGTTAACCCATCCTCACATCAAGCACAAAATTGGTGATGAAGGTAGGAATCTTCTGGTTTGACTCATAGCATAGCAATGGGCCTCACCACAAAATGTCTGACTTTTAACTACTTAGAAATTCTATACCTCCCAATACTAAAGTCCCCACACTCATCAGAAACAACTCTCGGTTCTAGCCCTTTTAGTTTATTAGAGGAAGATAGAAGTTTAGTAGATTAACTGGTGAAGTTACTCTTGACTCAAATACGTAGGATAAAACCATTTAGTTTCTAGACACATCTTCAAGATTCACAACACAATCTTGAAAAAAATACTCCTAAAAGAGTCCCTTCCTACATCATCAACTTAAAACTAATTTGTGATTTTATAATAACCCCCTCTTACTCTTTTGTCCTATGGATAGTAACACATAACATATTGGGTACTAGAGATGTCCTAAAATTTTCAATATCAAATTTGAATTGCCTATTGTGTAATGAGGAACCTGAAAGTGTGAATCATCTATTTTTTGACTGTAATTCCTTAAGCCAACTTTGGAGGCCTACCTTACACAAGTTTAACACTTCCTACCCTTACTTTAACATATCATGTATCCTATATTGAGCAACTACTCATCACTTCATAACTAAAAGGGACTACAAATTATTTAAAATTGGTTTAGGAGTGTCTAATTACTACATCTGGAGACAAAGAAACAAAAGGTTATTTGGACCATCTCTTACAATGGCGAATTTGGGTATGGGATAGCTCAACACCTTCATAAGATCAAAGGTAACTGCCTATCAACTAGAAGCACAACTTGTTCTTATTACCTCTCACAACTGGAGGCTAGGATTCTAAGATACCAGCATACAGAAACATCAACAAACAAATTGGTAGGGACATGCACCACAAGCACCATATCATGCATTCGCGAAAAGGGAATAATAGAATGATGGAAGTAAAAGGGAAAATGAAAGACTAACTTGGTTTTGAATCACTGCAACAACAATTAAAACTTTAGCTTAATTGAAAAGCCTGTAGACCCTTAGCTCATAAGCAAGAAAACAGAAGGGATGAAATACTGAAGATGGAGCATGAAGCATAAACTAATGTGCTTGGTTTGGAGCAAAACAATGCTTTAGAACCACACGTGTCCCCTTAACAAATTGTCTTTTATTTTGCTAAGAAGCTCGACTATAGCTCACTTGAAATTATGCTTTTGTCTTATTGAATGTATAACTGTTGCATTATTAATGAATTACTTAACTTTTAAAAAATATTGTGATTTTTAGAACCTGATTTTACAGTGATAGAATATTAATAGTGTTTTCTAGAAACTAAAAGCTACAAGGCATGCAATTTCTATTTTCCATGAATAGTAAATAGAAGGCATGCTTGCAGCCATCAAGATATACTGTTTTCCAAAAACAACATAACTAAGGGACGTACGATTTTGATTTTCAATCAAACAAAACAAAATTATCCCCTGATCAACATTAGACTAATTCAAAAAACAAGTTTTTAAGTCTTAAACTTATTAAATTAAAGTAAATTTAATCAAGATAAATAATTAAAGGAGGATCTAATACCATTATTTAAAAAAAGCTATAATTGAATTAAGAGCGCAACAGAAAAATAATTTTTACAATTTCTAAATCAGATATTTTTAGTTGAATAACTTGAAAAACATGAATTATAAATAAACGTTGAAACTTATCTAATTCAGATTCTTATAAAAATTTTCTTAGCAAACTGTTAACCACAAGTTGTTCAGATATATACATCTTCTAATAATATCCACAAAAGTAGAGAAAAAAGAACTAAAATGTTTTAAGAGGAAAAGATAAGGGTGCTAACTCCCTTATGACTTTGTTTTTTCCTATTTATAGAAAAAAAATAATAGTTTTCTAATTAAAAATAATTTTGTTAATTATAATTAAAGTCTAACTCTACTTATAGTTAAAATTTAATTTTAATAAAATTAATGTCTCATATTTAATCTCTAAAATTTTTCAACTTTAAAAGTCCAACTTAATTTAAGTTGATTTTTTCTCTTTTAAAATATTTTTTATGTGTAACCTATTATGTTCTTGATATATTGACAACGATTAATTTTAATTCTAATTCATAATTAAAATTTGATAATTTAAATTTTCTTTAATTAATTAATTTATAATCTTATATTAAGAATGACGTCTAGCAATATGTCATAATCACCCAAATGTTAAAAATGTTAAAGCAATTTTAACTTAACATGTCCACACATAGTTATAATGTATAATTTAATTATTTCGTCGTCTAATACTTCAATTAAAAATATAGTATAAAATTAGTGTCTACTCTATTTAAATCCAATAATGTACGTTCTTACTAATTAGCAATTGATTTATAATTGATATTTGAAAACAACATTTTCAAATGTCAATTCACTTTAGCTAAAGATTTCCTTAAATCACTAATAATCAAGAACACTAGAATATTCTCCCTAATTACTTTAGAGTGATGAATCTTTCATTGACTTAATTATCTCCATATAACTCATACTATATTCAAGTAATAAGCTACCCTAAATAGAATAGGTCATAAGTAACATCAAAATATAGTAATCCCTATATTAGATTTAAGTTTAACGATTAAGTATATAACCATCATAATGAAAAAATCCACAGACACATAAATAATATTTCATTCAAGGCCCTCACAATTGGGTTAGTTTAATAAACTTATTACCTAATCAGCATTAACACATTTATTTAAGCATTAACACTTTTATTTATTTCTCTAGACTCCACGTTTCAGCGTAACTTTCACTAGATGTTGTTATGTATTTTTTTGATCTAAAATTTTAACTATATACATGATAAGAAAGAAATATAATAAGTGATAATCTAATTAATGTCCAATTTTAATAAAATAATGATGATGAGTAATTTGAGGATAATATATAAATGCAATATGCATATCATAATTATGATTTTATCATAATTTTATGTGTAAAATATATTCATCTCATGAATTTTAGCTTATATGTTAGTTAATTAAATAAATAAACATAAGATAAAAATATGTTCCATATATTATGTCACAAAATTAATTGATTGTAGGGTATAAACTAATAATTTATTTTTTCTAAACATTAATTTTTATTTTAAATTAGTTCAAATATGAAATTAAAATCGAGACATTATTTCTTCACTTTCATATGTAAAGCAGATATGGAGAGAAGGTGACCTTATAAGAATATAAACTTTTAATTAAGGATAACAGTTTTGCCCAGCAGAAAAGGGCGATCGACTTCAAGTATGACCTCAGGCTCATAGTAGTTGAAAAAACAATGTCCTTTTTTTCAATAATAAATTAAATCAGGTCAGATTGGGCTGTCTCAAGCCTACAAGGGGCGGAGCTCGAGCCTGCTCCTCAGCCTACCTTCAGTCACTCCACTGGTATCAAGCTAAAGCGAAAGTATAAGGTTATGTTTGGATTTGCGGTGCGGTGGAGATAAGTACTTATTCACCACAGTTTTCAAATGCAGTCACATGTTTAAATCTGCGGTGAACAAACAGAAGTTGGAGAAAAATGCGGTGTCACCGCAGAAATCATTAAGCAGAAAGAGAGTTGCGGTTGAAAACTACTTCTGCGATAAAAATTTTACTTTCTATTAATAATCTTCACTACAAGTGTTATTTTCTATTATACTCTTAATTAATATGACTAATAATATATTTTTATGAAATATTTTATTTACTAAATTTATTTTATTTATATTTTCTTATTTATAATTTTAAATTTGTATACTAATAATATATTTTTTAATTATTTATACAACAATCAATAGTTTATTAAATCAATAGACTTTTTAATCATTTTATCTCTTTTCAGCAACCGCAACCGCACTTACCAAATATCTATTTTCACATTTTAGCAGTTATCAAAATAGCAACCCCAAATATATAAATATTTATAAGTTGTTAACTGCCAATCACTCCTCCAAACTAAGCTAAACCCTAAAAAATGCATTAAACTGATGAAGAGTATGATGAAACGAGACGACAAAACAACTCATTTCTTTTGCCACCATCAAACTTAAACACACACTTGTGACTCTCTCTATATATTAATATTTAATATTCCTCATTAATCTCTCCTGGTCTCACTTGCCTCGTTCTCTCCGTCTCTCACTTCTTTCTTTGTCCCGCCAAAGCTCTCTACCTTCTCTCCATGGCAGCTACTGCGGGTTCTTCCTTGTCCATGCAGACTCGCGCCTCTACGGTAATTCCTATCTCCTAGCAGATCTGTTTGTACTGTTGTTTGATCTTTCTGATTCGTTTTTATTTTCTAGTGGCAATTGTTTTGCTTGCCTGATGTGAGCGGTTTGTTAAGCTGTTGTGAAAGGCTTATTTGATCTGGAATCTTCACAACAGTTACTGTCCTTGCGTGAGATAGGTGATTAGCCGATGGGCTTAGAAGTTGGTTTGACTTTGGACGTGTTTTGATGGTGGAATTTACTGTACAAATTTATTGGTTGTTATCGAAATGTGTGTTTAAGTGGTGGGGAGGACGATTTGTTCATAAATTTGGATCTTTAACTTTGGTATGTCATGTATCTTGTTGTTGGTTGGGTGGATGTCGAAGTGTACTTTTTAGATTTGTTAATGGGTACTGTATCATGGTTGACTCAATAAGCAGGGTTCTAGGTGAATTATTGTGTAGCTTGAGGTAAGATTTTGGGACTACGCACCATTGCTTTTATTGTGTAAAGCATTGCTCAAATGGGGCGGCGATTGGGGGCTGAACTGATAGTTTTGAATCTACTGGGCAAAGAATTGAAGATTGTAATGTTTTGGTTTATTTATTCATTATTTGTTTAGTTTTTTGAGTTTGATGTGCATTTATTGTGCTGTATTCCCTCTTACTTTTCTATATTATTAAGTATTGTTTGCTTGAATTTGTTAAACAGGGAACAACTAAATTCTCTTGTTTAAAGGCAGTCTCTCTCTCTACTCTGGGAAAGAACTTCATGTCTTTCAGTTTGCGCCCGATTCCAGCTCATCTTCGGATCTCCTGTGCGGTATGTTTTGCCATTTGATATATACTCGTAATTTCACAACTATCAATGTTACTGAATCTCAGGGCAATGACTATGGTTCTTGGACGAGGCTTCCAAGGAGCTATTGCACCAGCCCACTAATAGTTTGTAAATTTGGCAGATGCGAAGATAGAAACATGTTACCTGTGAATTATCTTATCTAATGGGAATGAGAAATAAATACGTGGATATGGAGTTGCTAATGTTTAAGTCAATCTAGATATGCTTCTATTATTTATTTATTTATTTAATATTCCAGACATTTAAATTTCATTGGAGAATATATGGTGGTTTTTCCTTACTTTTTGTTCAGAATGGTTTGCAGCTGGGTTATGAATTTACCTGCTTGTCCGAAAGCAATGTGGAACTAAATTAAATGTTGTTGCCCAGGCCAAACCAGAAACAGTTGAAAAGGTGTGCAAGATTGTGAAGAAGCAGCTAGCGTTGCCTGATGATGCTACACTTACTGGAGAGTCCAAATTTGCAGCTCTTGGAGCTGATTCTCTTGATACGGTATCCAATAGTTTGTCTTTGTTTATTTATTTCGTTTTTGTTTATCTTGTTTGGGATCGACTACCATGATGACCTTGCTTTGTTTATGGAAAGTGAAAAACATTGTTTAAAGTCTAACTTTGGATTATACAATGATAGAGGAAGCTTCAAAAGAAAAATCTTATGGTACATGTAATTTTCTAACGTGTTGAGGACCTGATTGGTTGAATTTTTTATTGAGTTTTTGGTTGAACTTATGGTTTCTTCCAATTTTCATAATTTCTGAAAACCATAAAACTTGTTTATTATTTCTGTTTTCATTTTTTCATACTCTGATTTATCATTGAATAAAGGTGTATTATTTAATTATTTAATATTGATTACTAATAGAATTATAAATAATATAATTTGACTTATTTTAAAATTCAGAAATTGAAAAATATGTCAAAAATAAAATACTTTCAAAGTTTATAATTGTTTAACGAATATTTTAAATATTTAAAATACGTAAAATTCAAAATTTTAAAATAATAAATTAAATATATTAGTAAATGAATATTAGTTTATAAGTTATGTATTTTTTTACTTGTATAATTATTTATTTAGATAAATATAATAAATTTCTATTAATATGTATTGATGAATATTATATAAGAGATTAATATATTTGCTTGATTAATTTATAAAATTAATTTATATTCAAGTTTTATTTTATATTTAGTCATTATGATTAATAAAAGTGTGGTCATGCTGATGTCGATATTAATAAATAGGTTTGTGTTTATGTTTGAAAGGAAAAAGCATAATCCAAAATAAAAAATGAAAAACAAAAATCATCATAAAAAAGATAGAAATGGATTCAAATGATCCGAAACTTTTTGAACGAGTCACACAAGTCATAGACACCACTGACACTGGTATGACATTATCACATGGACTATTATGAATGTCAATTTATTTTTCCATGATAACAAAACTATTTTTATATCATAACAAGTAGGGAGCTAGGTTTAAACTAGAATTTTCTTAAATTTGCTCAAACACCAGATTATCTTTCATGTAATTAGTGCTGTTGGTTACTTCCCTCACTCTAAAGTCGTTGGTGATGCTATCCATTTTACTTGTCACATCAACTGGATTATCCCCAATCATTGTGATGGTACATATTCCTGCTACTTAATAGTCATTTCCTTGACGACCATTTATTTTCAGGTTGAGATTGTGATGGGACTTGAGGAGGAATTTGGTATTAGTGTGGAAGAGGACAGTGCCCAAAGCATCGCAACAGTACAAGATGCGGCAGATCTTATTGAGAAGCTTGTTGAGAAGAAAGCTTAGAACCAAATGCATATTTGAAGATCTCGTACCTAATGTGCCTGAGAACTCTAGATTTTGTTGATTTAAGCTGGGAAAACCCACAAAAATTGCCAGAAATTGTTAAGTTATGAATGATGATATCAGTGTTTTTTGCGTGTTTATTGGCCCCCTCTCTGATACACATTTTCATGTTTTTTTTTTTGAAGATAAAAAAGTTCATTAAAGACATAAAAGGTATCAAACTACAATGCTGTATCAAGCAAAAGGAATACATTACTCTTTCAGTTATCCCTAGGAAAAATTAGGAAGTTAAAGATTCCATTGTATTCTGGAAGAGGTGTTAATGTAACTTGTGCATTAAAACATGCTTATCTATATTAGCCTTGTTAAATATTTTTCTGATTCCTTTCCCTCCAGGTTACATAAAATGCAGAGTTGACTGGGATTTAGCAAACTCTATCTTTCCCTTAAATTTAACTTATCTTCAGCTCTTTTCAATATATTGTTCCAATCTGAATCGTGATAGTAGAGATTTAAGGCATGTTGAATGCTAGCCCAAATGGAATTGGTGAAGCTAAATTTGAAGTGGAGATGGTCAATGTTTTCATGCTTAATACAGCATAGCTCACATAACTTGTCAATGGACCCAGCTATCCTGTATTTAGTTTTCAGTCTTCTCTTAGTCACAAGCCAAGTTATAAAGGAAGCTTTTGATTTTAAGGAACCTTTCCATATGATATTGTACCAAGGAATGAGAGGGATAGGAGGCTTGTGAGCTTTGATGCATGAAGAGTTTAAGTAGTCTCCTTTATTGCTTAAGGACTAAACAGGTTTATCAAGAGTAGAAGGATTAGGCAGGTAGTTTGGAAAGTAGCTCAGAAGCCTATTAGCCCCCTTGCCTTGAAAATGCCAAGAATTGTGCTCAATGACATTTATGACTCGTGCCTGAGAAGAGATTCTTGTAGAGAATGAAGAAATATCCTTCCCGAGGCAAATGGGATTTAGAGAAGTCCAGTTATCAAACTAGGACCATGTATCCTCTGCATTCCTTACCTAAAATTTGATGAATGGATCAACAACTAGCCTTTTTCTTAGAATCTAAATGAAAGGCCAAAAGAATTCTTTCCTTTCTGTAATTTGCCATAAGCAGGTTTCCTTGAGATAGAATTCATTAATCCATTTGCTCCAAAGTGATTATTTATCCTTGAACAATCTCCGAGTCCTTTTAGCCACTTGCATTGATTGGAAAGTTAAGATTGATGTGAGACTAAGCCCCCCTTCCTGCTTCCTCCAACAAAGCAGTTTTGGCATTGTTAATCTTTCCTGAGAAGTTTCTGATGCATTTTTCAATCTCCTTGATGATTATTTTAGAAGGAAGAAGATGAAAACTCCATTGTGCTGAAATGGGGACCCCCAGGTATGTAAATGGCAAACTATGAATATTCAAATAAAAAATCTGCTGTAGGCTTTCAGTATTGGATATGTCTAAGGAGAAATAAATTCTACTCTTGCATTGATTGATGCTTAGGCTAGAAATCCTGCAGAAGCTTATAAGAGATTAATGCAAAATGGAAATGGATTCTCGCTGAGCTCCACAAAGCAAAATTAGATATTCTGCAAAGCTTAGATAGGTAAGAGACATTTCCTTTCATTTCTGATGATACTTAAACTCAGGTCTTCTAGATAAGTTGAAGCAAATAATCATGTTCAGAATTTCCATGGAAATGACAAAATGATAAGGAGAAATAGGATCTCCTTGTCCAACCATTAAAACCTTTGAATTAATTAGTTGGAACACCATTGATGAGAATGTTATATAAAGGAGTTGAGATCTAGGAATGAATCCATTTTACAAAAAAGTTACGGAAGCCAAACCATTATATGTAGATAAGGATGAAATTCCAATGAAGCATGTCAAAAGCTTTGGAGAAGTCTATTTTGATAGCATAGCTTTTGATGGTTCTACCTGAGTTAATAATCTCATATCAATTCTTGCATTAAGAGAATAGTATATAAGATAGATCTACCAGGTACGAAAGCTCCTTAAGAATCACGAATGATCTAGTTCAAGTTCTCTTTGAGTCTGTTAGCAAGAAGCTTTGAAATCACCTTATTAGACAGTGTTACAATAAGATATTGGGCAAAAATCATTGACGCAATTGGCATTAAGTAGTTTAAGGATCACACAGATGTGAGTAGCATTAATTTCCCTCAAAATTCTTCCTTAATTCAGAAATTCCAACATATTATCTACAAGGAGATTACCTATAATATGCTAGTTTCTCCGGAAGAAGAAGGCATTGAACCCATCTAAACCTGGGGCTTTCATAGAATGGAGGTAGAATAGAACAGATTTGATCTCTTAGAGAGAAAAAGGTTGTCGGAGCTTCGCCAATGTATCATGAGATAAGGATATAGAGGGACCAATAAACTCTACAAGCTCTTGCAAATTAGATAAACTAGAAGTAATTGGAGCTTTAAACAAGGTTTCAAAGTAGTTGATCTATCAATAAACATCTAATCATTAGTGTCTAGGAGACAGGTAATCTTGTTAGAATTTCTCCTTGCCAAGATAGAGTTGCGGAAGAATTTAGTGTTGCAATCCCCTTCCCTTAGCCAAGTTGTTCTTACTTTTTACATAAGTAGAGAATTATGATCTTAAAAAGCTTATTATAAATCTCCAGTTTACCAACCACGTTATTTCTGTATGTAATGTTTTTAGGATAGAGATAGCAAGCCTTCTAAGCTCTCCTCAAATCTCAGCTTCTTAAAGCTTAATAGAGGCGGTGGATTAATCAACTTTATAACATAATATTATGATAATCTAGACTTCATGCATTAGCTCCATAAGCCCATCCATATTTATAAGAATGTTGAAGAATTCAAAAGGAGATTTGTTTATGATCTAAACAAAGTGCGGTTCCAAACTGGGCATATGAATTAGGAAATTAACTCAGCCATAGATGGCTCCTGATGAGGCAATCTCTTAGCTGTTTGTTACTCTAGGTGTAAAAGCACCTTCTTGATATAAGATCAGTCACTTCTAACTTAGTAACAACATCCTCCAGTCTCTGAGGGAAGAAGAATGCAATTCAAATCACCTACAATCAAGCATGACTTAATTATAGAGGATTGAATAGAGAATAACTCCTCCTATAGCTTAGCTCTCTGAAATTCAAAGTTGGTTGCAAAAATGATTGCAATCTCAATCTTAATCCATGGCTCAATAAGTTTACTAAATGAATGAATTGGTCTAAAGATTTTATACAGAGACCTGTATTTTTTTAATATTGTAAGCATACAAGATTCTACCATTGTAATGGTAGTCGTGGTTTGATCCATACTTCTAGATTTTTCATATGATTTTCATAACATCGGGAAGTTTATGAGCTTTTATTCTTGTTTCAAGTAATCCAAGCAAAATTGGATTCCTTTCCAGTAAAGGATCCTTGACAGCTTGTCCATTATGAGGTTCATTAAAACCTCTAATATTCCAAAAAATCATAAATATTTAGACATATGAGAGGCAAGTCTACCAACCCCCTTTGGGTTTCTTCCTTTTCCTCCCTAATCTTCTGCTAGATGTAGGAGTGAATTGTTCATTCAGCTCTTTCCTTTCCTCAAAGAAACCTTGATGAGGTGCCTCCTTCTCATGTTCACTCTCAGGAGGGTTTGCACTAGCTTTGCCCTTATCTCTAACTAGAGCAGTGTCTTGATTATCAAGTTGAGTCTCTCCTTCTACTAAAAATGCATTCTAATCTTCAAACATAATATCAATAGAATTGGTTTCAGTGTTTGGTGTTGCCAGTTCTTCCATCGTTCCCATTAACTCGTTGTAATCTCCTCTAGAGAACAATCTATCTATTGGTCTCTAGACTTGTTTTCCCAGCTAAGATTCCAATTGTAAAATATTATCTTTTCATTAACAGACAAAACTTTAGGTAGAGCCTTCTTAGGATTCAATCTCCACACAAATTCGAGCATAGCATACTTTTTCAAGCTTAACAGTGGCTGAATCGAATGCTACAGATTTTCCCACTGCATAGCCAAAAAACTTAAGCCATCCATAGACCAATGCTTAAGTGGAATGTTGTGGAAATTGATCCATAAGAGGATGGATTCTATGTTGTTTTTTGTTAAATTCCAAACCTAATACCCATTTTTGAATGAACATGGGTTGTTCACCCACGAACCAAGGGCCTGATTCCAATATCTTACAAATACTATTACCATATGTAAACTTAAACAGAAAAGTTTCCTCTTCAGTGAGTAGGATTCTATCTAATCCCTTGTTATCCCATCTGGTTTGATCCCAAATCTGCATGAAAGGAAAAGTTGGCCTTTTGTTAAGGAAGAAACCAACCAAGGTATAGCTCCAGAGTTTAACTCCTTGAAGAAGCTTGAGAGGAGGAGATACAAAACCATCAACTAAGGTGGATGAGAAATGTTTACGCTTTACAACAGAGGTTTAACCTGATATTACGTAACTCCAGGATTCCCAGCACCATTCGGACCTTCAACTTTCTGCTTACTCAGGTCACTCACAATGTTGACATCTAAAGACTCATAAGGAAAATGGTTATGCATTACTCCTACGGGAGAGGAGCCTCCCTTGAGGTTTCCTTGGAACTTTCTAAAGTAGAAAGTTACCTGAAATCTGCTTGGAGCTTGCCAAATATTCTTCTGTAAGAGGAAGGTTACTGTTCTAAGGGGTGAGTTACAGTTCATTCGAGAGTTTCTTACACGAGACGATATTATTGCAATCTTTAACATTGTATTGACAGTTACAAAAGGTAAAAAGTGTTGCGAATTACAAGGGGGTCGTAAAGGAAACATCTAAGGCCTTGTTGCCTCACTTCTAATCAATGAAAATCCCAGTTCAAAGGCTGTTATGCTATGCGATCCAAAAGGTGCTTGTAAAAAGGTGTTTCTTCAAAACCATACTCTAAAAATGTTAACCAAATTAAACGAACGACCTTTTTCCTGCAAAACATAATTTTGGACCTTGGAACCTCAGAAACAGTTTGAGAAACAAATCCCGAAGGGGATGTACCATGTCGAGTTAAAATTTAGCCCTCGTACCCTTTTTCTTTTTTCTTTTTCCTTTTTATGTCAGTCTTTAGCTACGTATTTCATGTCGAGTTGAAATTTAGCTCTGTAGTCTCTTGTGTTTGTCCTTAGGGATGTCTTTCGCGATGATATAAACTTACCTTTGGTAGTTATTTATGTTAGGGTGTTCTTCGTGTTAGTTGTAATTGCCACAGAAACCTAACATCCTCCGTGGTACTTTCGAAAAAACGACCGGTACAAGGAACTTTGTCAAATTGGACCTTGTTTACCAGTCTCGTTTAAGGTTTTATCAGACCAAAACTAAGGGTACCAAACATTTTAATGATCGGACCAGAACTAAAGCTACCATACATTCAACTGGCCTAGAGCTCGAAATGTCGGATATCTGAAAATTTGACGCTAAGCTTCTGAACCATATTTTTCTCTAAAGAGCAAGGGGAAAATGCGGTAAGAAAATGGAAAGATCTAATATGAACCAACCTGGCAGAAGATGACAACCTTCAGATGGGCCCTCTTTTACCTCGTTCACTTTTGTAGCATAAAACATTCCATCACAAGTTCCAGTAAAATATTACTAACACTAACCCTGACACTCTAGATACTGAGCCACATACTGGAAAGTATAGATACTTATATCTATAGTTTCATAACCAGATTTGTTTAACAGATGCTCACTTTCTTACTCCCAATCAGCATCAAAGAAGCCAGCATCTTTCATCTCTGAATAGTATACATTCTCAAGATGCAAATCTTCTTCCTAAAGTCACGAGAAATGCAAGTATTAGTCACAAATGTTTCTGTACTCGTAACAGAAAGACTAGGTTTGAAAAGGAGGGTAAGGTGAAATCCTGATAAACCTGGAAAAAATCTGCTAAAAACGTTATGTACAGTAGAGGAAGGTAAAAGGCGTGGTAGCAAACAATTGTTGTAGTGTACAACCTGTAGAAGAAGATTAAGGATCATTAGGAATACATATAGTTCCAGAAAGCCTTTTGTGGAATAAAAAGAATTCTATTCAACATTACCAAAAGCTGAAACCAGCCCCGCTTCCCATAAGCCCACAAGCAAGCAGTGCCAGTGAGTTCAAAGTGAGCATTATAGCAATGTATTTGTAGAATGCAGGTCGTGCTGCATAAAGGAAATGACAAGTCATGAACCATCTCTGATAGGGATAAATATACTTTACCAACATGCATGTACTGAGAACCTTACCAGGCAACCTGTCCCTCCACTGAGAGTGGTACATCCATAATATCAGGCCATAAACTGCAGTTAGCACGAGCCTGTGGATAACCCATAAATTCCACTTTTTGGTAAGCTGTTCTTCATTATTATCAATGAAAAGTGGGATCCCCAGTCCAAACAGGTAAATTGCCTGCACAGAAAACATCAGTTAAGTAATTTATATTTCATGTCATAATCTTGGCCAGTTCCAGCAATTTAGTAGAGGCAGCGACAGAATTAAAAAAACAAAAAACTGAGGGTAACTTCATCATACACAAGAACAAGCTCATCGTCCTCATCTACTTATGCAGAAGTTTAGAGACGTCTAACAAATTCAAGTGTCAGATATCATATTTGGCCTAAGGATGGCATTTGGTAGACAACTCTAAAAAGGGCCAAAATAAGTTAAAAGTGACACCAATATTCCTCAGACCCCTTAAGGTGCCTTTGGCATCAAGCTAGCTACTAGAGAACTGCAATGATTAAAGTGAAAACTGAAGTACCTTCAAAACTATGTCCAAACCAACTACAAGCGCTGAGATACCAAAGGGCCGGGTCAAAGCATCAAACCCACTAGAATAATTTCCTTGGTATAGAAAGGCAATCAAGCTGACTTCCAGAAACAACATTCCAGATGTTGTAAACAGGGATAGGATGTTCCATGCTAACTGTTTTCCAGGAGTGCACTCCCATGCCTGCAACAGTGAAAAAAAAAAAAAAAAGAATTATGATCACCATCTAAGGGAAAAGGGCAAAAAACTCCAAAAGGAACCAAGCATCAATAGTGGAAGCATGCAAACCAGTTATTTGTTAAGCATAGTTGCCTGCAAGAAGGTTGTGAATTATTAAGATATGAAAAGGAAGTATTAGTGGACTGAACTATTTTGACACCGAGTAGGCAAAGAAACAACATAAACTACAAAAAACTCTGCACAGACCCCATACGAATATTCATGCATACAAACGTACAAAGATACACAACACCTAGAGAAAGAGTGTGTGTGTTAGTATTATTGAGATATCCTGGTCAGAATTGGTTGAGCATCTTGTACAACAATATGCAGGTCTTACGCAGTCATATTTATATGTCAGCAAGAATTTGCAATATATAAATGGAGATAACTAAAGAAGTAATGTCAAAATCGAATGAAGACGAAAGCCAACAGGTTGGATCCTGCACCAAGTCTTCTAATTCTTGTGCCTTAAGTATCCAATCATAGATGAACTAAATTGACCAGAATCATGATATTTGGATATCCAGAATGAGAAAACATTTAGACAAACAACCATAAATGTAGAATTAATCCCCCGATAAATCTCAAGATACAGGTGCTTCTTGACCAAAGATAGTTTATGGATGGGAATCCAAGAAAGTTGACAAGAAAAGACATTGGTAGGAGGAGAAAGAAAGGTAACTAAATGTCGCATAGCAAGTTCCAATTGTCAAGGGTTTTGTTCAATAACGTTATCGATTAAACATCTTTCAGACTCAGTTTGATCGTAGCTTTTCATTGATCCCCTCCCAAAAAGAGTTCCAGATTTTGTAATAGTTATTTGCACAAGTTGGAAGTAGTGCACGTTGTACATCAGACCAATATTTGGACATCATTACTGCCGTTTTGTCTGATAATTGCCTCCTCAAAAGTGAATCAACAGCTACATTTACAATCATGACACGTGAAACAAGGCCGTGTTTAACAAACTAATCAAAATTTCACAAACTCGAAGAAGTATCGGCTCTCAATGCACATTTCAATTAAAAACAGATAGCAGATGACAATTCAAGAAACCTACAATTCAATAACTAAATTCATGAATCCGAATCATAAATACGAGCAAAAATGTACGTTAAGTTAATACCAAAACAAAAGGATATTTAAAAAGTCAAGAAAAAACTAGCTAGCTTGACAGATTCTAATAAAGACTCACAAACCTGAACGCAGCACCAAGCAAGATTAAGCGAGCTGACGAGCCAAAGACTCACATAATAAGCGATGATTATATGGGATCTCCCATGGGAAAGCTTTCTCAAGCTTTTCTTAGTCTGGAATGTCAAGTAAAGCACAAAACAAAGGGAAGCCGCAATCAAGATGATATTGTGTAATACGCCATGGCATTGAGAGAACCAATTGAAGAGACGTTGGCCTGTAAAGCGGCCATCGCCGAGAGTGGGGTTAGGGTTTTGAGAGATGGGAATTGAAAAGGAAGAATCTCTGGTCTCTGGTAGATGATTTTGCATGTTAATATTTCCGGGTGGAAGAGAGACTTGAGCAAATTGGTGAGATGCTGCGACAGAAGCAGTGCTGAGATTGAATTTTAAAGCGGGCGTGTCTGTGTTGGTTAACGTTCTGGTCAGGTATTCTTGTCTTCTTCGCTTCTGTAATTACTAATTGGTGGATGAAAGTTATATCTAGGACAGAACAGGACCGGACAGATGTCTGATTAGAGTTCCACCCAATAGACTATTAACATACTTAAACAAAAACATATCACACTTAGTAATTCGGATTTGTAACTAAAATACCCACACACAAAATAAAAATAAAAAATTTTGCAACTTTAAGTCCAATTATTTTAGTTTGATATGAAATAGGCACTTAATATTATGTTGATACGAAATAGGATATGTAAACATGGTCGTCTTATTCCACCGTGTTTCTCCTGTTGTGTTCCAACTCCACGCCTACATATTTACGAAAGTTTAGTTCAACCTAGGATCATTTCTAACGTATTGTCAGGCTGGGGATAAAATAAGAAGGACTTTATGAATTGATAATGTATAAATATGCAGAATTTAAAATTTTATTTTTATTAAATAAATTTAATATTTATACATAAATAACCGAAGTCATAAATTTACAAACTCAACAAAATATTATGGGCAAATCATTATGATAGTAGGTAACAACTACTTACAAATGTCAGCAACAATAAAATTACTATAAATTAGCAGCAACACTAACAAAATAATAGCAACAACAACTTATCAGTAATATCAAATTATAAAATACCGAGAACTATACTAACAAACATACAAAAGATTCATGAAAAACAATTTCTTTCCGCACTTCCAGATACAAAATCATTTTGTCCAACATATCTTTCTCGATAATAAAATAATCAATTATTCAACATTTTTTGTAAAATTGATGATCTCAAGTAGGTTTTTAATAATTTTAACTTTGAAAAACTACTCTCAATTATGCTATAGTCATAGTTACAGTTAATAAATTTTGATAAGTAATTTAAAAATTTGGATAAAAAAATCTACAAGTTTAACAAATTTAAGAAATTCAATAGATAATATTAACTCATTCGACAAAAGCATTTTCAACACTTATAATTTAGAAAAAAGATCATCTAAATCTACATTTGACAAATTATTATGAGACAAAAGTAGTAAAATTAGTGCAATATTTTCTTTGTTTATTATCATCCTACAACCCCAACTTCTTTAAATCAAATAGGAATATAAAATTACTTTTAAATGTCATTAATTTTTCAAATTAATTTTTTTGGTACAAGGGAGCAATTACAGATTGCTAGGTGCAAACAGGGACGACCCTAGGCAGAGCAACACCCATGAGATCCTCCTGAAGAAAATGATGGAGCTGTCTAGGGGGATTATCAAGGTGAGTGATAGCAAAAATACCTCCATAGGCCCAAGTAGCCAAGTAGTCAGCGCACATATTTGCTTCGTGATAAGTATGCACAATACGACACTGCCAAGATCGGCTAATCAGTTCTTTACAAGCATGAATAATTTGATAGAATTGATCTGTAGGCCAAAGGTCGACATTCACTTTATTAACGGCCAAAAGAGAATCTGATTCAATAAGCATATTTTGGAAGTCTCGATCCCAGGCCAAAAGCAGTCCATAATAAATTTAGAGCAATTCAGCTCTTGTAATGTTTCCCCAATCGAGTCTCCATACAAGCCCGAACAACCAACTTCTTTCAGCATTCCTTACAAGGCCTCCAATCGCTGTGTCTCTCGTATTTGTGAGTGCTGATGCATCCACATTATTTTGATGCAACCCATAGGTGGTGGACTCCAACCAATTAGCATATCCAGTTTTATCACCAAGGCCTTTTGCATCATGCTATATCTGCAAAAATTCTGCATACTTGCACAAATGATATTAGTAGCATTAGGGGGCCATACAAAGTCTTGTTTAAAAAACAACACAATTACGCCAACGCCATATATACCAACAGGTATAACAAAAAAGGTCAGTCCAGGGGATATTAGTAGCAACAATAAAAGAAGAGTTGCAATAATTAATACGAATCCAATCAACAAGAGATAAAGAATTGAAAATATCTAACCAATGACCTTGGAGCTAAGAGGACCAGATGACTTACGACTCTTGACATTCTCAAAGTAAATGTAAAATTGATTCACAAGGATCGTCACATCTTGGATAATTGGCAGTAGTAGTGATATGTCATCGGACACAAGCTTCATGTGTCAATAAGCGGCCATGAACTACCAGCCACAAGAAAAATTTGATGCGAGGAGGTAAGTTCTTCTTCCACATTAAATTCCAATTGAAATTCAATTATGATGTCCCAAGCAAAAGATTATAAGCTGTATTTACCAAGAACACACTAGAGGGAGAAGCAGATCAAATATTTATTTCCTTTTCTGCACGAATAAGCATGAAGAGAGAAAGAAGATTTTTGGTTTCTTCAGGGAAGGAGTGCACAATATCTCGAAAAGCCGCTTCGTTGTTTAAGTAATCAGAGACTTTCACATCTGGCAAAGGGCAGGGAATTTTGACCAATTAATGAGGCCAACTCGGACTTATGAAGCCATTTATCAAACTAAAAGGATGTTTGATCACCGCACCCAACCAACCATGAGCAACCCTGATGGACAATATTCTTACTAGTACAAACGCTCCTCCAAGTATGAGAAGTAATAGGTTTTATTTTCGACTGCAAAAAGGTAGAGCCTAGAAAATATTTAGCCTTTAAAACACGAGCCTATAAACTACTATCATTGGCCTCAAGTTTCCAACCAAGTTTAGCCAATAAATCCAAATTCATATCTGCAGTTTTTCGAAAACCCAAACCACCTTCCTTATGTGGATGACACACCATATCCCATTTATGAAGTGACACTTTCTGTTTGTTAGCTGTTGAACCCCAAAGAAATTTGCTATTTAGAGAGTCGTTTTCTTTAGATACAGCGATGGGAAGTCTTGTGGTTTGTATAGTATACGTAGCCATGGTACTGGTGACAGATTGCACAAAAGTAGCACGACCAGTAAGCGAGAGTTGATCAGCCTTCCAGGCAGTCGATTTCTTCTTGATCTTTATTAGAATACGGTCATAGGTTTTTTGAGAAACACGTTGCGTATAAAGGGGAACACCAAGATACAAGCCAAGATCAATACATGGAGCAATGCCTGTACATCTTTGAATATCGTCTACTATTGTCTTGTTAGTGCTTGGTGAAACATAAAATCTAGACTTAGCAACATTGACCTTTTCACCTGAAAAAGCATAAAACTTATCTAAATAGGCGATTATGGTTTTACTTTGTTTAATTGAAGCTTCGCCTATCAAATTAAATCATCTGCAAACATCACATGAGAAATAGCAGGCCCACCCCTTGACAATTTGATAGGCTTCCAGTTATTTGCGACTATTTCCTGTTCAATCAAGCAAGAAAGCTTATTCAGACATAAAACAAAAAGATAAGGAGACAAAGGGTCACCTTGACAAAGACCTCCTAGATGGTTTAAAGTAATTAGTGATTTCCCCATTCTAAAGAAAATTCATCGTTATAGAAGTGATTTAGAACATGATAAGAGACACAATGGTAGAAGGAAATCCCGCATCTTGAAGAACCCATCTCAAAAACTCCCAATCAATACGATCATAAGCCTTTTCTAAATCAATCTTCATCATCAAGCCACCACATTTTCCTTTCTTTTGAGAGCAAGAGTAAATGGTCTCTTGAACAAGAATAATATTATCTGAAGTACCTCTGGCTAGAATAAAACTACTCTAATTAGGCGCTATAAATTGTTGGAGCCAAGGCCAGAGGTGACTTACAATGATCCTGGATATGAGCTTTACGCAGACATTACAGAGAGAAATTGGAAGAAACTGAGCAGCCGTATCCAGATGATCAACTTTAGGGATAAGGAAAACGAATACACGACTTAGAGTATCATCAAAACTCTCCCTTTATAAAGGTATCTTGGACAAAGGAAACCAAAGAATTCCCCATAATGGACCAATTAGCTTGATAAAAGCCCACCTGAAAACCATCCGGGTCATGAGATTTGAAGGGTGCCATCTGTTTCATATCTGTAAGGACCTCATTAGCTTATGGAATATGAATAATATCCAAAAGGAAACGCTCCTCAATTGGCTGTGAACACCTCGGACAAACCTGTCGAAATCTAACTGCAAAGGCTCAACTAAATAAACTTGATAATAATGATGAAGAACAGTCTCTCTGACTTGAATATCGTCCCAAATCCAATTACCAGTCCCATCTTTAATCATATGAATCTTATTCTGGTTCCTTCTTACTAAAGTAGTGGTATGCAAGAAACGTGTATTACGATCGCCAAATTGAGCACTTTCTTGACTTTAGAAACTACAACAATTCCTCTTGATTAAGGACCTCATTATACTCAGTACACAACTGTTTTTTCAAGGCAAAAAGAAACGGATTGGGAGAACATTCCAATGCCCTTTGAATGCCATCTAGTCTAGCTAACAGAACGCGTTTTGTTTAAAAATATTCCAAAAGTTTGTGAATTCCAACGCTAAAGAGTAAGCTGGATATGGTGAAGATTAGAGTGAAGCCCAATATCATTATTCCAACTAGTAAGGAGGACCTGAGAAAAAGAAGAATGAGTTTCTCATGCAGCTTCAAAACGAAAGGGCCTGACAGAACAATTAACAACCCATTTCTCAAACGAAACCAAAACTGGGCAATGATCACTATAAGCATGAGGTAAATTATGCACAAAAGCCTCAAGAAAAGAATACCTCCATTCCACACTACATAAGGCTCGGTCTAGTTTTTTTCAAATAAGTTATGAGACAAATTGCCTATTAGACCAAGAGAAAACAACAACCTTGGGCATCAAGATCAATAATTTTTCGAATAGCAATAACCTTACGAAAATCCTCAATAATAAGCCAAAGGAATCCATCAAAATCTGAAAATTCTTGCAAGTAATTCTAAAAAAACTACCGAGTAACTGCAGTAGGACTCGCATAGATTGCCATAAGTCCCCATGTAACTTTTTCAGGTGACGTAATAAGAAGAGTCAAGAACTGACCACCCAGTTCAAACAACTGAACTGTGCCAATATATTTTTTCCAAAGCACCCAAATACCACCAGAGAAACCCACTGCATCCACTTTAGCATGCCCGTCAAACCTCAAACTATGAATGGCCTTATTTGCTGTCCCTTCGCTGATCCGAGGTTCGGCGACAATAAGAATTTCTACTTTATGGCTTCTAACAAGCTCCTTGATATTCCTTTTACAAACAGAGCTAGCAGCTCCCCTAACATTCCAGAAAAGAATCTTCATAAATAATAAAGAAACAGAAAGACAAGGTAGTTTAATCATACATCGTCTCATCCTCGTCCTCCTTATCTTTAATGTCAATTTTGTGCTCTTCATCAACAATGGACGACATCACATCTCTCGAATTATCTTCATGTTCCTCCTGATCAATAACAGTTGTATCATTAGAACTACCCAAGGTTCCTACAACAGAAGAAGGAGGATGAACCGACGGAAGAAGAGTAAGGCTAGTGGTCTCTTCAGTTCGATCATGAGTTTGAAACGGATTGGACACTTCCATAGGGCTCTGATGTAAAATATCAAAATTAGGCCTATATGATGGACGAAAGATTGTCGGTGCTAAAGTGGAAGTAAAGATGACAATTTTGGCCCAGCCCGACCAGCCCGTTTTGGGCCCGAGTTTGTTGGGCTGTGAGTGGTCGGCCTGGCCTGTGGCCAGATAAAATGGAATCTAAGTAGAAAAGGTAGACCTATTTTTAGAAGGTCCAATTAGAGGATCTAAACATTGAGCCTTAAAAACCATAGCAACAGAAGAGCCCGTTTGAAAATGAAAGCCAGGCAGTGGTTCCATGATCTGTGTAATGGGAAAGAGAGTCGCTTTCCCTTTAATTGAGGCTTCAAATTTTTCCTTTTGCCTTTTAAAACCATTATCGTTACTAGAGCTGGGAGAGGAAATTCTAATACCAAGAGAAAATTTAAGATGCCAAACTTGGGCTTCTGCGAAAGTAATTTTTCGTTAACTACTAGCAGTATTCCTAGAATGACGTTGTTTGTCTCTAGCTTGACTTACGGTGTCATACTTATTTGCTAATGCAGAAAATCTATTCCTTTAGTTATGCCAAGTATTAATCGCCATAGAATGCTATCCGCTGTTAGCTCCACCTATCGACGACCACCAAGAACGATGTTGGACCAATATCCAAGGTCCGAAGGAACTCTCATCAGGTTGTGAATTTGTTAAATGCATCGAAGAATTAACAGTGGTTGCTTCGTTAGCTTTATCATGTTGATTAGGGTGATCGTTGCTTTTTGGCATCTGCTTATCATCAAGACATGTGTCTCACTTATAGCCAAATTTACCACATTTGATACAGATCAATCGAAGACCTTCATATTCAACTCTCTGGAAGATTTTGCCAACAATAATGGAAGACCACAAAAGGATTGAGCAGATCTAACTCAACACATATATGAGCAAAGCTTCCACGCACTACACTTTGAGTAGTTGAATAGATACGAACCACCTTTCCTACCATTGACACAATTCTCTTCAAATCCAGAGGTGAGTAGTATTCCAAAGGCAATCCCAGAAAGTGAACCCATCTGATGATGGAGTTTATCTGACCTGAAGTTGGCTTGAAATGGGGGGTCTATTGCCTCACCGTTAGATAATGTCCATTGAACACCCAAGGACCACCATCTAAAACATGTTTATTATCACTTTTCTTTTCAAACTTGAGAAGAAAATAGTCCTGCTCTAGATCAATGATTTTGTAGTTGCCATCAATCTACCACATGTGAATAATGCGCGAAGTGAGAACCTTGTATCCCAGGAGCTTTACAATGAGAGCTTTCCGCCATGGCCTTCGGAGCTGTTGCTTTTCAGCCTTTGTAAAAACCACCTTTGACCCATCATCTACTCCATCCTCTAAGTTAGACACTGCTTCATCAATAATAATATCATCATCGTACTGGATAGTTATCCAATCAGCCCAAGTACGTGGAGACCAACCTGTAAACGCTCCTTGTAAGAAATGCGCTGGGCCTTCAGATCAAATTGTCCATTTCCATCTTCCATTGTTTGTTTAGTGTCATTCATCCTAAGCTCTTGATCAGCATTGCTCCGATTTCATTTATATTTTTTTCGTGTTTGGCAAAGCACCTTATCCTCAATGGAGGGGTTAACCGAAGAGTTGCTCATTTAATTCTTGACAAGTTAGATCCACCGTAGCTTTAGTGGATCTAAATGAATCACAGAGGGAGTATGTAGTGTGGAAGTAGTGAGCAAATTTGAAACGAGTTCAAACAACAGATGTCAACAAAAATGGAGAAGTGGCTTGAGTGGCAGAGACCTTTAACTAATCTCACTTGCCATGACTACCTTAAGAATGAGAATGAAACTAAGAAGCAATTTAGAACTGAGAAAGTGACAGCAAAGCAACAGCTAGATTTGGAGCTCCAGTCCCAGCATTAGCGTTCCTCTCCTTGAACGGAATAGTTCAAATCCCAGAAAGAGAGATTGTTCCTAAATCTGAGAGGCGATCTCAAGCATTCACTAATCCGTTGTGCTCTCTTGGATGTAGCGCAAACTTCGTTTTTGTTTGCGGCACTGTTACTCAAACGAAGAATTCAAATTTATTGTTCATTAAAGCTATTGTCATATTCCTAACAACTAGAAAATAACTAACTTTAGAGGAATCCGGAGTTGATTTTATTTCTCTATCATATTCATTACATCTAGTTAAAAGTGTAAGCCCTACATTCATCTAATGTGCAAGTCGTTTGGCAATATTTATAGTGGAGGTAAACCCTTCATCTAATGTGCAAGGCTTTTAGCAATATTTATAGTAGCTAAACCCTTTCTTTTTATATTTCTAAAAAAAATATCATCACACCTTCTAATTGCTCCATAGTAGCGTCTATGTATATAGATTTAAACTACAACTTTTTACTCACCATGTTAATAGCAAATAAAATCTCATACTAAATAACCATACTAGGTAAAAACTCAAAACTCTCAAGTGTACTAACCATACTTTCTGCTTAACTCTTTGACTTAGCATCATCATAAGATCTAGATAATTTCATCAAAGCCAATCTTATTTAAGAAGCTTGAAATATAATATCTTTAACACTTTTTATTTTGCTCTCCCAATAAGTATTATACAATGATTTCGTAGTTAAACACGAAACATTTTTAAGTAAAACCTTCCAGCTTTAGGAAAATTTGAAAATAATCCATATATGTGTTGCATAATTCCAAATAATGAAACAACTTTAACATAAGAATGTGTCATATCACTAAGAGTAAAATTAAGATTATAATAAGTGCATAACATAGATAGTGCTCTTGGATTTATTTTAAGTATTTACTTTTGAACTCTTTGGTGTTTTTCGTTTCCATTGTAACCATTATCATAACCTTGACCCTTCATATCGTGGATATTAAGATCAAAAGACTTCAATGCATTCAATAATTCATTAAAATTATCAACCTAGATGTGTCATCTACCTTTAAAAACTCTAAAAAATACTCCTCTATTTTTACTTTGTTATTTGACACATTCACTTGTCATACCAATAGGCTCATTTGTTCTTAATGACTTAAATATGAGGTACAATTAAGAATTATAGAAATTATTTCACCTCTTTACTGATGTTGATGATAAAACTTCTAACACTATGGGCCAAAAGAGAAATCAACTCATTTTTAATTTTGTGACCAAGATAATGATGATGAATTTTATGATTTTAAATGTGTTTAACATGATCTTACATTATTACATCACATCAAATTCAACAATCATCTCAGTCATCCTAAAAATTAGTATTATTCTATTGGTAAAGTTTCTCATCGGATCCTTGAAAAGTCAAATTATATTTAGCAAGACATTTCATAACAAGAACTATTCTTATCAAGACTTTTCTTCAACATTCTTTCTCGTTTACAATTTCCTTATTTCAAATCTTTATCAACCAATTGATTTTTGCTCAATCTTACTTTTAGTTTATTCCAAGTGTTCATGTCAGTTAAGAATGTCAATGAGTCGAGTCGGACCTGAGCCGACAATCACGACAAGCCCATACTGTCCCGGATATTGAAATGAGCGTGTATCAATTTCAGTTATTTGAAGTTAAATTGTTTTGTTGCTTTTAAGACTAGCTAGCTGCTGGATGGTTTAGGTCCAACTTGCATGTGTATATATTTCTCATCCTTCAACTTGTGTAAATGTGCATATCTGAAATAAATGCAAATAAAAGTTTATAAAGGAGAAATGTAAAAAAAAAAGGAGATTCTTTTCTTCTCCTTAATAAGATTGAAACTAGAATTTAGCTTATTTAATTGGATTCCTAAGAAAAAACATTGCAGTTGATTGATTCCTTGAAATAACTCTCTGCCTTGTCTTTATCTTTTATTTCCTAGCAGAATCATCAAATTGCCCAATGGATGCTCAGAATCGATAGTTCAATGAGAAACTGCAACTATAAATCTTTTCCTGTTTTATTGAATAGATTTATTCACTTTGTAGTTTCCAATTCTTTTAATGAATGGGCTCTCACGCATGAAATAGGTATTGAATAGTCGTGATCCTTATTATGATTTTTGTAGTTAATTATAGTAATATGCATGTCTTTGTATAAATATGATATTAATGCAGACCAGGCCTAATTAACTAATAGATAGATTTGCCTAGCCTACATATAAGGTCATCTCGACCAACACTCTCAAGCAATGTGGAGTTATGATGCTCATTGCATCAATTCCCCCCATCGTAGAAGAACATGCGTCCTGCGTGTGGTTCGAGTCACCTTCTGCAAGAGGACCGCCCCAAACCAACCTCACAGACTCGTGTGAAAGCCTGACTCTGATACCAAATGATGCAGACCAGGCCTAATTAACTAAAAGACTAGTCTAGTAAATAGGTTTGCCTAGCCTACATATAAGGTCATCTCGACCAATACTCTCAAACGATGTGGCACTGTGATGCTCACTGCATCATATGCCTTTTTTATTTGACCTTACATATGTTAGATAAGATATTAATTGTACTGAATACAATTATTAACTTGAAATATTCCCATATATACTAAATAATTGTGTACAGAAACCAAGTTAAGAATCAAAATAAAATAGAAATATAATTAATGAATGTTATGCAGGTGAAAATTAGAGAACTTATGAATGAATGTAAAGCGTAAATATAGCCAAGAAGATGATTTATATCTAAGCTCAAAATAATCCAAATACATTTAACTCAGTCATTTAACTACATTTATAGTTGTTCTCGATGAAATTTCAAATCCGAACTCGTTGAGTAATGAGTAGTCCGATGAAATTTCATTAATAGCTGTTCATCACTGTGACGAAAGGATGGGCATAGTTTTATTATAATTTTGTAATAAGAAAAGAAACCAAAATCATTTAAATCTCTAAAATCTTTTTACTGAGCTCATACACATGCATGCAGGGTTGAAGAAGGACGTAAATCACGTAATAAGATCTTTCTCAACTTCTCTCCTGTTCTGTTACGTTCCCTCCCTTCTTTTTGGCCTTATCAATCGGATCTTCCATTTTCATTGTACCTATATCTTTTTTTGGTTTGTTTCATTGCTATCTTCCCATAAACATCCACAGATATAAGCTCGGCATACTGTCGCCATCTTTTTGTCTGATTATACAATCTCTGTTTTGTTTTTTCTTTGTTTTCTGGTTGAAGGGTTTCCATCAAGTTTTTGGACAGGAGTCATCATGGACCCTCGGACCAGGCAAGATTACCCGAGGCAGAAGAGCTCTGCTGTCCCACCTGCGACTCCATCATCACCGGTCGTATCACCGCTGCATCCCCGCCATGTTCGGACAGGATCGAGCGGGATGCCTAATGCCAGGAAAGCACACACAAAAGCTGCCGCACAGAGACTTGCTCAGGTGATGTCCCATCAAACGCCTGATGATGATGGTGAAGAGGAAGATGACCTATCGTATGAGTATAATCCTACCGGTAAAGGGAGCATTGGGCTTGGAGGTGCAAGAAAAATGGGCACGCGTTCTCCACTGGTAACGCTATTGATAAAATGGCATTTGCCAAATAAACTATCCGTTGGTAGTGGTGATGATTTAGTATTATCTAAACTGCAGACTAGGCCCACAGCACAAACTCACGGACATGGTCAGCCAAAGGGACTCCAATTTGCAGACGACGACTGTGAAAATGACGATATAAATGGGACAGTATCCATTGGGCTTGCTGGTGGAAAGGCTATGCCTTCCCGCTCTCCTCTGGTGATTGCCCTTATTACTCTCTTTTCTTGTGCTGTTCTAAGCCAAGCTAGATTCTCCATGTCATACCTTGTTTTTACTAAATTGCAGAGAAGGCCAGCATCACAAACTCATGCCCACCCAAAGCCCCTTCAATTCGCGGACGAGAACATTGAAAAGGATGATGATACCGTCCCTGTGAGTGGGACTGTATCAATTGGCAGTTCTGGTGGAAAGGCCATGCGCTCGGCCTCTCCTCTGGTGATTGTCGTCCTAATTACTGTTTCCTATTCTATTTGTAATCTCACATAGTTAAATAACTGTTACCGTCTAAGTTCTTATATATTTATATATAGACCGTCTAAAACATTTAAAAAAGTGCAGGCAAGGCCAGCAGCACAGTCAAAGGGACTCCAATTTGCCGATGAGGACAGTGAAAATGATGATGATTATGGCTCTGTCACTGGGACAATATCCATTGGGCGAGCTGGTGGGAAGGCAATGCAATCGCGCTCTCCTCTGGTGATTGGCCTATCTTCGTTATTTTCTCTGTTGTAATCTGATAAGCTTGATTGTTGATGAACTAACTAGGAAATTGATATTTCTTCTGTCAGTAAGTGCTTTGAGGCAGTTTTTTTTTTTTTTTGGGTTTCCCGGTTCTTGTTTCTTTCTTTGGATCACAACTTTCCCATAATTCAAGCAAGTGATCCTTCTTCCTTGCCTCAATGGGAGCTGCTTTTCTCATAATGAAACACTGCTTGCCATTTCCTTCCTTTCAGCTACCCTAACACTTTCTGTGACATGCCAGAGTTGTTAAAGTTAAGTTCTAATGAACTAGCTCTTACATTTGAAGCTACAAGGGAACAGTTCTTTATTGCTTCATTCACTTTGAAGTTTGTTTTAGAATTCTTGGTCAATTAATAACATAAGACTTTACAACTAGGATGTTCTCTCCCCATAAACCATTGGTTATATTTAACACAATTAGAGGTGAGCGTAGATGCTTAACCTTCCCTGGACCCTACTGTTTCACAGACTTCCCATATTGAAGAGAAAGTTGAATTGGGTGTCCTCTAAATCAAATTTAAGAAACACATAATTACTTGCTCGGCTACTTCTTCCTTGTTTTGTCTAAATTTCATGGTATTAGTGTGAAGTTGAACACCATAATGGAATGACCACGGGGACTTGTTGCAGGATGTTTTTAGATTTTGGAATTGGCATCACATAGATGTTCTCAATATGTAGATTTGTTGATATTTGCTTTCCGTTTATTCTTAGACGTCTCATTCTCACTTTGTACTTCATCATGGTTTCTAATAGTCACTTCGTAAGCAACAAGAGCCTTCATCTGCACAAGCAACACCTGGTGGGCGATCATCTGCACCAGCTAACCCTGTAGAAAACCCAACATCAGCTCATTTATCTGCAGCAGTTCCACCAACATTACGTAACCATTCAGAACGGCCGTTGCCTATATATACATCAACAGGCAGTCGGCCATCTGTAACTGTTAGCAGTGCAGAACAACCATCTTCTGCTCGTTCATCTTTGGCAACCACACCACCTCAGCCCACAAATCATGGGGAGCAACCCCTTTCTGCTCATTCTATTGCTGGCAGATCATCTTCCAATTCCATGGAAGAACCTCTTTCTGCTCGTTCCTTAATAGCTGCAAGGCCATCCGCCAACTCTATGGAACAACCTCTGTCTGCCAAGTCCATATCAACTGTCCGTCCAACCCTGAAGACGGTTCCCATGCCAACAAGTGTGCCCATCTCACTAAGGCCAGTCTCTCCTCTTTCATCAGGGTCTCCAGTGGACTTCCGGAAAGATAGAAGGTATGTTGATGCTCTCAAACTTTTACTTGTTTCACTTTGAAGAATGACGGCACCATTATTGCTTTTTTCTCTCACCAATTCTTACAGAAGCATGCTCGAAACTTATGGCCCCAAAAACAAAAGTGGTGTTGACTTTGAATATTATCCTTTGTATCTATTGATTGGGAACTGATCATTGAGGTTCCAATTTTTTAAGAAGTGCATCTATATTTTTTTAAGAGATTATATTTCCTTTGTCTAGTAGAATGGGTGGATTCAGAATGGACCACCAAATACCAATAATTCTGAAGCATTTCCCAGTGAAGTGTGTGAATGGTGCATGGACATTTCAGTTACCCTGGCTTTTACTTGGCAAATCTCATGGAACTATGTTTTTACTTATGGGCATACGAAGAGCAACCATTATTGCTCTTTTGCATTTGCGTTTCTCCATTCCTGCGTGCAATCTAAATTCAACATTATCAGTTGTGCACTGATAGGTCATCACATCTCAACAAATGGATGAATCACTTAGACCAACTGTGCTTTGGAAAGTTTAACCTCTACAGTTGGCCTTCTGTAGCAGGTTTTCAATAGATATGGGAAGCCTGAAGCTAAGAGATACGAGTAATCAGAATTCAGCTTCTGCATTAGAAGATGAGGTATGGTCGACTTGTTAACTGAACTGGGGCTTCAAAAACCCATGGTTGAACCGTTGTTTCCCTGATCATTTTGTTGTCAGAATAGTTGATATAGTTTTTTATCCTCTTCAGAAAAGTCATTCAGAATTTCCAAGTTTAATTACTTACAGTAAGATTTTATATTTTCAGAAAATCCATTAACTATTTCTATCTGTGCTGCAGATTGATATTCTGCAAGAAGAAAATGATACTTTACTTGAGAAGGTTGGCCAACCATTATTTTCAGTGTATTTTTCAGTTTTCTGCAACTTTATTATTCAGAAGTTCTAACGTAGTTATTCTCTTTGGATTGTAATGCTATACCAGTTTCACACACATATACCTTAGTACATTAGCTGCTAATTTATCAAATGAAGTGCTCAGCCATGTTTTCAATTGACTACGAGAACTATTTTTGAGCAATCTCTCACGGAGACTTGCTTTAAAACCTCATTGAAAAATGCATGATATCAGATTACTTATTTTATAAAATGATGTTTTTGGTTCTGTTCAATGACATGTACATTCAGCTTCGACTTGCAGAGGAGAGATGTGAGGAAGCAGAGGCAAGAGCTCAACAACTTGAGAAACAGGTACCTTCCTTACTGTTCATGGAGCTAATATCTCCGCAGCTTTGAGTAGCGTATATTCCTCCGTAGCTATACGGTCTTACAAATCAGGTTCAAACTTATGAAAAATTGAGACTGGGACCTCGCCCATAATATTGGTTCTTTTTTTCCAAAATTTCCTGTTATAGAAAAACTCAATTTGAAGTTCTCCCCTTACATTGAGGATGGACCTGTCTTCTCATGAACAATCATAAATGACTAACTCCATGGTTTGAATCTACTATTTTCTTTAATTAACACCTCATGACCTGCTTTCCTAAGGTTGCTGCTCTTGGAGAAGGTGTAACTTTAGATGCCCGTCTTTTAAGCAGGTGAGTATTTATATTAAAATCTCTTGATCTTACATTAAGATGATATCTCCGTTCATTAACATGTCCGTTCACTTTCCAGAAAGGAGGCAGCTCTGCAGCAGAGGGAGGTTGGTACTATTAATACTATTGTTAACTGTTCTGGTGCACATATGCCTGTCAATTGATATTTAACCAAGGAGTTGCGAGATGTACAAATGGTGTTTGGGTTGAATTATGCTTCCCCTACAGGCTGCTCTGAAAGTGGTGGAACAAACCAGTAAGGCAGAGGAGATTGTGGCCCTAAGGACAGAAGCTGAGGTATCGACAAAATGTATATTGTATGTTCGTCCAATTATTTTTTCTTTTATGCATTTCTTTATCATATTAGTAATAATATATTAGTCCTTTTCGATTTACAATTCTAATATTCCGAGGTAGGCTGCTAAGGTTGAGGCAAATTCTGCAATGGAGCAGCTCCATGATGTTAAAGTTGAGGCTCAATCAATTCGAAATGTCATGCAGAGAATGATGCTAAATAAGGAAGAGATGGTTGGTCAACACATAAACGCCACCCTCCACCCCCATCTTCTCCATTCCCATTTTCAACTATTGTTTTCTCATTCTTTGACTACTCCATTATGTCATAGTAACGTGATTTGCAGTTTTCATATTAGGAAGAGGTTGTTTTAAAGAGGTGTTGGCTTGCATGGTATTGGAGCTTATGTATTAAATATGGTAAGCTGTTTTGACTTTAGATCTGTATAACAAGAACTTCCCACGCTTTTATCTGAATGAATGGAGTTGAAACTTAGTTTCGAAGGTTTTTGTTAAGAAACTTCTGCAAATAGGTCAGTAGAAGAGGAAATAGAGGACAGCATAGATTAACCAAGATAAAGAATGCTAGTATTTAGGATTTTATTGACAAGGGAAGAAAATTTCCGACGACTAAAGGCCACATTTGAGAGGTGATCTACTCTCCCACTCTCGCAACCTGACAGATTATCCAATACCCCTTCCTACCTCACACATTCTTGCATAGAATCCTAACAAGCTGCCACCTCACTCCTCTATATGGTATTAGCATTCTGACAGAAAAACAAAGCTTTTAGCCTGCAGAAATGATAGCTGTGCCAGCTGTTGGTTCCTTCTTTCTCCTTTCATATTGTATACAAATAGGAGCATAACAGTTTTATGTGTTTTATTATTAGTTTAGCTCTGATCCTGTGGACTTCCGCTCATTAATAAGTTCTCAATTAGATAACAAGTTTCTTGATAATTAAGAAAGCCATCTTCAAAGTCTTTCTCCTCATTGTTTGTTCAACAAGGCTAGAAATTAGTTGGGATTAAGATATTAACCAACCTCTCTTTACCTCGAGGGGTATTTAACCTTACTATCCGATTTTTGAGATGGAATTGGTTAGTTTTCATCATCTTCAGAATTTGAATGTAGAGCTGTAGTGCAAAGTAAGTTCTCACAGAGATTACCAAATTTCAGGTGTTCATGCAGATATTGCAGGGGCAAAATACGAATACTGGTCATCCTTTGCACCAGCACCTGTCGAAGTTGTGTTAGCCTCGGCAGAGAGAGCTAAAGAAGATAACTCCTCACGTAAATATGACTCTGTTGTTCCTTTCTGAAAGTTCATATTTACTTTCATTTGTGATTGCTTTTAATTACTTTATGTGGTGCAGAACGCAGACACCGAGTTGTACAAGATGTGAATGAACTTTCTGGAGATGGTAATTTTGAAAGCGTGATACTTGTTGAAAAAGGTTTGCGGGAACTGGCTTCACTGAAGGTCTCTGTCAGACCCCATTTATCGATCATTGTTCAATCTAGTTGTCTTTAGATTTCTCCCAGCTTCTCGTATTTATTGATCCACTGACAAGTAAAGATTTGATGATGCAATGTTAAAGACTCTTGATCTTTGTTCCCTTGCCTGGTAGGAAGTAAGCAACCATCTTGAATGTGTCTTACTCTACTTTGAATATTATCAGCCACAAAAGAAGGAAGTTTGAACTTTGATGAGGATACATTGATGAGTTAAAAGTAGTTAGAGGCTCAATTCTTGAAACTTTTAAAAGTCAAAACTTTATGGTTCGGGCCACAACTGACAATATCCCTCAATGGATTCAACTGACTTCTTGTTACCATTACTTGTTTTTTATCTGCGGGAACAATTTCTCAAGCTTCCACTGATGAAACTGGAGAGAATATTGAGGAAAACCAAGTTCTGATATCAGTTTAAGTCTAGACAGGCTTAACAACAAGCTTCTCCTAACTGAAAGGAACATTTAGATGACCAATTCACATGGCTGCTAGAGCAGATAATACCTATTTGCTTGGCTTGATTAGGACTTATGGAACTAAAATTGCTTGGTTTACCTTTTGGCTAACTAGTTAAATGTTCCTTGCATTGAACAGTTTCTGAAATTTTCTTCCTTTCCTTATCTGAAGGTGGAGGAAGCAATAGCACTTGCCATGGCTCAGCAACGACGTCCGAATTTGATAAAATCAGGTCTGATTTAATTATCTTGTCTTTGATAACTCATAAAGAATAATAAGCGCTTGCAGCATGCTGTGTTCATTTTTTAGTTCTGATTATGGGGTTTAAGATTAGTTCAATGGCCTTCTATATGTATGTTTTGTTGGATATGGGGAGCTCACTTTCACAGAAGATCTACGTTATAGCCTAGCGATGAAACATACTTGTAGACTTTGATACCACACTTCAACCTAATATCTTAAGCTTCAAATTTATGAGTCCTTTTTATTTATATGTCCTTCACTAGTTCCATCTCTTTTCAACGTAAAATTTCTACTCACACTTGACATCCCAATAATTTCCCTCTCAAATGTGAACTTTCACATTGAAATTAGACTTTTCCTTGAGTGTAAGCCTTTTTCTTAGCAACTGACATCGCCAAGAGCCCTTCTACTCTACTAGTCTGGGCTTACCAGGAGTCTCCTTGCTCTTCTTCTTGGAGAGGCAACCACGGAATCCAATTATCAGCTCTATATTGGTCCCTTACCGAACCATCAGCTCTGATACTACTTGTTGGATTTGGGGACCCTACTTTCACGAGAGATCTACATCATAGGCCTAGTGATAAAACATACTTTTGGACTTTAACACCACACTTCAACTTAAAATCTTAAGGCACTAAGTTTGTAGGTCCTTTTCACTTATATGTCCTTCACTGGTTCCATCTCTTCCCAACAATGAGATACCTAACATTTTTTGACCTCTACTCTCTGCGCTTCTCTTATTTCATTCATTTATTTCTTGAAACAGCGTTTTCATTATAGTGTCTTGTACCTCTCTCTCCTCTTTTTAATAAATATTTCAGGTTACAAACATAAGAAAACTGGCTTGACACTGCCAAAACGTAGAACTATGATCTTATAATCTTATATGAAGTACAAAGCTTGCATTTTTCTGTACTTTCTTACCTATACAAAGCTTGCATTTTTCTTTACTTTCTTACCTTACGACATGTTCTTTCTTGCTATGGTTTCTTGTGTTTTTCCGTTCAGTCTATCCAAAGTTCTCTGTTTGCTGCTCGTTTTAGTGTTTAGAGTGTTCCATACGTAGTTCTATCTAACTGTGTCTTGATTTCTCCAGTAATGGGTGAAGATGAAGTGAAACTGCCCAATGAAGGGCAGTTTGAAGCGTTTGGTACGTTAATATTCTACCTTCTAAAATTTTCTTGTTATACACCACTATAAATTTCAAAGTGAGATGTCAATGCTGTAGTTGCAGGGATGCCCACTTCTTATGCATTGATACCGTATTTCCTTCTTTTAGCTTGTATTTAAGAACTTTTTGTCTCAGATTGCATATATTTGGTGTGTATGTATGCTAAAAAGATTACTTACATAAAAAATTTATCCACAGAATTGAGTCAAGAAGAGTCTGAAATTGTGCGTTTCAAACAGGTATGATGGCTTTTTTATACCAAGATAAATCTGAATAGTCCTTCCAACTTTTCCGGTTTTTCTTTTCTTGTTTGAGGCTTCTCCATCTAGACACCATTATTAAGATTGCACTTAAGGCTTCTAATGCACTGGGTGGCTTGTTACACGCCCCTTCCCAAAACATGGCCATTGCAAGTTTTTGGCCCCCATATTTTTCGACTTGGATGGACAATCTTGGGTCGTAAATACCAGAGCAACTTGGAATCTTCAAAAAAAAACCGGGATAAGTGTAATTCATGAAGTAAAAGGCTAGAAAGGGTCTGTGTTGTATTAATTTATGTATATAGCACTGCACATTAAGAAATGACTGCAGATTTGTTTTGTTTATGAACGCAAAAGTTGAAGCAAATGGATTTTAATTCGAATTTTGGTCTTATGGATGCCATATCAAATTCTTCAACGAGTTAACCTTGAAGATTAGGATAGGAAAAAGTACACAGTTGCGTTCTTTTGTTTTAAGGCATTGATATAACAAGGATTGTTGATGTTGTTAAATGTAGAACTTTTAGTTCAGTCACTGTTTAATTCTTGCTTGCTGCCTCGTACAGGCTTGGCTTACATATTTCTGGAGAAGAACCAGAGACCAAGGAATCGAACCAGACATAGCAGAAGAACGTTTGCAGTTCTGGATCAACCATAGGAACCAGAATTCCACTTCACTTGATGCAGTTGATGGTATCCCCCTTCCCGTATACTTCCCCTCCTAGATCTGCAAATTCATAATTTTGTTGCAAAACAAGCAAATTGGGTTGGTTTCCAATCTGCTAATTGCAGCCACCTTCTACCAACATGCTTAACATATAAGCCGGTGATGGAATGTACTGAAAGAAGTGAATGAAGGGACATAAACCAGTTTCTTGTCAGCAAGCTGGAATAACTCACGGATGGTGATTGAAGTCATAACTAACAGGGGTATCAAAAACAAGTTAACAAGCCTGTGGTTAGTGGTTGAGGAAATTAAAAGCCTTCTCCTACACCCAAAATTGAAATCTTGTTGAAACCTTTAGTCTTCCAATGCACTAAAAGAAAAAGATTAATTGTCTGGAACAGACAACAACGCAGAATAATATGATTTTCCTTGTGCTAGGGGTTAACTTGGGTGATGTTTTTCTATAATGGACAGTTGAACGTGGGCTTTTGGAGCTGAGGAAGTTGGGCATAGAGAATCAGCTGTGGCATGGTGCTCGCAGAGGGCTGGAGACAGAAACCAACTCCAAAGTTGATGTTGAGTTCGGCTTCTGATATATTTTAACGATTTTATTGGGACTAGTCATCTCTTGTGAATCTTCATTTCAGATGGGCATGAAAGCTTGCCTAGGCGCTGCAAGTGTATTTTGATAATCGACTTATGCACAAAAGACTCCAGGGTGGTCTTCGTAGAAAGCTATATATGCTTAGCGTAGGAGTACTTTGTAGCAATAGATGATAATTGATTCAACAGGAATAATGCTTCTATTCAATATTCATTAACTTGAATATTGGTGGTTTTAGTTCGTTATTCTTTAGTTTATCATCTTTGGTACGTAGCATCTACTAATAAGATCACTTGTTTCGGTGGACATTAAAATTACTCTCATAGTGAAATCAATGAGTTTCAATAATAATAGTAAGAAAAGATAAGCGTTTGAACAATTTAGTGTGCATCTCGATTAATCTTATCAGTTGATCGAGCATCGATAGAATTTGATGTCAAATCTACAGAATCTCGCATATATAAATAAACCTGAAAAAGTTCTCTTTAATTTCATCTATACAGCATCACTGATGTAAAGACTTTTAGAACACAAAATTGCATCAGAATTGACAAAACATTCTTGCATGATAATTAAGTCCAACACAACTTAAACTCAATTTTCCGTAACTCTGGCATTTACAGTGTTCACTTTCATACTTCGCAACCACACCAGATTATGACCATGGAAACAGCTGATTTATCTAAGGAAAACAATAGTACTACGTAGGAGCTAAGTTTATAATAAAAAGTTTAAAAGAATAGGGATATGCTTGTTTAGTGGGTATAAGAAAAAGGAAATAGGTATGAAACAAAAGTAGCTGGTTAGTAAACAACTATCATTGCAGGGTTGTTGATTTAATTACCCACTTTCGGGCAGTACTCCATTCCTCTCATAATCTACAGGAATGGGAGTGATTACTCTACATTTTCTCTGTGCGTTTTGGGCGTGAATTTAGGCTCCTTTACTCTCCACTTCATTCTTTCTCTATAAGCAAGTAATCAGCATATCCATCTTCGTTTTTCTTCTTACAAGCCACTTTTTTTCTTAATTTAGCTTATCAATCGATCCTCAAAACCTAAACCCACCAAAATTTAGTGCCTTTTCGCACTCAATTCACTAAAATGGAACTAAACACGCGGCCTTCAAAAGTTTGGTTAGGGTTTTTTATTGTTCTTGTTGACTTTTCCATGTTCTTTTGGTAGATTTATAGTGGAAAAGAACAGTCTCACGGTCTCATCACCTGATAAAATTAAGGATACTTATGATAATACTATTGGCAATTTTGGGATACCTCAATATGGGGGAAGTATGGCGAGTTTCGTGGTATATCCTAAAGAGAACCAAAAGGGATGTAGAGAGTTTGATGATTTTGGGATTTCGTTTAAGTTGAAGCCAGGAGCCTTACCCACTTTTCTATTGGATGATCGTGGAGGTATTTGTTCCTTTTATGTTTGCTTTTTTTTATTTGTAAATTCTCTAAAGCTGAGCCTTTTAGTTGCAATCTCGTGATTGCAACTAAACAAAAAGGAGGTTAGAAAGACTGGTGATTTAGTTTGATCCAGTACAAGCAAAGTTAGCATGCTTAGAGGAGATTTTGTTTCCCTAAAAGATAGCCAATTAAATTCTCTAAATTTGGATATTGAGCTCTCGGAGAATTACTTTTGTTTGAGAGTTGGAAGAGCAACTATTTGTGATTGTTCTGGGAACAGAGGGAAGAGTTGGGTGAGGAAGAACTCTTTTAGGTCTTTGTTTCTTTTGTTTTATAGTCAATTTTCACTTCATTTTCCTGTTAACCAACTGAAATGGTGTTTGATAGTAAATACATTGTTATTAATTGTTTATAGTATTAGGACTCTGGAACCTTTGCAATTTGGGATGTTTTGCACTATCTATTTTGTACTTTTAATTTTGTTCTTTCCAGGCATTTTTGACTCTTCCAGTCCTAAAAATGGCACCATAGTTAATTCCCTTACATCCAGTAGCTATAATGGGTCCAAGATTGTTATCATAGTTCTTGGGGCTATGGCAGTAGGCTTGTTCTCAATTTTTCTTTTCAATCTTTGTCATAAGAAGAAAAGAGAAGAACAGTATGCTCGTCTTATAAAGTTGTTTGAAAAGGATGATGAGCTTGAGGTTGAATTTGGACTCCGAGAATGATGTTTTTTCTGCCTAAAATTTGAATCGGATATGATCAAGGTGCGTTTATACTTGTGATATTGTTGGTATTTTGCCCATTTTTTATACAATAACTTGTGTGTGTAATTTTACTAGTTGAATTAAACTTTTATTTTTTGAGCGCTGCAGGCATTTCTATTATTCTTTCTGCATAGACTTCCTACTCGGTTACATGTTTTTTAATTAGTTTTCTGAACTATAGGCAATTGGGTTTACACTCTATCTTAATTAATAGTTGCTTGTAATTTCTGTATGAGTGGATAATAATCTCAACATGGTAATATGGAAATTAATCACTAGTTATCTTCTGCCACTGTTGTAATTTCTCACATGGGTTTTGGATAATTCGTTAAAATGTAATCAAATCAGAGTTGGACATACATTTCTAATGAGTTTTTAAGATATTACTTTATGTTGATTGTCAGATTGCTTCTTTGCATTGAAGATTTGGAATGCTCAGAAGGCTGGAGCTTCTGTTGTTCTTATTGCTGATGACGTTGAGGAAGCATTAATAACAATGGACTAACCTCAAGAAGATGGTTCATCAGCAAAGTACATTGAGAACATAACAATACCTTCTGCACTGATTGAGAAGAGCTTTGGTGAAAAACTAAAGAAGGAATTAAATAGTGGTAAGATCGTAAATGTGAATCTTGATTGGAGAGAAGTTGTCTCACATCCTGATGATCGTGTGGAGTATGAGTTATGGACCAATAACAATGATGAATGTGGGGTTAAGTGTGATATCCTGTTAGAATTTGTGAAGGATTTTAGAGGTGCAGCACAGATATTAGAAAAGGGGGATTGTATCTTAAAGACCAGATAGGATTGTGTCTTCATCTAGTGTCAAATTAAGCTGAGTGAAAGACCTGAACTTTGAACTCAATGTGAGTGGTGAATCTTGTACTTGAAGCCATTTTGAATCACCAGTCTCATTTCCTTTTCGAAAACCTTCTAGTCAGATGATCTTTTTCTATCCGGAAAATCATAGATTATAGTGCTAGTGCAGGTGATGGTGCTCTTATTAGTGCTTTAATTATTGAATGCTTCTGTGTTTGATAATCCATCATTTTCCTTGCCTTATTCGCACCACTTTTCTCGACTGAAATTAACCAGAATTAAATTTATTTTTTCTTGCTTCAGAAGTTGTGTCTTGTTATTAGAAATTGTCAATAATCCAAACTAGTTATTAATAATTATCTACTTTTGACTTTTGACATGAAGGGGTTAGTATGTATATGTAAAGAAGAACACAAGCAAGAAACTTTACACCATAAAAACTAATCTTCTTCTTGATCAGCTTTCTCTATTAGCTTTGTTTATTGTTTTATCTCTTTTCCACTACTATTATCTTGCTTTTCAACATGCCCTATTTATATGTTGGATAATTATTTTCTGAATTTTTTAATATAGATCAATATGGCTTGCCCCCTATTATTGAACGACGGCACAAAGTAAAGCAAGTTTCTATACTTCAACAAACAACAAATAATATGAAGGTTTTCTTATTTGCTATAGCAATGAAATAGTGGATATTATGGTTATTTCGATGAATTTTATAATATATTGATTAATTAAACTATATTTTGAGGATATTATGTAACTAATGATATGTTGATGCAAGAAAATATTGGAGCATTTTTTTCTTCAAAAACTATCGGAAAGGAAATTCCGCAATATATTTGATTTTAAACATTTTTGTTATTATAAATAAGGTGTATAAATTAAATATAATTAATTAAAATATATTTAAAATTTGATATAAAAAAATTAATAAATTTTTATTTCTTAACATTTTTAACAAACCAACCACCATCAATGGTAATGATAATCATTCATTCATCTTAACCAACCACTATAAATATAATAATTATATCCATTTCCATTCCTCACTATATTCTTTCTCATTCCTATTCCCATTCCCCTTTGTGAATCAAGCACCCCTATGTCTTTTCAATACTTTAAAAAACTTTAGAAAAACTCTTTGACCTTTAAAATTCTCAAAAAATTTCATTTTAATTTTCAATTTTTTTTAAAATTCACTCTCTTAGAGAAATACATACGATATAAATATTAGATGTGAACTAATCAAATGTCACTAATATAATATCTTAACTAAGCTCTTAAATTCAACTTGAACCAATTAATAATAAATTATTATTTTAGGTCAGTTTTATTAATTTAGCTTTGAATTTAAGAGTTAGATTGAATTATCATATAAGTAGTATTTAATTAGTACAAGTCTAATATTCATGTCATATTATTTTATCATTATTTTTTGGCCTATGTCTAAGAGAAGAGGTTTTCTAGAAAATTGAAAATTAGAAAAAAATTTCTCGAGAATTTTAAAGATTAAAGAGTTTTTTAAAAGTTTATCGTAATAAAAAAAGTAGGCACAATATATAGAAAATATCAAATATTGATTAACTCATATCAATTACAAATAAATAATATGGCTCTCATTTTTTAAAGTTGAAAATCTTAATCAAATGATTGTTTATAAATAGAGCTAATTACATCAAATCTTTCTATGATTCAATTTTTTAATCAGTTTCTAAATTTTAAAAACCATCATTAATCCTTTAGGCTTTAGTTTTTGTTATACCCTTCGATATATTAAAATATCATTTAGAATTACATGGCAAAATACATCTCTTGGTTGTGTCATTTAACACATGACATCGTGTTTCCATATACACGACGTTGCATAAAGAGTTCGTGATTGTTAGCAAGTGTTGAATCATAATCAAATATGAAAAGAAGTAAATATGGACAGAAGCAAACCTTTAGTGGGAAATTATAACCACCAAGATTATTATACTAATTGGAAGAGAAGTGAAGATTCCAATTGTGTTTCTCCATCCATGTAAGCTTACAATTATGTTTCTTCATCCAATGAGTTTGTGAAATTTTGGTTTGCAATTTAGTCGTTTTAGTAAGGGCTTAAAGTAGGGTTTGCAATTTAGGTATTATCATTTATTGGATGTTGAAGGTTCAATTTGATTAAGGCTTGAATTTGGGATTTTGGTGAAGGTTTGAATTTGGTGATTTTTATTAAGTGCCAATTAGGGGATTCAGATTAGGGTTTTATGCATAATTGTTTGAATTTAGAAGGTTTCAATTTAGGGATATATTCACATTCATACTTACTAAAATTGTCATATGGGTAGTATTTTGCTTCAAAATTGGGTGTAATTTGTAGTATTTGCATTGTTTGAATTTTAAGTTGATCTATTCACATTCCTATTTATTAAAATTGTCATATGGATAGTATTTTGTTTCAAAATTGGGTGTGATTTTGTTGGACCCCGATTTTTCTTCTTACTATATGTTGGGAATTAATTTTATTTTTGCTGCGATTAGGTATAAATCATGA
>JANZXR010000170.1:11921003-11946315 GCA_027575705.1 Erythroxylum echinodendron | reverse complement strand
TAAGAACTGTATGGTTGATTTGAGATTCTGAAATGCATGTGTAAAATGTTTTTTTTTGTTTGTTTGTACTGTCTTGTATGGTATCCACATATCTTCCAGGGAGTATTATGTGGGTGTTACAGGTTCATTGAATACTCCATTTGTTGACTTTCATCTCCCTCTGTATTGAAGTCTCCTTGGTATCGGCTTGATGACGTGAGTTCACCCCGTCGTTGTTCTTCGCTGGTGTATTGTGGACCCATTTGGGTTATTTGTTGGTGTCGATCTCCTTATTGTTGAGGTTTGTTTCGGTTTATCTGGTCTTGAAAAGGTGGGCTGAAGCTTGGTTGATTAGGGATTCCACCGAACCCTTTTTTGGCCATTGTATCAACTTCTTGGTTGAATTCTCTGTTGACGAAATTGAAGATGACTTCTTGAAAGTCTTGTTTGAGGGTTTTAATGTCCTTTAACCGGGTGAAGGCGTTCGCTGGTGGTGGTTTGTGACAGGTTAGAAGTTGAATCGCAGTCCTCGAGTTTGATTCTACGATTAATCTTGTAACCCTATGTGTTTTTGCTAAGTCGAACCCTAACTTTATTGCCCACAATTCTGTTTTCAAGGGACTGTCAGATCCGGTGGCCATAGTGGCTACCCTTAAGGTTTTTCTGTCCGGATCGTGAAGGACTGCTGCCACTGCCCCAATCTGTTGTGGTCCCCTACATGCTCCGTCAGTTTTTAACCGATGATTAGTGTGGTTGATGGGTAGTGGCCGGCTTTGATTGAGGTCTTGAGGTTTGATTCTCTTATGACTCCCTCTATGGTTGTGGGTCTTGAAAGCTCGCTCATTTTCCTTGGCTATTGTTCTGATTCGATTGAACATGGCAAAGGAGTTGTGTTCCTTTTGTTAGAACACTTCCTCGTTCCTTGACGTCCAGATGATCCAGAGCGCGAACATGAACCATTTTTTCCATTGGATCTGTTCCTGCACATAATGTGAATTAATGTTAGTTTGGAGCCATTTTGTTGTATGACCTTCATCCCAGAAAATGTCTGGGAGATTTTGGTTGAGTCTTCTCCATGTGTTCCTAGCCTTGACGCAGTCCCTGAGTATGTGAATGGTTGTTTCTGAGCTGCCACAACATTGGCAGTTTGGGTTTGGCGTGAAGTCGAGTGATGCCCTCTTTGCATTAGTCCACAGTGCTCCTTTAATTGCTTTCCAAATGAAGAATTTGGTTCTTTAAGAGACTTGTATCTCCCATAGTGTCTTGTACTCTGTATTTTCTGGTGCTCATGAATGGGAGCAAAGCATTTTGTATGTCGAACTTGCTGTGAAGAAACTATACCTCATTAAATTATACAATAAACATAACTCCACACTAAGTTATCTATGTCAATCAAACATATAAAAAAAATTATACAACTTTATACAAACTATATCCTAGACGTCATAAAAAATATCACTACATTATACAAAATATACTCCTAAATTATAACTAAAAAACATGTTAATACATTACGAAAAAATGTCACTATATTATACAAAAGAATATCACTTCACACTATAGTAAATACCACTACAATAAATACTAATGCACTAGGTTATCCTTAGCAAGCAAATAATATGAATAACAAAACCATATGGTTCAGCCATTTGATTGGAAGTATGAGCGTATTATTGCAATATTTGGATTAAACTAATGTGAAAAACATTTGAAAATTAAAAATTTACTAATGAAATGAAAAGACATTCACGGGCATTCGAAGAATCCAACTCTTTACCTTTCAACCCGAAGCGAAGATCGTACCATAAAACCGAATGCCTTTGTCGATTCCACCGTGCTCCATATTCCACAACCGTCGTTGTCTTCACACCAGCGTTTCTTCCCACTAGCACTATTTTTTCAATAAGCATCATTATGAGTTTAGGCTTCATCTGAAAGATTTGGATTTCTGTTCACGTCAGTCAGTGACAACCTTCGATCAAAAGTTCCAATTAAATGTTTGTTTTTGCGTTCTCTTTTCTTCATGTTTATCTTCCTCCTTCATTTTGTTTCACTGAAAATTTTTATTTTCTTTTCTTTCTTGGGTCGTCAGTTCATATTCTCGCAGGCGAAATCCTTACCATGTGCTTGTTCTTGTGAAGAGCTTATTTGATTGCGAGAGGGAAAACAGATAAGTATGTTGATACAAGTGCTTGGCAAGGTTTTCAACAATGGGGTACTTGCAAATAGTGGACACAAGTTAAGGCCTTTTCTGTACGTGCCCGCTTTTGGATTCCATCGTGGACAGGTATGCATGCTCTTTTGGTTCCGTTTTATGGCTTCCTCATTTGGGTTTTCTTTCTGTTGTCTTTATTTCTTCCTTATACCTCGATTTCTACAATACCCATCTGCTGTATGCAGGGATTTTATAACGTTCCATCTTTCTCATTCTTTACTGTTTTTATTTCTCTACTTATTCTCGAGTGTTAATCACAATTCACTACAGCAACCCCTTTCTTGTTAGTCCAATAAATTTTACTATAGTTGAGATGAAGGTGTTGCACTGTAGTACAGAAGCTTGAGGTTGTGGCCCTTACTCCTGGTTGAATTATTGTTAATTGGGTTTGGAAAAGAATTTCGATAGAAGTGTCAAATTTGTCATACGCTTCAATGCAGATTTTGAAACTTTAAAATTCAACACTTGATTCATTCAAATCTACGTCTATCTGCTTGTACTTGTGACTAATAATATGCCTCTACTAAGTGGGTGTGATCACTGAAGAACTTATATTGGTTTTAGAGAGCAAATGTCATTAGTTTTGATCACGGAGATGGAAAAGAGTTGTAGGTACATCAGAGTGGTTTGAGTCTTACATTGTGATAAGAGGGGAAGACATTCACTGCTTTCTATATTGTCATACACTTCAATGCAGATTTTGAACCTTTAAAATTCAACACTTGATTCATTCAAATCTACGTCGATCTGCTTGTACTTGTGACTAATAATATGCCTCTACTAAGTGGGTGTGATCACTGAAGAACTTACGTTGGTTGAACTTAGAGAGGAAATGTCATTAGTTTTGATCACGAAGATGGAAAAGAGTTATATGTACATCAGAGTGGCTTGAGTCTTACATTGTGATAAGAAGGGAAGACATTCACTGCTTTCTATATTGTCATACACTTCAATGCAGATTTTGAACCTTTAAAATTCAACACTTGATTCTTTTAAATCTACGTCAATCTGCTTGTACTTGTGACTAATAATATGCCTCTACTAAGTTGGTGTGATCACTGAAGAACTTATATTGGTTGAACTTAGAGAGCAAATGTGATTAGTTTTGATCACGGAGATGGAAAAGAGTTCTATGTACATCAGAGTGGTTTGAGTCTTACATTGTGATAAGAGGGGAAGACATTCACTGCTTTCTATCTGTTTTTTAATTGTCACATTTTCCATCGATTGTTGTAGGGAAAGATTCCAAATGTAGGAATCTCTGTATATTTTACTCTTCTTGTTTTAGAAAATTTAGTCTGTTAATCATTTGGCTCTCCTAATGTAACCTTATTATAAGCCCATTCTTATTAGTATCTATTTTGCATTTATAAAGTTTTCCACAATCTTGCTTCCAACAAATTTCATAAGGGAAAGTGTTTTGAGGATTCATACACTACATTTTTTACTACATTTAATTCTAGGTTTACTGTGCACCAAGAAGTTTTTTTGGGGTCGAAGATTTCCTCGATGATGATAACAGCAGGCCGTATACCTACCAGAAGGAGAAAAGGCCGAAGAATCTAAAGAAACATATATCATTCAAGCAACGAACAGTTGCTTACATGGAGCCATTTACACTTGATGTGTACATCTCAAAGAGATTTGTTACTGCATCCCTCACTCACAGGGTCACATGTAAGCAGGTTGCAGTTGCTGGTACTAACTCTAAAGATGTAAAAGCCGTACTCAAATCTCGCTCGGACATACCTGCTTGTTTGGCGATTGGGCGGATTTTGGCTGAGAGGGCTAGAGAAGCTGATGTGTATACTGCTTCCTACACTCCTAGGGAGAGGGACAAATTTGAAGGAAAAATCAGAGCTGTGGTTCAATCTCTTATTGATAATGGGATTGATATTAAGGTTTATCTTGACTGAATAATTTGCTTCTCTTTTTTGTTGACAAGACTGGATCATAGGAAAATAGTTCTTGCAAATTCTAAATTTTATCAAAATATGCGTACTTGGCTACCATAATTAGAATTTGTGATGCCCCAATAACAGCATTTGCAGGTCTGCTTATGGGCATATGATCGTTGAGGACCAAGTTGGTTATTTTTCAATGCTGATATCCAACAATGTAATGTAGATCTTATCTGCCTTTTAGCCGTAGAAAGTTCGGAGTCACCACTAGATCCCTTAGTAGAGGCCACTTGAAACCTTTGAAGTGGAGGCATCTTGGTCAAGTCTTAAGTCAAACTCCCATTATTGATAAAACAAGGTAATTTAGGGTCCATATGATTATGCTTCTATTTTTGTTTTATTATTCATGTTTTTGTAATTTATGAAAATTATTAAAAAATGTTTTGGTTTTGGTTTTCTTTTTCTTTTTCTTTTTGCATAATCTGATTAGTTGTCTTAGAAGAGGTAAGGAATTAGTGTTCAAATTCAGAGATTATGATAATTAGTTTCATTTCACTGGTGGGTGGTCTTGATATAAATCTTATAAGAGGAAATTAAGTTCGTTGATTTAACTTACTCGTAATTGGAGAAATTAATATTCTTAAAAATTGAATTCATTTACTAAATTTAAGTCTATCTCAATTTTTTTCTTCTGAAAATAATTGTAAATAACAATGAAATAATAATAGAAATTTTAAAAAATTATACTTGGAAAATTCAACAAAATCAAATATATCGATAATTAAAATTTGGCTTTTCCAAAACGAATGGACTGTATCATTAAAATAGAGGAACGAGATGTTCTACTTCCAAAACCCTTTAAAACTCCCAAAGATCAATCAATAAACCTAAGGATAAAATTTTCAATTATATGTCTATAGGATTCGTGCAACTAATAGTAAAAGAATTAAATACTTTAATATTAATGGTATTTAATATTTTCTTTTATGTTTCAATAGAATCTAGCCTTTATATCATTCCTATTTTTTATTTTTATCTAAACTTAATGGTAGATAAAAACACTATAGATGCTTTCGTATTACAATCAACTCATAATTATGAGGCGAATCTAGGATTAATTTCCTTATCATTAATCTCTAAAATTTATTACAAAGTCAAAAAAATCTTGATATATAGTCAAAAAGGGAAAATTTTATGTTTTGTAACTTGATTTAACAAAATATAATATAATAGTAGCATCATCCGTAAAATGGAAAGATATAACCCTTCCAGAAGGATGGATACTTGAAAGAGCAAACTAATTATATCCCTCTTATGCCTTTAAGCCTTAATAGTTAATACATAAACAAAAAATAAAACAATTTTCTTTTAATAGAAAAGCAACCAAGATTTAGGATTGATGACATGCTCCCACCTCCACAATTGACTTAGGAGGAATTTCTAGGATACCCTCAATTATAGATATCTATGATAAAAACCTTTTAGGATATTCAACCTTGGATATCCGAAGCTCTAGTATGCAAGGACTAAATTAGAACCAGAAATTTTTGATGAACTAATGAAGGATCTAATCGAGGTTTTGATGATAACAAAATATAAGTATACTAACGAGTTATAATGTTGTTGATAAGAAGGAATATGAGAGCAAAATATAACCCTATCAAAGGATTATAAAAGAAAAGACTATATGTAATCTCCAACGTCAAGGTCAATTCAAGAAGAAGATCAAGATACATCGAAGTTAGCTCATCCTAATTTTCTTTGAGAGTCTAAAAAGCTCATCATAAATAAAGAGTTAATTTCATTTTATTACAAGAGTCTTTATATTCATCAAGAAGTATTGAAGCTTTTGTTTTAATATAACACCCTCTTGATCTTTCAAATAATTTTTTGAAAACTTTTTGAGAAGTGTTTTTGATCATAATGACATTAATTAAATGACGTTTGAGCATTTGAAGGTGTTAATATTATGTATTGGGGTGATTGGTCGACCTATATGAGTTAATGGTTGATGAATATAAATTAAAGTTACTAAATTTGAAGTATTAAGAGTATGTTGTAATACTAATTGATGAATTGGTCAACTAGTATCCTTTATTGATCAACCATTGTTCCCTTGACTAGTGAATCTAGAGCTATTAATACATAATGGTCAACTAGTATATTATATTGTGCAAATAGTGCTTCATATATAACCATTGTAACGATTATTTCTCGGTTGCAACAACTATTTGGGGTCTCAAAATACTATAAATAAACATTTTTTTCTCCTTTGTTTTAGCATTAAAAAGCATTTAAGTGTACTTTATACATATTTCTAAGTATTTTTCATTCACTTGAGCATTCATTGTCTCATTTTAAGTATGTGAGTCATTTGTGATTATCAAAGTACCTAAGTGAGCAAGTTTGGGTTTTTATCTATTTTTAGGGTTTGTGATCATTGTATTAGTTTTATCTAAAAGTGGTTTGGGTTCCTCTTTTGATTGAAGAAAGATTTAAAAGGAAATAAAAGATTTTACAAAGGTTGTTTCTTTGCCTTGAAAGAATAATTATAGTGGAAATCTAAAATGAGTCTTAAAAGTAGACGTAGGTAAGAAATGTTTTCTAAACCACTAAATCAATTTGCATTTCTTTTCCTTTACTCTTTACTTTATTGTTTACAAGTATAATGAAATTTCTTTACTTTTACTTTATTCTTGCATTTGTGATAATTTGTAAACATTATTTTTATAAGTTAGTATGCTTTAATTATAATCTTAAATTCACTTAATCCATCCCCTCTTGGGTGCCATTGGGGAACAATAAGTGGTACTAGAGTAGGTCTATAGGGCTAACATTTCAAACAAAATGGCATACTTATGAGCATCTTCATCATCCTTTAACTAAGAGGGTCAAAACATTAGTAGAGCAACTTTCTTTGATGGAAATGACTACCTTTATTGGAAAACAAAAATAAAAATTTTCTTGATGGCAAAAAATGCCAATTTATGGGAAATTGTCTCAAATGTTCCATGTATTTCGACTAAAATTGTAGATGACAGAAAAGTTCCCAGGTTGAAAGAGGAACGAAATCTCCAAAATAAAAGATTAATATCCTTAAATAGTAAAGTTATCCATATTTTATTTCGTAAAGTGGGAAGAAATGAATTCAATAGAGTTTTCATGTGAAAAAAGTCTTACAAAATTTGACATACATTAGAAGTTACTCGTAAAGATACAAATAAAGTTAAGGAAGCAAAGTTAGCATGCTAGTTCACCGATATGAATTTTTCTAAATGAAACATGATGAAAGCATTTCTAGCATATATACCAGATTCATTGTTATCATCAATGCTCTCAAGGGTATTTGAAAGAGCTACACCAACATTGAAATAGTAAGAAAGTTGCTTAGGTCATTACCGAAAATATGGGAAGCTAAAGTAATGGTCATACAAAAAGTTATGGATCTAACAACTCTACCATTAGAAGAGCTTATTAGATCTCTTCTTACTTATGAAATAAGGCTACAAGAGACGAAAGAAGAAAAGACACTTTCGAAGAAAGAGAATTTAGCATTCAAGGTTACAAAGGAAGAATCAAGTGAAGAAGAAGAGACCTCATTTAGTAATGATGAAGAATAAATTGTATTAATCATAGAATATTCAATAAATTCTTGAAGAAGAACTCCTTAAAGAGAAAGGACTACAAAGGTAGTAAGATAGATTTAAAAAATAAATCAAAAAAATTTATTTACTTTAAATGTATGAAACCTAGATGAATTAAGTCTCAATGTCCTTTTCTTAAAAAAACGACAAATATGAAAGAAATGACAAGAAGGAGAAAAGGGATAAAGGTATAAAAAAAGAACGTAAAGCCTCCACTTAGGATAACACAAGTTACTCGAAAGTGAACATTCGGGAGGAGATGCAGCCCACAAATGTTTCATGGAAAAAGAAGATGATAAGGTACTCTTTAACTCTAAAATATGTGATGATAATAATAGTGACATTGATTTGACATATGATGAATTTATTGAGAGTCTTGAAGTTATAAGCAAAAGTAAAAAGAAAAAGTTATCTTTCAATCTCAAAGAAGTTCAAAAGAATCATGCATACGTAAAAATGAAAAGATAAAGAGTGAATTATATAATATCGTAACTTCTAAAAGTGTAGCTATAGTGGATAATCGTAACTTAGATGTTTTAAAATATGAGAATGATTAATTAAAGTTGGCTTTCCCAACGACTCATTGTCTAAGTTCACAAAAGGAAGCCAAAAAATAGAAAACATGTTAGGAGCTCAAAAGAGTTCTAATAATAGACATGGAATAACATATAGCCATGAGAATGCTTCCAACACCAAAGCCACTTTTTGTTAAAGCAAAGCATTTACATAATGATGAACTAATGCCTAGGATGAAAAATGAACATGGAACATCCACATCCAAGCACACACTTGACACATCCACTAGGGATCGCATTAGCCTCATATACTGGTGATAGTTGCTAAGAAGAAATCAAAATGCTAGAAGATAATGCTAAAGATAAGGGTATAAGGAATGTTTTGTTTCTTCTTATTTTGGTGAAAATAAACTATGCTGAGCGAAAAAAATGATCAAGATGAATAATATTTCCTAACATAAGAGTAGAGAGGAACTACAAATCATTATATCCTAAAAGGGAAAGTGTTCAACGAAAGAGACAAAATTATGTTTAATAAAAAATTATGGAAATGAGGAATAGCATGAGGCCATGAACATCATTGTGTTTTCTATAGACCTCTACATGAAAGCTTAACACAAACATAATCTCAACTTTATCAAGCACAAAATATAGATAAATGGTATATTCGATGCTATAACTATAGTATGAAGGATGTTCAGTAGAAGGTATGTCTAGGATCTCATTTATAAGATCAAAAGTGAGATGAATGTCAATATCATGGACTGTGGTAAAGATTTGGGTGTCACCCCAAATTATTTTAGGATGGATATTTGTATAAAAAAAACCTAATATTAGTAGGACTGATATGACAGGTCTTGGTAAGAAGGGATTCCCCCATTGATCAATGAAATACAAACAGGGTTATAATCTTTGAATTGTTCCAAACTAGAAAGAGAGATATCATAGTTCTCATAAAGATCCTAAGAAGCATAATCATAAAACTTATGCGAGTTAATATCAAAGTACTTATCCTCGCTAGGAAGGAGTATAGGAGGAGGAGGAGTTAGTGATCTCTCTTGAATTCTACAAGTCTTAGAGGCTATACAAGTAGTTCTAGCTCAAGTGAGAGTCCTAGGCAAAAGATTAAGGTTCCCTTTAGTTCTTGTCATAAGATTAAAGGTACGTAACAAGGTTAATGATAAAGGAAAAGGTCCGCAAATAGAATAAGGATTTGGTTATAGAGGATCACCTATAAGATAAAAATAATACTTCTGTAATTTCAATTCTACAAACTTCAATTATTCAGGAAACATTATATGGAATAGATAAGTAATTCCAAAAAGGATAGATATGAATAATGCAAAATGGAAAGTGAAAGATGTACATAAGCAAAATGAGTAGTTTGTTAAATATTGGAAGACTCATAATCAACGTGTATAAGATTTGACAATAACAATAACAATTCAATAAAAATTTCGTTCATAGGTCAGGTCTGGAGAGATCCAGTAATACATAACTTTACCTTTAACTAGTACAGAGGTTGTTTCTAAATAGCCAAATTGAAAAAAAACAAAAATAATCATAATAAAATATAAAATAAGTAATAAACTAAATAATACGATAAAGATATACCATAATAATAATAATAATAATAATAATAATAATAAGTAGGGAAATGTTTAGGCTAAATCATTAAGAGGTAAGTACTAAATATTTAAATGTTTAGGCTAAATATAAGAGAAAAATGCTAAAAGACTTATAAGAATGACAATGATCTCTTTGTATGAAATCTTTTATCCGTATCTTAGTACATTTAAGTTTTCTATTGTGGATCATATCTTTGGTTACTTTAAGTAGAGTCATATAATTTTTGATCACCTTCTCTCAATTTTTCTTAGTCCTCCCTTTTTCCTTTTACAGTATATAAGTCCAATCTCCTCGAATCTTCTCACTAGAGTATTTAGGTGTCTCCTCTTAACTTGTCCAAACTATCTAAGCCTTGTCTCTCTTAATTTTTCAATAATATTAGTCACCTTTAATTTGTTTCTTACCATTATATTCTTAATCTATCTCTCTTATTAAAGTTATACATCCAATGAAACATCGAACTCTCTACCAATATTGGCTAGGAATTGTTCTTCACCTATCGAAGAAAGAAGATAATAAATTTTCAATTAGAGCTTAGAAAGTAGACACAGACGAAAGATTGTTTGGCTAAACCACAGTAAGTCAATTTTGTCTCTCTTTTTTTATTTTCTTTCATTTATTGCTGTGATTGCTTTATGATTTATCATTTGTAATTCATTTATTAGTTTATAAATAAACAAAAAGTGAAAACAAAAAATCAAGAGAAACCTCTCAATCACCCTAAATCTTTTGGCGATTCAAGTAATTCATGATCTATGGTTTAAATTGGATTTTTAAAAAAAGGAAAAGAAAAATCGGTGCCACTGCCCCTCCCTGCTCAGATTTGCTTATTGTAAGATTTTTGGGAAGAAGAAGCATTGAGATAAATTTGCATTTTAAGAATAGAGTCAGTTTAAAATCAAATACCTTTCATCGTTTGCTGACATAAACATGAAATAGATTACTTTCTCATAAAATTTCTCATGCTGTTTCTACAAATGAGTTGTGTACATTCACTTCAATTCTACTCATTGCAGGCCCCGTGTTTGCATTGCAATAAGCTGCTACTTGCCCCCTGAGAGTATAACGATAATTCTCCTTTTGAAGCGCCAGCCAACCATCTATAAGTTAAAGCTCGGATACTAGTTACAAACATCTCATCTGGACTTTGGCTTTCTCCGCACAAATGAAGGCCTTGTTGAGAGTGGAAATATAACCTCATACACGTTGCCGAAAAGCCCCTTATCATACTGATTTTTCATAGAAACTTCGGCATTTTCTAAGGGGGATCTGCGGCAAAAAGCTTTGGACTTGGTCTCTGGAGGCTTTGATTCTCTGCTCAACCCGCTCATACTTGCTTTGAGTGCAGCTGTACTAGTTCTTGCTTCATTCATCTTCTTTTGCAAGCTTGTGTAATCTTGCCACTTGAATGTCTGTATTTTTGAGGTTTATATGGAGGCGAATAAGCAACTGTTGTGGGTCTCAGTAATGAAGTGAATTTACAGTCAGAGGAACATACAGAAGGCACAAATTATAGCTGCAGCAACAGCAAAGTGACAGCATATGCTTGTAGAGCAGCAGAACGATAACTTTTAAAAGAAATTTACATATAAAATCTATACTTCTAAGAATGTAAAGTTCAACCGATCACATGAAGATATTTACAACCTTACTCATTAATATCAACATAAGATGTTGCTAAATCTGGGAACAACACCATCAACAATTGCCTGGGTTAGGAATCACAAGATCGGTTTTTTAGTAGTTTCTAAAAGAATTTCATGCTTTCTAAATTATCCAAACAAAATATCAGTTGAAATTATGGGTATAGACAATGTTATCGAACCGGTGTGGAATAGATGCAGATGTCTAGCCACAGTTCTCGATATTTCATACATTGACTTTCATTTTCCTTTCTAAAATATCAATCACTCATTTAATTCTTTGGTTATAGCTCAAAAAATAGCTCAGCAGTGCAACAAAAATCAGGATTGTAGACCTCATCTCCAGAGCACCAATGCTCAATTTAAGCCAAAGACTAAAATCTAAGAATGCCACATATATTATTGGTCATATACTGCCTGGACACATTTGCAATTAAAACACAGTAATGACTGAGAATAGGTTAAGCAAACCCAACCTCGTTTGTTGTTGTGTTTGTAAGGCAGAGATGTGCATGGTATCCAAAGAACCCCACCAATAATAGAGATACAATGGCCAGAAATACCATAAGAAGTATCTGGGTGTTATATGAGCCTAACAGCCACTGTAAGAATCAATAGCCATTAATCCAAGTAGTACACAAAAAGAGGCCATCAAAGTCAGAGTGGAACCAACACTGGGAATTCTTTCTGTGTACCCACCTGTGCAATATGGGGAGCTAAACCAAGAAAAGAATTTTCAACACCATAGTAAACTGGATAAGACAAAAGAGCATGTCATCCTCACATTCCTACGTCCATAAGAAAATTGGTAGACAAAGTAGAACGTCTTACATATAAGTTGACTTTACCTGTTAAAATATAAACCACTCTTAATTCCTTCAATCGGCCAGCAAGAATCAATCCAAGGCCAATTGTTCCATACACACACAGAAAAAAATGCCTGGGAAGAGTGACAATTTTTTGATGCCAGAAAAAAAGACAAAACGATAAGAGTATCAGAAGACATACTCAGCTTATCAAATATCAGACAAAAATTGGAATGACCATTACCAAATTTCAAGCCAATGATTAAAGCTGGTAAACACAGCAAATTTAAAAACTCAACTTTATCATGAAGTAATTGCTAAAATTTGAAAATTGAAAGATGTAAACGTTCCTTAATATCATGTCCATACATTCATTGAGCATGATAACAGGTCAAGGAAATTCCCATCTTACAAGAATGTACAGCCAAATCTAACCCAAATTTCAAGATCAACATTCACATCATTAATAATCATATAAAATAAATATCTACTTGATCCTCATTATTCTAAAATTGCAAAGACGATTCATTATAAAAGAAACTATAAGAAAAAATTTTGCCTGAAAAAGTTTTATAAGTTTGCCTAGCTCAAGCAGTATTTGTTGGTCACAATAATGATATAAACCTTTAAATGCCTATATAGAGTTGACACAACACTCACCACAAAAGAAATGCCAAGAAGTATCGGGTATTTCTCTCCCCTATACAATTATTCTGCAATGATGAAACAACTTTAAGAGGAAATGAAGAGGTCTTGTTCCAGAATTCACCAAATACAAGAAGTCATCAAAATTGTCAAATAAGACATATAAGGTAAAAAAAAACAAAGAAAATGGAATGCAAACCATCCATCCACAATGATGGTCAAAACGGGCAACACAGCGGTCACATATGCTGCAGTGCTTGGACCTAGCAGGTCTTCATAACAAGAATATTACGTTACAACAGTTGAATAATAAAAGCTTAAAGCAGGTCTTTGATGTAAAATCAAATTACTCACTTAGGAATTTTGCAAGTAGAACATTCTTTCTCTTTATATATGATATTGTCATAGGGATAGGCAGAGAGAAATTCTGAAACATTATCAGCCTTCACAGTTCCTGGATCAGAAAAGCTTGTCAATAGAAAGAGTAGAACACCAACACCAACTGCCAGCATGCTTGTGTATCTGTCAGAATATAGAACAACTGAATGAAGCTTGAAATGCAATCACAGGAAGGAACTAATTTTCTTTCAAAATGAAATTTCTATTATTGGCACATACATGTGAACGTCACTTAAATAATACCCAGGAATATAGCTGAAGGATGATTTGGCAACAAAGTAATAAGTTCCTCCGAGAATCGCTAAATATATAATCTGCAGTTACACAGCAAGTGTTATATCTAAGATATATTTGTTTTAATAAAAGACTGGAAGCACTTAAAATTTGGATTAGCTGTGATTCTTAACAAACATATTCATTTCTCTTAGGAAATCTAACAAGACCCCAACACCCAGAATATACGTTCTTTCATTCCAGTCAACTCGGTTAAATCTTAAATTCAAGGATCTCTACATGTTTGCTAAAATCAGAGTTCACTTAGCATAACTGCATAATAATTTCATTCTACTGTCGCAATTTTATGCATTCCTTGATATCCCAGTTACTATGCTTTCCCCTAACCTACATCTAACTCATAAGTTGCAACTCCATCCTTCAAAGGCTCATAGACCTTATTAAGCGGAAAGCTTTCTGCAAACTGGTTGCATATGTAGCTCTTCTTACTTTCATTTAAATAGTATAATACAAACTAGGGGGATAGTTAAGTAGAGCAAATACAATTTCTAATAAGCATCTGATTCGACTCTAAAGAAGCATAAAGGCACTCATTTGAAAGCACAGAAGCGCTAAGTACATATAATTGTCTATATTGCATACAAAGAACTCGAAGATACAGAAACTAAACATGCAACCAAAAAAAAAAGTAAAAAAAAAAGATCGTCCCTAACGCGGAAACACAATCCAATCCACAGCAAGCAAGACGGCACGCATGAGCAATCGAACTAATTGCCTTCGAAGACACACGAAAGCACTACAACACGCTTCGCTGCTATTTATATCATGACAATCAAGCCATACGCAGTTAGACAAAAGTACCTGTAATATAGGATTAGGTCGATCACAGCAGAACTGCTCGATAGATACAATAACATTGGTGCCCTTATTCCCAAAAACAGTCCCAACAGACCTCCTGACCAAATAAAACTCAACAATTACACAAGTAGTGCCTAATCAGACAGCAAAAGAATTGAAAAAATGTGTACAAGTGTGTGCACAGGAAATTGGGAGATTGAAGAAATACAGGAAGTAATCGTAAGCGCCAAAGGTGAGAAAGTAATGGAGGCGCTCAATGGGAGTGCCTTGAAAGATAGGCCATTGACCGCACAGAAAAGAGATCGTCACTAGCATGGTGAGCAGACCATGGCATATGAGAATCCACTGTACGGCCATTCTCAGAAAGTGAAAAGGAGATAAAAGATAGGGACTTCTGGATTCACAATCGGATCCTATGTGGGAAAGATTGGACCTTTGAGTTTTGGTGCATGTTTTATCAGTTTCAGAGAGGTCAGGGTTTGACCTTACGCTGGGACATTTTCCAATTTCTTTTTCCCTTAAACCTTCTTTCTATAATATTTGCAAATATTAGACTATCAGTTTTATAATATTTGCAAATATTAGAGTATCAGTTTTGTAATTGTTCTTTCCTTCCATCTTTTCGTGTGTATTTGACCTAGGAAAAGAAAATAAGAGTTTATGGTTCTGTTCCCTTCTTTGGTATACGGATTAATAGATTATATGCAGTTCAATCTCATCTGCTTCTGAAACAGCTGAATAAACACACGGTTGTAGTCAACTTCATCAGTTTCCGGATGTTTCATTTTTAGATTAGATCCATTTTAAGAGTTCATTTTACTTCATTTATTTTTAAAAAAATAAATGGGACATGAAATGGCAGATATTCAATAAAACCGACTAGACTTCCAATGGAATGCACATAAATATATTTAGTATATCACATAATAGAAATGGCAATCTTTTCAGCCCCTTAGATTGAGTGTCCCAAATGCCACTAGAATCATTCATAGACCTAATCATATTCATACCAGAAGAAACAGCTTCACATCTGACCCTAGGTATACGTTAGTGTTGCAGAACATATCTTCGGATGGCTGGAAACCTCAGAGCAAGTAGAAAAGAAACCTAGCCTTGGTTCTTCAGAATGGTTCGTATGAACTGTTTGCATCTATTGAGCCCTTCTCCTTATTGTCCTTTCCTATTTCAATAATTCATTACATATATGTTGATGTACAAAATCTAACAGGATGGATATCACCAAGAAGGGGCAAACTAATCTCAGATAAGACTGAATGCGAATGAACAAACTACTGGTGATTTACAACTAGATATCCTCATAATTTATGTTGTCCTCTATGGAACCAATGCAATCTCCCACAGATCTTCCCAGGGACATTGCCTCTGCAAGTTTAACTCGGGCTCCTTCATGACGTCGCAGAATTAGGATTGTATTCAGCACAGACCATCTAACTTGAGAATCTGCTTTCTTCTGTGTGAAGCCTAAGCTTTTGAGTAGCATATCCAACTGTACAAATTGCAGAAACAAATTTCAAATTGGTAACAACAAAATTGCACATTTCCAGCTAGCTATGCACGATATAACATTTCTTTTCATGAAAGGGGGCCAAATTTGAACAAAGAAATTGCACAAACCTTATTTATATCAGCAATCCCACCGTCAGCACAGCCATATAATAGGTATTCAGTAGATACACCAGCCAACGCAATGCATGAGAATCTGTTCAACGTCTAACAAAAATATAGTCTGGACATAAGAATTTCTCACTGTCAAGGATCTTGATTTTTAGTAAAGCAACGCATAAATTTAAGGACTGAACATACCAAAGCTGATAGTTTTCCTGAATTAACCTGCAGAACATGCAAAATATAAACCATTAGTTTCTAACCAGAATCACGCCAGCTTAGCAACAAGGTAATATGGTCACATTCATCAGCAAGAAAGCTATTGTCCATATATCAATGTGACAAGTTTTTGCACTCTAATTAATGATGAAACACGTGTGTGAAACATCACAAACTTTGTTACTCCCCATCTGGGGTCCTTTGCCCTTTCAAGCCAAAACTAAACTTTACAAATATTCGCATAGTCTATGTTTTTGCTAGTTAGTTACTGACTTTGGCATAAAGCAGCAAATGATGAATAAATACTATACCAGACATAAGACAGCTCTTTTTCCCCATCTGTTTGTGGTCTGAATTTGCAATCTTGGTGCACATTTACATATATACTTTCAACTTTTCAGGCTTTGATGGGTTTGTTAAACAGGTCATCAAAACATCAAGTATAGAACTTCTCTAGACTTGGTCATGCAGCAAAAGAAATTCATTTACAGGAACAGAAAGAGCTCCTGGCTCCAAGATATAAATTATCCATATTCCTTGAAATTTTCTTATGCAATTGCCACAGAAAGTCCAAGCATCAATAATGCCAACTAGTACTACTGTTATACTTGACTGCTATAAGCAAAACCAACCCAATCGCATAAAACAGCAAAGCAGAGTATCGGAATGTGAAGCAGCTTAAAATAACAAATTATAACTTGGATAGATTTAAAAAGCGTACTTCTTCAAGAAACTCGAAATCAACAAAAGCAGTCCCAGCTTGAACATTCAGAGATCCTTCCTTTTTCAGAGCTTCCAAACTGGTTAAAGTGTAGCCCTTTGGAAGAATGCCTACCAAGTAGGCAATCAGGAAATGGCCAGCTTCATGCTGCACTTGAAGAAAGGAAAAAGAAGAGAAGTTATCTTCATAACTTTGAACCTTTAGATCAAGACTAATCGGATGACATTGATCACTCCAGATTCCAAGTCTCTTTCGAGATTTAGAGTATGCATTGCTCTCAAAGAACAGATATTTGACCAACTTAATATGCACTGAAAAATACATAGCCATGCAGCCTCGTGCTTCATGTGCATTACATGAAGCATTTGAAGCAAGATTACTACTGTTATGTGTGATTTTGGTTGGGGCTGTTATTCTTACTTGAATGACCCTATTATGGTACTTCTGGCTGAAGGCATGACCGATTGTATCAAGAACCAAGCTACCAACTCCTCCATTAAAAGAGACCTATAAAACCAACTACATGAGACAGTAGCAAATTAGCTAAGAGTAACTAACCAATGCAGTCTACTTAAGTCGAATTTCTGGAATCACCCCAAGAAGATCATTGAATCAATATTGAGAAATGAAATAGAACAGAAACCAATTGTAAAAAGTAGGAGGCAAAACCTTCATATAATAGACAAAGACAGAAATCTCGAAGCATCTTTAAATGGAAAACAATCAAAAACTAGACCTGTTAGCTTAGATAATCCTGGGGAAAGGAAAACAAACTAAATCCATAATGCAAAGAAATGATAGCTGCCAATTTTAAAGATGCAAACTGAATGTCCTAAACCTGCATGTAGTCACAGATAAGGAATAAGGAAAGCTTCTTGAGACTGCTAGAGAACCAGAAAGAACTTACCGAATCCCATGTCCATAGAAATAACAAACCCAAAGAAATATAGAGAATCTGTTGAGGAGTAAGGTCAGATGCCTTCCATACAGCAATTCCACCTAAAAGAGCAGCAAGCTGCAGATTTCTTTCAATGGAGCCAAGGGTAGCATCTACAGGAGACAAAAGAGAAACAGTCTCTATCCCATTTAGCTTCAGTTCATCTAATGTGTAAAGCCTTTGTGGTACCTACAGTATATCCAGAATTCAGAAAACGACGTTGTCAGAAAACCAGGAAAAGTTGGAATGCAAACCTGCCTTGCAGCACCAAAACATCTGAGGCCTTCAGGCTTCCCTTGCAAGTCCTTGACAAGAGCAAGTGCTGTTCTCTCATCTCCCTTGCTTAGCTCCTTGTCCACTTGCTCCAATGCTCGTTTCCTAGACCCAACAACTGAAGAATAAACAACTCTATGAAACACAAAATTCAATCTCGGAAATGAAACTAAGCCTAGGTTGGAATATCCCACTGCACCCTTCATCGATAGAACAGAACCTCAATGCCCAGATATTTGATTCAATTTAGTGCTCTCTTCATTATCCATCCCATGTTCCTGAATCCAACCAAGTGCATAAATCTTCAACCACATAGAGGTGATAACACTTGCTAGACGACGACGTTCAACCTTTTGTTATTTTCCCACGTTACCTACGGCCTAAAATTAATATTTTCTAGGCAACCAAACACAGGTGACGCGTAAAGATATGAAGTTTATGTCTAGGCTTTGGCACACCGGAGTTTTAACTGCGACGATCCAAAATCGCTAAGACGCCATCTAGCTCTATATATAGAAAGTTGATAAACATATCTCCAACGGCAGTTCCAAGAGCGCTCTGCAAGTCCGCAGGTATCTCTATTGCCGGAGTTTGGATTCCAATGGCTGGGGTGAAGTGCGCTTAAGGTTGACCCATTTGATTCGGAAGCAGCAATCCTTTGGCATTTTGCGGTTTCCACCATAATATAGAGTGGGAGTCGAGTTAGTTAAGAATTTAGCCTTGAATTAATATTTGATTTGATTTTGTGTGATATTCATATTAAATATATTTTAAATTAAAACTTAAGAACAAAATTCAAAAGATTTTTAAAAATATTTGAACTACGTAAAAATTTATATCTTCAATTCTTTTATATTTAAAATTCATAGATTAAAATTAACTTAAATTTTGATCTTAAATAATATTATAAATTTTTTGAAACAAAATTCATATTTATTATTCAATTATCTTTATAATAATTATATATTCAACATTGTTTTAAAAATAAAATATGAATTAAGTGATCTAAAAATATATGCAGGAGTTTTTTTAATCCCGGACTTGAAGTATAATAGCAACCTATAATTCTTTTCAAGAAACACATGAACTGGAGCATCACACGTAGAGTAAGCTGGTCTGTATCATTTTGGACTTGTAATAATGCAAACAAGTGTAATATGACAAAATCAGTTTTCCTGTTATTGGCAAAACATCTACAATTTGGATACTGAGGCTTGGTTTGGGGGAGCGGTGGCAGTTGACAACCTGCTAAAATCAACCTGCTAAAATGATAAGTACTTATTCTTAATAAGTACTTATGTATTTAGGATTGCTGTTTCGGTAACTGTTGAAACGTGAAAATAGATGTTTGACAAGTGATAGGTCCCAACACTTGTGATAACGTTAACGTAAATAGATTTCTTTTTGGGTGAGAAATAAACCACAACAGTTGAGTGAAATTTCTAATGATCCCCTATGATAATTTCTGGGCTGCTTTAAATAAGCAAAGCCATTTACATTCATGCTGAAAATGAAGGGAAACTAGCAACTAACTAACTCAAACACAAAAACACACGTAAAACAGAGCATAAGACAGAGCTCGCTCAAAACATAACACATTAACGGAAAGAAAGATGATGTAAAACACGTAACTTCTGCAACCCATTCGCACGTAAAACTATCGCCTGTCAAGACTCAGTCCATTTGAACGGTTCCGTCTATATGCATGCAATGGTTCTTCACGTCCCCACTTTTTCCAGATATTTGGGATTTGGCTTATGGCCCCTCTCCGAACGACGTGGCCTAACAATACCTCCCCCATCAAGTAGATCCTTATCCTCAAGGTCCAAATTTGGAAACATCTCTTATAACTTTCTGATTGGCTCCCAAGTTGCTTCTTCGACTAGAAGGTGCTTCCATTGCACTAAGCGTTCTTCAACCAGTTGAAGTCCTTGCTTGACCCATTGGTGGTCTAAAATTGTTTATGGCTTTAATAAGACTACCCCGTCATCAGTGAATGGTAGTAACTCAGGCAGTGGCTTGTTAACGTGCCTCCTGTCGTCTAGGTACCGTTTGAGTAGTGACACGTGAAACACCGGATGAATGTACGTCCCTTCTGGTAATTGTAATTTGTATGCAACAGGCCCGATCTTCTCTAGGATCTGATAGGGACCATAAAAACGACTACCTAATTTCTGATGGACCCGTTTAAAGACTGTTTGCTGGTAGTATGGGTGTAACTTCAACAGTAACCTTTCGCTGATATCGAAAGAAATATCTCTACACTTCTGATCCACCATTTGCTTTATTTTGTTTACTGATCTTTCTAAATTGGCCTTCAGTTGCCGAAGCAGTACATCCCGGGTTATGAGTTGCTGGTTAAGTTCATGTACTGGTGATAGTCCATCTTTATACGTTGGAATGGAAGGTGGCAATCTCTCATACAATGCCTGGAAAGAGTCATCCCCCTTGAAATATGGTACGTCGTATTATACCAGTATTCCGCCTAAGGTAAATAGCCACTCCATTTCCGTGGCCACTGATGAACAAAACACCGGAGGTATTGTTCGACGCAGCAATTATTGACTTCTAATTGGCCATCCATATGTAGGTGGTAAGCGGAACTGGGTTGTAATTTGGTACCCGATAGCTTAAAAAATTCCTTCCAAAAGTTATTGATGAAGATTGGGTCCCGATCATTAACAATTGATCTGAGCATACCATGAAGCTTGATGATGCCTTTAACAAATTTTTCTGCTACCATTTTTGCTGTAAAAGGGTGACTTAAAGTAAGGAAATGAGCAGACTTACTAAGTCTGTCGACAACCACCACGATGGTGTCTTGTCCTTGCGACGCTAGTAGGCCCTCCATAAAGTCTAAGGTGATATCATCCCATACTTGGCATGGAATTAGCAGTGGTTGAAGAAGTTCAGTTGGAGCTAATGTTTCGGCTCTTATTGTTTGGCAGACCTTGCACCTTTTGATGTAATCTTGCACTGAGTTATGCATCCCAAGCTAATAAAACTGTTGTCTCAGCTTACAGAATGTTCGTAGGATGCCCGAATGACCCCCTACCTTGGTGTCATGCATTTCGTGTAACAGTTTTGCCTTTAAGGTCGCATCATTCGGCACAATGACCCTTCCTTTTTATAGTAACAATCCTTGAAGCCACATATATGATCCTCCTAGTTGCTCAGTGGCTACGGCCCTTTGATTGAATGTATTAATCTTCTTCTACAGCTTTTTTAATTTCCTTCCATAAGCTAACTTGCGGAAAGGAAATTCCATGAAGAATGAGATTGCCCTGTTTTTGGGAAAGAGCATCAGCTGCAGAACTCTCACGGCCCAGTTTGTATTTAATTTCGTAGTCGTACCCCAGGAGTTTAGCAACCCATTTTTGTTGCTCCGATGTTGCAATTCGTCGCTCTAGAAAATATTTGAGGCTGTACTGATTGGTCTGAATATAGAATTTGTGGCTAAGAAGATAAGGCCGCCAGGTACATATGGCTTCGACAATAGCCAACATCTCCTTAGCATACGTCAACCATGATTTTTTCCATACCGAGGGCTCAACTCATGTATACCACTGGTTTGCCTTGTTGTGTTAGGACTGCTCCAATTCCTTCTCCAGACGCATCAGTTTCGATAGTGAAAACATTGTTGAAGTTTGGCATGGCTAATATTGGTGTGGTCATCATGACCTGTTTGAGAGTAAGGAAAGCATTCTCAGCTTCTTCATTCCATCCGAACTGGCCTTTTTTGAGAAGATTGGTGAGAGGTCGCGCTATAATAACATAGTCCTTGACGAATTTTCGGTAATAATCTATCAAACCTAAAAACCGACGTAGTTTCGAAATATTAGTAGGTCGAGGCCAAGCTATCATAGCAGAAATTTTATGTTCATCCACCTTCACGCCTTGGTTAGTGATGATGTGCCCCAAGTACTCCAATTCTTGTTGTCCAAATGCACATTTGCTAGCTTTAACAAAAAATCTGTGTTGCCTTAGTATTTCAAAAGTCTGCCTTACATGCACTAAATGTTGATTCCAGCCCGGACTATAGATCAAAATATCATCAAAGAAAACTAATATGAATTTTCGAAGATGATGTCGAAAGATGGAGTTCATGATGGCTTGAAATGTGGAGGGTGCATTACATAAGCCGAAGGGCATAACCAAGTATTTGTATGTCCATTATGCATTCGAAAAGTAGTTTTATGAATATCACTTGGTTTAATTCGTATTTGATGGTATCCTGCCCTCAGATCAAGTTTGGTAAAATAAGAAGCACCATACAGTTCATCCAACATGCCATCCACTGTGGGAATCAGAAATTAGTCTTTAATAGTTGCGGCATTGAGTGCGAGATAATCTGTACAAAATTGTCAGTTTCTATCTTTCTTTTTTACTACTAATATAGGCGACGAGAAGGGACTAATGATGGGCCTCACAAGTCCAGATTACAGCATATCTTGGACCTGCTTCTCAATCTCGTTCTTTTGATAGTGCACATATCTATAAGGTCGAACATTAATCAGTTTGGTTCCTTCCTTGAGGGCAATGTTGTGGTCAAACTCTTGTATTGGTAGCAAGCTTGAGGGCTCAATAAACAAATCTAAAAATTCCTGCAATAACTCATGCAAGCTTAGAGGATTATTTTATGGAAGTTTCGTTTGGGCAATGTGTAGGCACACAGCAAACAACGCACAGCTAGGACGAATCCCCTTAATTATCTCTTCAATTGATGCCGCTTGAATATTTTGTCCCTCGATGCCCACCAATTTCTTAGTCCAGTTTTTCCATGTGATTCCATGGTTAATTTCTTCCAATCACACACCACAGAACCAAGAGTTTCAAGCCATTAAATTCCTAAGACCACATTTATCCCTGAGAGAAGTAAGGAATAAAGAGATAATGAAAAAATGTGTTTTGTAAGTTGATTTGTACCTGCTCAAACCTCCCTTGACATTTGAGATTTTCTCCATTAGCAACTCGGACTGTGAAAGTTTCCGTAGGTATTACTGGTATACGCAGCAGATTGACCACATGCTCAATAATAAAATTGTGAGTCGATCCGCTATCGATTAATACTATGACGTCGTGGGCACAGATTTTGGCTGTGATTCGCATTGTTTTAGGAGCTGTCCATTCTGTAAGTGCATGCAACGTAATTTTTGGTTCAGGAGGCCCTTCGTAATTTTCTTCAATTGGTTGTTTCTTTGGTGACATCGTTGTATAACAGGTTTTCGTTATCCTCACAGCTCTCCAACATGAGTATTCGTAGCTCCTGACATTTATGTCCTCCAGTAAAACAGTCATTACAATTAAAGCATAAAATTTGGGCCCTTCTCTGCTGCAGTTCTTCCTAACTAAGACATCTCATGGGAACGGCAGGGGTTGATGGTATTGCTCGAGTAGTAGGAGGAAGAGCTAGGGGAAATTGCGTTGGTGGTGCAGGTCTTACAAACCTCCATTATCTAGCTAACTAATCATCCTTCATTCGTGCTAAACTGATTGCTTCTCTTAATGTCTGGGGCTCAAATATCCGTATACCATCAGAGATCTCCGTCTTTAAGCCACCCATAAAAGTTCTTATAAGTGCTCTTTGTGTCCAGCCTTGAACTTGATTGCCCAAGCGTTCAAATTCCTTCTAGTATTCATGCAAGGAACCAACCTGTCTAACCTGTGAAAGTGCTTCGTCAAAATCTTTGCAATCCGAAGGCTCGAAGCGAGCCCAAAGTTCATCCTCAAAATTTATCTATGATGGCACACGCCCATCATCTTAAAACGTCCTATGGATCCACTGCCACCATTGGTTGGCCTCTCCCTCCAAATGGTAGGAGGCTAACAAAACTCTCTGGGCTTCGGGAGTATTCTGGAACTTGAAAAATTGGTTCACGCGATTGAACTTCTCCGTCGGATCATCTCCTAAAAATCGAGGAAATTCAAGTTTTGTTGTTTTAGATAATATAACCAGTCGTCCTTTAACATTGCCTTCCAGGCGACGGTGCCCATGTGTAGCATCTCACTCCCGCAAGACTCGAACCCGACATCGATGGGTGTTGTCCAAGCTCGTGCCCTGCGAGGGTGGTGTGCTAGATCACTCAATCACTCAGAAATCGGTATACAATTTTTCGTTTGTTTTAAACTACAAACATAAAGTGCAGAAATCCCTAAACAAATCGGCCCACTTTGTTTCATAACCATTTCCAGTCAACACAATACAATCATCAGAAATTTCAATAGCCATTTGGGCCATTTTTACAAATACAAAACCACTTTAGTTGTTTCGGAATACAAATTTATGCAAAAAATGCCGAAGAAACAATTCAATACAAATTAAGGACATACAATGCAGACGTAAACTGATCCCAACCTCTATCCTTCACTTGTATGCCATAGGTATACTCCCGTTGGCCTAACGGGGTATTCTTCTGATCCTGAAAAATAATTGCAAATTTTAGGTGAGTTTTGCGAACTCAATGAGTGACCATCATCGATGGCTCACCCAGTCACATATCACATAATCACATTCACAACATTTCACAATTCACATTTCACATTCATTACAATTTGATCATTCATATTATGCATATGCCATGCACATGAGACTCACTTTCTATTTGTTACTTTGTTGTGACCGAGTGCCTAAACTGTCCCTTATCCGCTTGGGGGATACAGAGCTCATTAATAATTGTCCCTTATCTTCTTGGGAGATACGGGGCTCATTTTACATGGTGAGCTTTAGTCTTTTAATCACATTTGAGCTCGAGGCTCATTTCACTTTCTGAGCTTTAAGCTCTTTCACTTTCGATGGTTACTGTGCTCACAACTGCCATTATATTTCATGCATGCATGAGATGGAATGCATCACTCACATTTGCAAACTGTCAGTCAATCACTTTCTCATATCATCGAACCTTAGTTCGGCATTCAACATTATAGTTGAGAATTCACACTCTCATTCATATGCAAATGTACTTTCACATTTGAAACACATTTAACAATCACTTTAAGTACACTTAGTTCATCTCATTCACATTCAAGTAGCACTTCAATATTTCACTCATACAACACATTCATCGGACC
>JANZXR010000170.1:11879196-11920903 GCA_027575705.1 Erythroxylum echinodendron | reverse complement strand
GCTTACCGCTACTACATTAATTTGTTTTAACAGAAGTGATTTCTTTTATATTTGGTTGCAGGCGACAGCATCACCACTATGGAGGAACTAAGAATCAAAAATGAATTTGAAGCTTTGGTGAGTAAATTAGGGTAGCATACTTACTTTAATTTCCAATTACCTACTTTTATCGAACTGAAAAGGGAGTTTTATAATACTTCTTAGTTTCGTGACAAGGATGGTTTTAACTTGTTTACAAAGGGGGTTATAGAATTTAGAATGATGGGAAGGGAATTCTCTTTTTCAATTACTGAATTCAATATTACAATGGGGTTTATGAAGTTGATGTGAAACAATATTGGTTCATTAATGCAAGATGTGATTATTCCTCTTATTTTCAACCCATTGAGTTATAGAGTGAATGGTTTATTGACTCTACATCCTACAATCTAAGTTCTTCAAAAATTTTATACCTAAAGAAACTTGTTTTAAAATATATACAAAGTTTCTTAGATTATAACTTTTCTAGACAAAGAGACAGTGCTGGGATATTATACAAAGTTGAACTATATTTAATGTGATGCATGGAAGAAAATTTTGCAATAAACCTAGGTTATTAGCTAATTTCACAAATTTGTTTTGTAATTAAAAAAACCATTAATCTTGCAATTCATCTATCACATAGTTAGCTATTAACTTCGACTTACTTGTCTAATAATAAAATGCACATTACTTATGAGATGGAGACCTTGGATCTCAATTATTTATGCAAGAGAATCATCACATAATAGTCAAATGGCAGGTTAGAATTTGTTCCACTTGGACCTTTCATTATTAGTTTAAAGACATTTTGATATACTAAGCCTTTAGTTGGAGATTACAAATTACTAATCCACAAGAAGATGGCTTTTCCTCTTCCTTAACTTAGTTACGTATTTCATCTCAAATCAACAAAATTGAAAGTAAATTGTAACAAATGGAACATAATCGAATAACACTCTTCTTAAATTAGGGGTTCCAGCCCTCTTTTTTTACCTTTTCTATAAGTCTTCCATTCAGTCTCAACTTACAAAGACAAAAATAAGGCAATCTCCTCTTCTTTACTCTTTTACTTCTTGTTTGTGATTTACTTTCAACTTTAGGGACATTGTTTTGCATAGGTGTAGGGGGTGTGAATTTCTTTCTTGTTCTAATTTTGTGATATTTTGAATAGTTATAGGATGTTTTAGTACTTTTGATATCATGATTCTACCTAAGGTTTTTATAAATCGATGAAATAAGGTTTTCCAAAGAATCTTTTTTCTAAACCATTGGATTATGTGTGCAATCAAAACTAAAATTGATTAAGATGAAGGAGAAACACTTTGATGAGTTAAAGTAGTTAAGGTATACATTTAAACAAATAAATCCAATTGATTAATGAAGTATTTTATGAAGATTAGGTGAATTTGTTTGAAACCTATAAGCATTTAAGATGTAAATAATAAAAATACATTATATCTATCCATTTTTCTTTAGTGTGTGATTATTTATAGTTTAGGTACCTCTAGAACTTAAGCTTAAACAAATTTAAATTATTATGATACATAAGACTCGCATATAATAAAAGGCTTATTTTCTTTAACCATTTTAACTTAAAAAACCCCTTCTTTAATTATCCCTATTTTAGCATTTTTAGCCATTTTTAAGATCCCTTTCCTTTGAGTTCACTTCTTAAACTTATCCTATCATATGTATTATTAACCAACTAAATATATTTAATTAGGTATTCTTAAGCTATTTCGGGCAATTCAATGTGTCCTTTGTTTTTTAAGTTACTCATTTTGTATTTAGTATGATGGTTGTCTATTGATGATTTTAAAAAAAATTGAGAATAGAATAATTGTAGCCACAAATGGATGGATACTTGGTCTCATTCATAGCCCAAAGTAATACTTGTTCACATTCTTAGATGAAAATTTTATTTGAATGCCTTGTTAAATATGGGTGATTTTAGCCTATTGTTTTCCCCTGTCCAAACCTTATCCCAGGCCTCATTATAATTAATTAATCAAAGTCCTTTTGATTTAAGCCTTTATGTGTTCATGGTAAGAGAAATTTTGTGTATGTACAAGTTTATAGTAGTGTATTCCTTATGACAAGAGTTTGAGAATAAACAATCAAACTTAAACACTTGTGTGAAAGAGTGAATATTATGAGGAAATCCATAAAGGCTTTGTGTATAATTTTGATTGAGGGTGTTTTTAATTGTCTCTTTTCATATTTTCTAGTGAAAATCAACTTCATTATTTGTGTGATAATTAACTCTTGTTTGGTCTAAATCTTAAGGATATACATGGTTTAATCTCATGAAAAGTGGTTTGGTAAAAACTATTTGGCTATCTTGTTTTGTTAATTTTTCATTTGCTTAAGGAAAAAGCAAGGATTGGGTGTGGGGGAATTTGATTTTCCATAATTTTCCATTATTTTTAGTATTCAAAATCTTCCATAATCTATCATAAAATGTTAAAAAGTTATTATTTTTGTTTATTTTGTAGGATAAGGTTGGAAGATGCCATTTGAATGGAGAAAGAATTAAGTCTTAATCCAAATTTGAATATTTAGATGAAGGAATAATCTTAATATAACTCAAAGGTGAATCAAGGAGATTTGGCTAACAAAATGTTTATTTTTGCAGAATATGATGAGATTATAGGAGTCAAAGTGAAATATGGAAAAACAGTTTAACACGATCTTAGGCATGTACACTTTCCAGACTTCGAACTTACAAGAGAAATACATGTTATAATTACTTTGAAACCCTATGTTTTCTAGATTGGAAAGCTCTCCGTTCCTAATTTTTCGATAGTTGGATCCTCTGAAACCACATGAATCCTTAGTTAGAATGTAATTCCAAATCTCCTAGGTTATTAATTGGTGGAATACTAGTAAATCTGAAACTCTTTTAAATGATATTCATCGAAGAGAAGCAAATGAAAGGCTTTCATATAAATTCTCATAGAATAAAGAATGAAATTTTCACCAATTGTGTTCAAATGAGTGTTAATAAGAAATCGACAGGTAGTTCTGGATATATTACTAAAAAAATCGACACAATACAAATTTTTTATTTGGATAAGAATCAATGAAGTAATAATGTGGGGATCCAAAAGATCATAACTGCAAGAATTTCACTTGAGTTTAAAGGCTATAAATAGAGTCAAGATGTGAAGGAGAAAGCATCTAATTTCCAGCTACATTTTTGCGCTTTTCAAAGTTCTTTAATCCTTTTCTTTTCTTTAGTGAAAATTAGAGTAGTTTATCTTTAGCTTTATGTGGTAGGAATGATCTTCATTAGCTAAGTCAAGAAGAAGCTCTTTTGAAACTTTCAATATAAGGAGACGATTAGGTCTTATAGTGAAGTGTTGTATTCATTCATGTATTGAATTACTTTTCTATACTTTTATTCTTTGATTATTTTCAATTCATGTCTAATACACCCAATTAGTTTATTCGTAATCATCATTTGCTAGATTAAAGTTTGAATTAAAAGTTTAATTCTTTTAATCTTTTGTAGTAACTAGGATATTTAATTTAAAGCATTTAACTAGATTAAATACAACCACTGATGTTGTGTTCACTTAATTCAATGGTCTTTCTCTTTTTAAGGCTATTATTTTATTAAATTTTAGAATACATGCAAGGTTATTAAGCAATAAAGGTTAATTAAAGTACGTGTTTAAAATTAATTAATTCAAAAGAAAGATGGATATTTAGTATCACATCAAATTTATAAATAATGAAATAATTATTTTTGTGCCAATGATCAATTATAGTTCCAAAGGGTAGAAGCAACTATAAACCAAGGTCCATTTTATTGAAAATTCTCATTTTATTACTTCGTTTATTTCAAAATTTCATAACCTTCATTTTATTAATTATTCACTTTTGTAACGATTAAAGAGTTAGAATTTCTTGTGGGATCAACTCCTACTTCCCTATATTACATTCATTTAATTGTAGAAATTTAGGAATTAATTTGGGATACCTATGACAATTCCACTAAAGGATATGAAGTAAATTGAGAAGTGAGAGCTGTAGAAGGATAATAGAAATTCAGTATAGAAAACTGGATAAAGCAAGATTGGAAAAAGGCGGTTTGTTATTTTTTAGTAATATCTAATGCTAAGTTAAAATATGAACTTAAGTTAAGTCCAAAGGAGTGTTGGTCTTTTTCAATAGAATTGAAACAAAATGTAATGTCTTAGGAAGTTAATGAGCAACTACATAAATTGTGACTACAATATATAGATGTATTTGAGCGTTGTGAAGGATTACCTCCTAAGGGATTCCATGAATATCAAATCCCACTTAAAGAAGGAATTGAGGTAGTTAATCTTAACCCCTATAGGTACTCAGGGTTGTAAAAAGGAGTAGTAGTGAACTAGTCGATGAGAAGTTGAAGCAGGGAATTATAAGATAAAGTATGAGCCCTTTTCTATAGTAGTCATTTTGATTAAAAAGAAGGATGACTTATAGTGATGTTATATAGCTTACAGATCCTTGAAAAAAAATATTATCAAGGATAAGTTTCCAATACTACTAATAGAGGAGCTATTTGAAGAATTGCAAGGTATTAAATATTTTTTCAAGCTTTATCTCAAATCTAGCTATCATTAGATTAGAGTACAAAAAGATGACATATACATAACAACATTTAAAACACATAAAGAAATTATGAATTCCTTGTAATTCCCTTCAGATTAACAAATTCTCTAGCCACATTCCAGAGGTTAATAAGTCATAAATTCAAACCATATTTGGGAAAGTTTGTATTGGTGTTTTCTGACGACATACTGGCTTACAGTAAAACAATTTCACATCATCTGGAGCATTTACTAGTGGTTTTAGATATTAAAGAGTCATCATTTGTAAGCAACGTTAAGTAAGTGCTCTTTTGGTGTAGTGAATGTTGAGTATTTTGGGTAAGACATTGGTTGGGAGGGAGTCTCAATTGATGCTTAAAAGATACAAGCAGTAAGGCAATGATTAAAACTAAAAACACCGAGACAATTAAGGGATTCTTGGGTTTTTACAGATACCATCAAAGATTTATTAGAGGATATGGGCAATTAAGTGAGCTACTAAATTGTTGAACAAGAATACTTTTGCATAAACAAAAGAACCAACGAAGGCAATCTCTACATTAAAAGAATCCTTAACCTCAACTGTGTACTTCCTTGAGATAGAGCACTTTCGCAATATTCAGAGATTTTTGGTTATACATGATCTGATATAAGCTCATGCAATTGATCATGCATCAGCTGAAAACCTAGAATTCCATATAAAATATGCTTTTCAAAGGTAATTGGAGGAGGGAGATGAAATGAAGCATTATGAAATTTCTATAGATGATTCCAAATGTGATTTTGAGCCAAAGGAGTGGGAGATGTGAAGATTTTATCGATGGATCCATCATAAAATAAGATTAGACATCTATTTCACCTAAATACTTGATAGAAGACAATCAAGGAGATTTAGAATTATGATTCTATTATTTCTGATTCAGTTTTCTATTTGTGTGTATCTGATTTCGTGTTCGCCAATGTATAACTAAATTTTTGTTAGTATTTAAGGTAGATGAACCATAATTGACACTTGAACATATGTAGATTATTTTGTGAATGCAATTGATTGTTTGATTTATTTAGATATAATTACTTGTTTTATTTATGTTCTAGTAGTCTAAAATATTATATCATAATTTGATTTCAGATATAGCGATTAAAAAATCCTAGGTTTGAATAGATTAATGGTAATTGGAAAGAGTTGATTGCAACCTTAAAGATAGGATGACATAAATCTTCTAAACTAGGGTCAAATATAATAAAGGGATTCATAAAATGGTAACGCAATCCTATAAAATTTAACTAAGTAATTCGGTTAGAAATCTTAGAATTAGTTGTTAGTATACTCAAGGTCAGCTACTAGCATACCATAAGAGTCTACATGGTCCAATAAATCATCAAACCAATTATATAACAAAAGATCAATCTATTAAGGTTTAGGGGGATTCGAACCTAAATACTAATTACTTGATATCAGTAATTAACTTAGTGTTTCATAATTCTTTACTTTAATCATACTATTCATTTATTTATTTGCTTAATTTAGTTTCTTTAATTAAAAATCATGATCAATTCTTAGGCTAGATAATAGAACAACGATAATTACTAGTACTTGTTGTTCTTGTAGGATTGACCAGTACTTACCGATATTAGCTACAGCTACACTGTGCACTTACAGGATAACAATATTGACAATCATGAATTAAGGCTGCGTTTAGATCTACAGCGCAGTAGGGATAAGTACTTATCCACTGCAGTTTCCAAATACAGTCATACGTTTAGATCTGTGGGCAAAAAACCGAAGGCTGGAGGAAAGTGTGTTGCCATAGCAGAAATCGATAAGTAGAAAGAGAGTTGCAGTAGAAAAGTGCTTCTGTGGTAGAAATTCTACTTTCTATTAATAACCTTCTGATAACTATTATTTTCCATTATACCCTCAAATAATAGAAAGCAAGTCCAATGTATTTATAATTTATATTTACATGACTAATAATATATTTTTATGAAATATTTTATTTACTAAATTTATTTTATTTATATTTTCTTATTTTAATTTAATATTTTATTATTTATAATTTTAAATCTATATGACTAATAATATATTTTTAGTTATTTATACAACAACTAATAGTTTATTAAATCAATGAGCTTTTTAGTTAATTTGTCTCTTTTTAGCAACTGCAACTGCACTTATCAAATACCTATTTTCATATTTCAGCAGTTACTAAAACAATAATCTCAAATACATAAGCATTTTAGTAGGTTAATTTCAGCAGGTTGTTAACAGTCATTGCTCTCCCAAACAAAGCCTCAAACATTACTTTAGGAAAAGATGTGCTTCAAAAATTGATTTTCAGAAGGCACATGATACAACGGATTGGATCTTCATACTTGACAAACTTAAAATGAGTCTTTTGGGTTGAAGAATGTTTTTCAATTGTCTCATATAATGTCTTGATAACTGGTGAACCTCCCAGCTTGATCCAAGGCTCTCGAGGCCTCAGACAAAGGGATTATCTGCTCCCTTTAGTGATGGAAGTATTCTGTAGAATCTTGCGAAGACAAGTGGCAAGGAGTAGCTCTTTCAAGTTTCATTCTAGATGTGTAGCTTGAACTTCGCTGGAAATGTTTTCATTTCTCTAAAGCAGACGGTAACTCAATATCACCACTCATTAGTGAATTAAAGTTATTCTACAAGTAAACAAAGATAAGTGCGGTATGTCCCAGCTAGTGCCAGCAATCAAGTTGCGTGGCTTTTTTTTTTTGATTCAAATTGGTTCAGCTCCTAGTCATATATCTAGGAGTCCCAATATCCTCAACCAAGCTTTTATTTGTTGATTTCAAACCACTCATGGATAAGATTTAGAAAAGAAAAAAAAGTTTGGAGCTCTAAGATTCTATTTCAAGCAGGCAAATCTCAACTCATAAACTTAGACCTTAGGTTTTTGAATGTATAATATGCTTCACATTTGATCTTTCCTCACCCCGATTAATAAAGCTCAAGCAGTTTCTAGTATATGGAAATTTTACCTTTTAGCTACCTAATTCTACTAAAGGGTCTAAGGACGCTAGTTTTGTGAATAACTCTATGAAGGTGGAAGTAGCCACGAAATCTCTAATTTAAAATTTTGCCATCATTATCAAATTCGGGCATGTGAATTAAGTTTTTACCTTATAATGAAATGAATGAAATGTAGGGAAGATTTCTCTTTATAGTTTAGTAAGAAGAGCTATGTCATACTAATAAATATCACAAATTAATTAGTCCTAAATATACTAGATATTAAGGAAGTAGCCCACACATCAATGTGAAAATTTTTCTCTTATTCAAATTTAATAGATAAGACACTCAATGACTCTTAGCCAACATGCATGTGCCATATTTAAATTCTAATTTTGACAAAATAAAGAAGGATGCATGTGCATGTGCATGTGCCATATCCAAATGAAGGATGCCCTAACTGATGATTCCAGAGCCAAACTTGGTGTTTAACAATGGCAGTTGGATGACATGTGGGATGTGCTCAGACTATGCCGAAATCACCGAAATATAGTATAATACCCCTCTCTTAGTGCCCACTCCTTTTGAAGCATATTATTGTATTGTTGGATATCATGAACACAAGCCATTAAGTTCGATCGTCAGAAATCAAAGTTCATACACCTGTGAGGTGTCACTATCGTTAAAGTGTGTTACTACAATAGAATCCCAAGTTGATAATTAATGAGGGATCTAGGGAGTTAATCGATCATTCTTCCATGATGAAATTGTCCGTACATCATTTCCAGAATGTTTAGCCTGACTGTAAGAGTTAAGTCACTGTTGATATAGGCATATAGCCTACCTTATTTTTCCCAAAGATGTACTACATCTCGACGACTTGGGAGTAGAGGGCATATTTTCTGCCATCCAATTTGATGTTGATCAAAGTCATACTAATTATGAGAATTGAATATATTCTTATCTTGTAGAACTTTTTAAAAATTCTAATTTGTTATTAATTTAAATAATATTCCGCAAAAAGGTTGTCAAAAATATAACAAAAACCATTAAGGAATTATATGCAAAAATGATAAACATACTTAAAAAAATTTAATAAGTTGACACATTGTTACATCATAAATTATATAAGAATAATTATCAAAAATTAAGCACCATAAACATACTTCACCATAGCAAATAATTCTCATTATGAATTATTATAAATGTATATATGAAGAATAACATATTACTTCAAACACCTACTTAGGTTTGTAGATTAAAAAAGTTTCTTAAGAATTATGAAAATAAAAAATTACTCTTTTTTATTGTCAAAATTTGTTAATACTTATTGTAAATTATTTGAAGATGTTTATGTAAAATAGTATACGCTTAAAACACCTACTTTTACTTTACATGATAATTTAATTTTAAGTGCAACATGTGCCTTTGGAAGGGAATAGTGCGACTATGAAATAACTAGGAGATTGGAGTCTTCAAGACTCAATTTCAGGCCGATTTAATGTTAGCTTAAGTTGATCTAATCACGGATTAAAATTGTTCAATTTAATCCAGCGCGGCTCAGCTCATGGCTCAATTATAATATAAAATATGACATTATTTTTTATATTTTTTTTAAAATTATATATAAAATAAGCTGAAATGAGTCACTGCCGATATTGGACTGAGCTGGGCTAGAATGCCATTGACATCTCTGTTGTTAGGTGAATTTAGTAACGTTCTTCGTTAGGTATACGCAGTGTCTTGTGATATCAGTCAGACGTGATCCACATTCTGGAGCGGACATTAATGACTGCTTATTTCTTTATAAGTTCATCCATTGAAGGCGGATGTAGTGGTTGGCGGAAAATACTCCTTATTGACACACACGATGCTGCTTATCAAGGATGGACTTGCTACAGTGCAAATATAAAATTAAAAAAAAAGGGGGAAAAACAACAGTTTGTGAATGTCTGGTATGCGCTAAATTGTAATCTTATCAGTACCTTCTCCCCAAAATCAATCTTGAACTGAATCTGACTTTACGAGATGTATATTTTGCCTCTTACTCTTACATCAATCAGACCGCGGTGTGGATTCTTATATGTTTCCATTTGCCAACTAAAGAACCAAATTATCACAATGACCTAATTTTATACAATGAAATATAATTTGTTTTCTGGCTTATTTTGATCCATGTGCACGATTTCTCGAGCTACTCGGGAACTGATCCGTACAATCAAACTATTCTTTGCTGATCATCAACATTCTTGAATTTAATTATCACAAGATGAATCAAAGTATGAAGTTTATAAGAAAAGTTATAAACACAAATTCTAGCATCAAGTATGCATTACTGAAACTATTCACTTATGATGAGTTTTTTATTTTTGTAAGTTAGAGAATATTAGTCTTACAGAAAATACAATGACTTATTTGAAAATTAATTAATCTTGAAAATGATCGTTATCTTACCTTTTAAAAGTTCAAATGATTATTTTATATTGAAGTTCAAATTCTTAACTACTCTTTAATAGTTGGAATCAAATATTACATCCTAAAGTCATAGGTGTGTTCAATATTTCTCATCTCTTACTCACACATTATGGGTTTAGTTAATTAACACTTTGCAATCTCTCATACTTTATCCAATAACTCATATAACCAGCATATGACGAGATCTATAACTATTAGGAATATATAACATTTCAATAAACTGATTCTTGAGCGCATTTAGTATGTTAAACCCTATGTTATATCTCACATTTTAATCCTCTTTGATTTCGTTTATTATATCATGTTACAAATGTACTACCTTTGAATACATATATTTTCTACACGAGTTACCAATTATAATGACTTCCTCCGCTGTAAAGTCTCCTTAATTGAGTTAAATTTATTTTCCAAGAATTGTCCCATAAGATCGCATCAAATATAATCTTTTAGTAACATTTTAAAATTATTTTTAAGAATTAGATAAGAGCTCTAAGATGAGATTCATTTAACCTCTAGCATCTTTTATAACGTAAGTTAAGATATTATAACTTAAATTAGTCCCTTTTTATGGTCATTTACACATATGATAAGAGTAACGTGTGACGCTATTAACCACTTTTCATTTAGAGCATATATCTTTTATTAATGTAAAAGATGATTCAAACATACTTAATGTTTAATCTGATTTCACTTGTCTACTGTCAAATTTATCTTTCTAAACTCTTATCTAGTAACTTAAGATAGATATATATGGTGACTTATTGTCTAAGTCAGCAATCACAGTTTAAGATTTTTACTCTTGCTCTTAATTATCACCTTGATAATAAACTTAAAAATCTACCTCATCTCTAGTTATATTTGTATTTAAACATGACAATACATTAAATGAACATACATGGAGAAATGTTAATAAATTACATTTTAATATCTACGTAATCTTAGTGACTTCGTATACCTAACGCATATATCTTGAGAAATTGGTTTTCTCATTAGGTTAGCCACCATATGTCATATAGATAAATGCTTCATGCTTACTTCTTCTCATGTAACTTTATCTCTCATAAAATTGTAATTAGTATTTATATGTTTAGTTTTACAATGAAATTTAGGGTATTTTGTATAAGCGATTGCTACTTGACTGTCATTAGTTAATTATTACTAAATTAGTCTTACTCTTAACAACTCCCAGATTAACCAAGAATTGTCTAAGCCACGGGACTTTTTGAACTGCTATTGGAAATTTTATAAATTCAACTTCTATTATGAATAAGGTAACAAATGGTTGTTTCTTACTTTTCTATGATATAACACCATTGTTGAGTAAGGAAACAAATTCAAAAGTAAATTTTCTCTCATCTATATCTCCCTTAATTTTCTCTCATCTAAATCTCCTACCTAATCTACATTTGTATACCCTTTCATATGTAGACCATTGTATTGATATCACAGTACATAACCAACATTACTTTCTAGATACCTTAATATTCTCTTTACAACTTTTCAATATGTCTATACTTGGTTTGATTGATATCTGCCTACCATTCTAACAATGTAATAAATATTTGGCCTTATATACATCATGACACAAATGAGGCTTCCAACTACATTGGAATAAGGAACTTTCTTCACTTGTTCCCTTTCTTATGGTGTAGATAGGCAAAACTTCTTATTAAGACCTTCAATTTTAGTAATAAGATTATCAGTTGGTTTGCAACCTTCCTTACAAAATCTTTCTAAAATGTTTCGAATATAGATAGCTTGAGAAAGTGATAATAATCTCTTTGAATGATCTTTTTAATAATCTCTTTGAATGATTTTTTAAAATATTAACTCTAAGAATATTTGTAGCTTTACCCTTTTCTTTCATCTCAAATTCAGATGACAACTAATATTTGATTTTTCTTAACAAACTCACGGTCACTATAAGCAATCAAAATGTTATCCACATATAAAGATAAAATTATAAATTTATAAAATGTCTTACTATATACATAATATTTTTTATCAAGCATATGGAAATCATATAAAAAATTATGTTATGAAAATGAAAGTATCACTATCCAAAGGAGTGCTCTAAACTATGAATCAATTTTAATAATTGACGCACTTCATGTTCTTGGCTTGTCTCAATGAAACCTTTAAATTGTTCTATGTAGATTTCTTCTTCTAATTATTCATTTAAAAAACACTGTTTATATCTATTTGATGTAATTCAAAATTCATATTGGCTACTATAGTTAATATTAGACGAATTGAAGCAAATCTCATAACATGGAAAAAATGTCTTATCATAATTATTTCCCTCATGTAGGGTATATCCTTTAGCTACGAGGCATTCCTTGGATCTTTCGATATTGCCACCAACTTTTCGTTTTATGTGAAACATGTAATTTAAACCATAATTTATTATTTTAAAATTATCCTTCTTATTTTTAAATCAATCCAAATAAGACCTTTTGTATTTTGTATATATTATATTATTTAAATTTAATGAAGTATATAATATTTTATTTACATTTAACTACATGTTACAAATAAAATTAGAATTCTTTATTTTTAAAATATTGTAGGCTAAATTATTCAAAAATATAAATATTATAACTTTATTTGGCCTTTCTTCAGAAAAGTTTCCTATATATAAATATGAATTTAATAAAGTTGCATTTGATAACTAGAATTATATTCAAAAATTAAAATTAGAACCATCAATGTTAATTATATTTTATATCATATAACATTTGAGAAGGATTAAAAAATTCCTTAATTAGTTTAAATGACCTTAAGTATAATATTTCTATACATAAATTTAAAATATAAGTAAGATATAAATTAAAATAACTATCTTTTTGAATAAATTACTTTAAATTTGTTACATTTCTAATTTTAAGATCAAACAGAGTTTAAAAGATTTTTCATTCTAAGTCCCACCTTACAAGAGATAAATCATGCACATTACTTTGAGTTTGTGACATTTTTTTGTTTTAAAAGTAAATATAGCCTATGAGTTTTTTTTTTCAATGTGATGGATTCATGCACATTATTTAAAGAAGAAGAACTTCTAAAATATTAATCCAAAATCTCATTCTTCCTGGATACTGTGTCACATCCTTAAGCTGAAGGATCAAGTTAAATTGAAATTCAAACTTATACATGAAAATGACTCTTTTGTATAATTTTGGTATGATAATTGGAGCAATATTAGCCATCACTATAGGATTAATAAACTCTCTTTCGTTAGGAATTGAATTCCAGAAGATGCCATAGTAAGAGAAGACATAGGAAACAAAAGTAAATTGGCATAGAATAGGGTACTTCAAGCAAGCAAGTCTAAAGTACTCTTTCATCCTATGGCTTGTTATAAAAAGAAGGCTAAAGGATAATTACAACGTGTCAAATTGTTGCAGTCTTATGCAATTAGGAGGGTAAATCAATTAATCACATCTTCTTTCAATGAAGCTTTTCCTTTTACTTTTAAAGAAAGGCACGTCATCTATGCAACTTCACTTCTCCTTTATTGGATTGGCAAGAAATCATCAACCTGCTCAGTCAAGAGTATAATGTCTGCAAAGGAGACCTTACTTGCACAATTTTATTTGGTAATGTGGTATACACTATATTAAGAAGATCTTTCAAAATAAGGCATTATAGAAATATCAACTTTTACATTAGTTGAAAAAACTTAATAGCAGGGACAATTTAAACAAACAAAATTCACCTCATTTGTAGTGTAAAAATGTCTGCAACTTGAAAAATCACCTTTCAATGGTATCCGAAGCATAGAGGAATACATAATTTCCTATATGTATTTTGGTTATATATGCTTCAATTTTCTTGATCATAATTTCTAACGCGAGTTTAACACTATATATTATAGATTAAAGCATCAAGCTAATTGCTGTTATTTCTATTTTGCTGATTTCTTATAGAAGCCTGACAAGCTGGTAGGTTACATATTGTACACTACCGTTAAAGATAAAGTTGTACTTGTAAGGGGTGGAGCACCACTAGCCTGACTAGCCCTTGCCCGACGGCCGGCACCTGGGGCCACTCCTTGCCTGCCTTCCCTAGTTTGACAGTTTCCCGCCAGCCCGCACCGCACGCACGCCACCATCTCCATATCGACCATTTGAACCGACTGTGTTAAGTTAAGATGGTATTTCGTTTTTAACTTTCTGTTGTTTTTAATAATAAGTGAAAGTGTTGTCGTCTTAGGTTGTACAAAAATAGAGTGTAGTGTTGCTTTGTACAGTTGTTTTGCTTTTAGTATTTTAGTTTCAACTTTTACTATTCCACTTCTACTGATACATTATTTATTTATATAATATATTAAGTAAATTATTTATTTATTTATTTTCATTTATGTACATGATTAATTATTTGTCTTTATTCTAAAGTGCCTTAATTTTTGTTTGTTTGTTTAATTCTTTTTATCTTGATGATGAGTATAAACATATATTTTTATCCTTATTATTATTAAGAACAAAATTAATAATAATAAAGAATTTAATAATATTATTTAATATAATTAATAAAAAATTAAATAACAATAAGAATAATAGTAAGTAGAAAATTTATAATTATCTGAATTAATAAGAATAATTAAAGAAACATAATAATAACTAATAATAATATATTTTATAAGAATAATAAGGAATATAAAACTTGCAATAAAAATAATAATTCTAAAAATAATTTATAAAATAACAAATTATAAGGAATTTAATAATAATAATAATAACAATAACAATAATAATTGATTGGAAATTTTAACCCTTATAGAGTAAAATTTGTTTTTGAAATCTTCATGGAAGTTGTAGGTATAGAAGTCCTCTTCAAAATGGTCTTTGAATAACCTTAATCCGATATTTGTATTGAAAGTTATGTCCTTTTTACCAAAATAGGTTGGAGAAACGATAAAAGAGAAAAGAGGAAAGTCGCGATTGTGACTTTGAGGAAATTAGAGGAAAGTTGCGATCGCTACTTTGGGGAAATTTCACGAAAGTCGCAATCACGACAAGAAATTTCACGAAGGTCGCTATTCGACAAGTTGCGATCGCGACTTTTCTTTTTTCTCCACCTGTTTTGGTAAAAAGGGCATAACTTTGACTATAAATATTGGATTAAGGTCATTCAAAAACCGTTTTGAAGAGGATTTCTAGACCTACAACTTTCATGAATATCTCAAATTTCCAATCAATTATTATTATTATTATTATTATTATTATTATTATTAATAAATTCCTTATGTTGAATTAATGTTGAATTTGTCGAAAATCTTCACCGTCAGTTTATCACTATCTAATGAGTCCCAGCTTTAAGAAATTCTTGGCTCTACCACTGGTGCTTGTTCTATTTTGTCCTTTAATTTTTCTGTTAAATCCTTTCATTTCACGGATTGGGGCTGAGAGTTTTGGCATATGATGTTACTTCCCTAGATTAGGGATATATGTATTTGGTCAACAATGTCCGCAAGAAAATTGCCTATGACAGGAAATGAGAGAACATGTTAGTGGTTATGTCTTGAAAATCAGAGCAGATTTTGACTCCACCTTCCGGGACAAGCTGACATTACTCTCTTGCAGGATCATTGATTGATGTACGTCCATGACAGGAGAGACCAGATGTGACATATGAACGTGTTTGGTTCACCGTACTTAAATGTTCGCCTTTTAGGTACAGAACTATAGATATTGAAATGAAGTTAATGACTCTTCTTTAGAATAAATGGAAATGTGAAATTAAACCCAAAACTTTAAGAGACGACAGCTTATAATTATGTATAGCAATTCTTCCGACAATAATCATCAAAGATGTTATACGCTAAGATCAAATATGGAGATCTATGGCAAGTTGTTACGCTTGTTAACTGATATCTATGTATACAAATATGGAGATCTATGGCAAGTTGTTAAGTTAGTTAACTGATATATATGTATATATACATTTATACTTTGATGATTATTATCGGAAGAATTGCTATACATAATTATAAGCTCTCGTCTCACAAATTTTTGTGTAGTCTCACACTCCATTATTTCCATTTATTCTAAAGAAGAGTATATATATATATATATATATGCTAAATTTGCGAAAGATTTCTAATATTCTGTCAGTGAAATTACCTACAATAAATTGTAAGTCTGTTGTTAAATTTACCAACAGACATAAATTGTAAGACACTAAAAGTAGAAAAGCTTGAAAAATGGAAAAATACATAGCATTGGGTCTCACCTATGTTGTGTTAATTGCTATGTTATATCTAAAGTCAATTAATTGCTATGTTATATCTAAAGTCAACATCTTACGTCATCACTAGACAAGATAAAGAGTGGAAGAAATGGAGTTATTATGACTTGCACAGTCGTATATGAGAATGTGTAACTCACTATAAATGTGTACAAATTCGAAGATATTATTTCAAGCAACCTTGAGAACTGTATGCACGTGTGAAAGAATTATAAGATCATGTAGGTGACTTTCATGTTGGACCATACACTACAAGAATAGTAGGTTTTATAAATTTGGAAACGAAAATTACGAACGAAAAGAGTTATCGGAGAAATAGTCGTTGGTAAATTTTAGTGACAGAAATAAGGAATTTGTTAGTAAATTTAGTGACAAAATGTTATATATCTGTTGGTAAATTTAGCAACAGAATTTGTATTTCCGTTGGTAAAATTACCTTAATTTTATCGACTGATTTAAATATTCCGTCGCTAAATTTGCGACAGATTAATAATATTATGTTAGTGAATTTACCTACAGTAAACTGCAAGTCTGTTGCTAAATTTACCAATAGACATGTAACATTCCGTCGCTATATTTACAGACGGACATATGTTGCAAGACACTGAAAGTAGAAGAGTTTGAAAAATGGAAAAATACATAGCATTGGGTCATATATATGTTCTGTTAATTGCTACGCCATATCCTAAGTCAACATCTTACGCCATCACTAGACAGGATAAAGAATGGAAGAAATGAGGTTATTATGACTTGCACAGTCGTAAATGGGAATGTGTAACTCACTAAAAATGTGTACAAACTCGATGATATTGTTTCAAGCAACCTTGAGAACTATATGCATGTGTGAAAGAATTACACGATCATATAGGTGACTTACATGTTGGACCTTACACTACAAGAAAAATAGGTTTTACAAATTTGGCAACGAAAATTACAGACGGAAAGAGTCATAGGAGAAATGGTGGTATATAAATTTTAGCGACAGAAATAAAGAATTTGTTAGTAAATTTAGCGACAGAATGTTATATATCTGTTGGTAAATTTAGCAACGGAATTTGTATTTCTGTTGGTAAAATTACCTTAATTTTACCGACTGACTTAAATATTCCGTCACTAAATTTGCAACAGATTCCTAATATTTTGTCAGTGAATTTACCTACGGTAAATTATAAGTCTATCACTAAATTTACCGACAGAAATGCAACATGCTATCGCTAAACTTACTGATGGACATATATTGCAAAGCACTGAAAGTAGAAGAGCTTGAAAAATGGAAAAATACATAGCTTTGATTTTATATAAGCTTGAACTAATATTATATTCTTTGGCATGTGGGCCTCATATGTGTGGCAAAAAAAAAAATAGGTTTCATTGTTAATAGGGTTAGAATTCACATACAAGATCAAGACAGTCGATTTAAAAGCCAAAATTGTGGGATTGTTGTTAAAGGATGTCATGATGACGATTTTATTAACTTCTATAGAGTCCTCTTAGAAATAATAGAGTTGCACTACATCAAGGGTAAAAAGGTTGTTTTATTTAAGTACAAATGATTTAATCTTGGTGACATAAAAGTGAATGGAATATTACTAATATCTATGTTAATAAGACATGGTATGATAATGACCCTTGTATCCTTGCAAGTCAAGTGAAGCAAGTTTTCTAACTCAACTACATTGTATTAGGCAGCAATTAGACGGCTATTCAAAAGTTTCAACACTAAAATCTCTTCGATTTTTTTGAAGGGATAAGGGTCTAATGAGTGAAGATGATGATGAAATATATCAAGAGAATGAATTATAGCTGAATAATGAAGCCACTCAAATAGAAGATGCAGATATATTATCATTATATAGGATAGATGTTAATCCCAATATAGTATAAGTGGAAGAAGTACAAGCTAATCTTGTTGTAGAAAAAGATGAAGACTATATTAAGGATGAATTATATAACAATGATAATACTTTGACTGAATATAATAGCAATGAAGAGTCGAATCATAATGTAATTAATGACGATGATTTTCAAGATCTTGATCATGATAATTTAAGATAAAATGTTGTTTATATTATTTGAAATATATTGTTGATGTTTGAATTATGTTAATGCATAGAAAAGCTTAGCAATATTTGAAGGTGATCTTTGGAGTAACAATATGAATGCCAAGATAATTAAAAGGAAGCTAATTCAATTTGTACCTTGAAATTAAGGAGACTTCTTTTTAAAGTTTTGGTATCCAACAAATGAAAATAAGTATATACACGATCGTTCAAATACTTGTACGGTCATATAAGAAGATACACGACTGTGTAAGAAGATACACAGCCTTGTAAGAAGATACATGGCCATATAAGAAGATATATGGCCGTGTAACCATATAAATACAGTCATATCCATTTTTTCCCTTAATTGCAAGTTACCTTTGTATTTAATACTTCATACAAAATGGAGTCCCCCATAATTAAGGTCTTCTAGAACAGATTTAGATATGCATTCCTAAGATCATCAACATTGTGCTTCATTAGGTTGTGACCATCAACTACATATGAATAAAGCATATTGTTAAATTCTTCATGACTAGCTAAGTGATAGAGGTTATATTATTTATGACTAAGATAATATTCCAGAGTAGCTTTCTCTAGGAGGACAATTTATAAACACATACAAAAAGACTGTAACATTAATGTTGTGTTTGGTAGAGTTGGTATTGAGATGAATGAAATGTTAATGCAGATTGTTGATTTTTGAGTTTTGTTAATGTAGATTATTGATGTTTGAGTTTTTAAACGTATTGTTGATGCTTAAGTTATAGATATCTAATATAATGGCACCTAGTAGAAACAAATAGAAGAAGCTGGCAAGTATTGAAATTGTTCCTGTCCAGAATAACCAGATCAATCAAATCCTAGTCAATAACAACAATCGACTTCATCTACCAGTGAAGCCAGTCAGCAACAACCTCCATCTGCCTCAACTAGTACTGAGGAATTTGCAATTGTGTTTATCTTTAACACCTATATTTAGACTTATGCTCAAATATATATTTACATATTTAATGCGTATTTTCTTATCATTATTCATTTATTATCAGGTTCTAACACCACCATCAGAAAAAGAGGTATAGGTATAACTAAAAATTATGAGTTACAATAAATAAAAGTTGCAATGAACAACAAGTTATCTGTACATATTGATACCTCGCAAGGTCGTCTTGTAGACAAGATTCAATCAGCAAAATTGTCTAGTGAGTTAGGGGTAATTGCTAAGATTGAATTGTTTTGCCTTAAGCATGCCAAGTAGTTGAAGGAAGACAACTTACTAGAGAATGCTTTGGATAAAGTTTTGGTAAAATTTTAATTTATTTAATTATATGCAATATTGTTTTACTTATTTAAAGATTAATTTCACTTTTACTTGTTGTTCACAGATGAAGCTTCATATCATCGATATCGACAACCCTGAATTTTCAAATTGTGTGAGTTTACTGTTTAAAAAAAGGATCAGAGATTGTTGTTATCGACTACATCATGTATTACAAATCTTTTTCTTAGAATGAGGAGACAAAAAGATATGTTCCCGAATGAATGTTTCTAGAAAATTAGAGCAATATATGTGATTATTGGGCCTCTGCCAACATTATTGTTTGTTTTCTTTCTCTTCACATTTGCTTCTATTAATCTTGTTACACAATTTAATAATTATTTCTTTTTTTATTTAAGAAAAGTGTGAGAAAGCCAAGGTTAATAGAGAAAAAAAAATGAAAATTCCTCACAATTAAGGCTTCAAATCATTTGTTGTCCTGCGAAATGAATATGTAAGTTCTTTGTTTATAAGTTACAATTACATAAATAAATACAATTTTATTTATTGTATTACATTTTTTTTTCATAAATAAGAGTCAGAACGTCTTGAAGAGGAGAACTGATCACCTAAGGCTAAATTAGAATATAATGAACAAAAGTTGGCCACACTTGAAAAGTACATCAAAAAATTACTTGGTCTGGATTATATAAGCAGTGAAGATAAAAACGAGTCTTAGTGTTAAGTTATCATTTTTGTACTAATTTTGAGATAAATTTCTTTAATGTGTTGAAATTATTATGTGAAATTGATGGACTTGTTTCTAAATTGTTCTTAGGTGAATTTCAACACTTGAGAGATGAAATTGAATAAAAAAGATGCAAGGAAAGCAAAGATGATCTGAAATTCCAGACTGGCAGAAAAATTAGTGACTAAGCGTGGGCACGTGCAAGGACAAAGAACATCTACAAAATCTGTTTTGAAATTCAAATTTGATTCACCTAAGATTTTTATGATCTTGAGAATCAGATTGCTACCTTAGAAATGGGGATTTGCAACCTGAATATGGGGGATAGATTATCTCCTAAAGATCACAAAAGGAGGAAAGATGAAGAGATCGAAAAGCTTAAAAAGAAGAGAATTTTTATTGTTCACGTAGTAATAGCATTAGGAGTAGTTTTATGTTTCCTGTAGTCTTCTTCTAGTTTTTGATAGCATTTTTAGAGCAGTTTACATTTCTGTAGTATTTTTCTAGGGATTTTCGTATTTTCTCGGAAAAGACCAGGGATGGAGGCTTTGTATTTTGTTATTTCTTTATTGATTTTTACTTTCGTTTATGAGTAGTTAAATTATTCTTCTTGGTTGAAGGGAACTTCGTTATCATCTGGTATGGTGAGATTCTAAATAAAAATTTCTTTCATTAATGAATATTAAGTGTCTTCCGATTTATTTTTCATGATTGAATTGATTGATTTCTAGGGTGCACAACTAAGAATTAATTTGTTTAATTTGTTGCTAGATTGGTAGGATATGACGTTCAATCTTACTAATCACAAGTAGCAATTAGGATTGCCATTTTTACGTTAGAGTTGTAAATTCTAAGAAGACACTTAACTAGATTAAATGCATTTCATACATATGTTGTCTTGTTCATTGGTTTCTTAGTTTTTAATGTTATTAATCAATTGAACTTAAGATCGTATCTAAGTTGTTGTTTGATAAGAATGTTTAGAATACATATTTCTAGTCATTTAATCTTAAAAGAAAACAACCCCCAATGATTGTTTGTTAATGAATTGATTTTTATATCGACGATCCATATCAGATCGATAATGTAGGTGACCCAAAACTAAGGTTTGTTCACTGAATTTTTGGATTTGAATATTTTTATTATCTTTTAATTTCAGCCATTTTAATTCCTTTAAAATTATGTTAATTTAATTTTAACCAATTTAATTTCTTTTAAATTACGTTAAACCAAAAACCCCCATTTCGTTTCAACTTGTTTAACATTTTCCGTTAAAGTTTCTCGTGGGAACGATTTCACCTCTTCACTAACTACATTTTTCTTGCTAGAGTTGGTATTAATTTGGTTGCAGGCAACCACAGTACCACTCAGTCATTAAACTAATATTGTATTTTTTATTTTTACATTATTTTTGAAATCGTAATTAAAATCTTGTACATTATCAAATTTAATGATATATAATTTTTTATATATAATACTTCTACTTTTCAATTATTTTTTATTATATTTTTGTATAATAAATTATACAATAAAAAAATCTAAATATTACATACAATAATATCGATTAAAAATGTTACCAATAATTATAATTTACATCATATAATATTTAGCTAAAACGTATATTAAAAAATTCAAAATATAGCTACAAAGATTCTGACTACTTTTATAGAATTTGGGCTACGTTTTTAGCTATAAAAACAAAGCGTAGTTAAAAGTTTTGGCTACTTTTTTTAAAATGTCACCAATAACTTTGGACTACACTTTGTTTTTGTAAACTTTTAGCTACGTTTATTGAAGTGTAGCTAATAATTTTTATTGATGAAAATAAGGCGTAGTTGGCGACGATTTAGGAAAACGTTGCATATACCTTTTCACTACGAAAACAAATCGTAATAAAAAAGAATTAGCAACAATTTGGTGAAAGCCTATAGTTTTTTGTTACGGAGCTTTGCTGACGAAAGTAAATCGTCGTTAATACTAATTAGCGAAGATTTTGAAATTTTGTCACTAAAAGTCCCTTCTATTGTAGTGATATGTGACTTTGGATTGTATTTTATATAAATTAAGAATTCAAATACTCAAATATTATAATATAAAATTTGAATTAATTTTTAATAAAAATTTAAAATTATATATTAAAATTTTTATTTATCCTAAATCTCCGTTTGATTTAAAATTATAGCAACCATATATGATGTTACTCATGTCCTGTGCTTTCAAACGTCAGTCAATCTTATCCAACGCTTTGGATAAATATAGAAACAAAGCAAGATTAGAACTTGAGAAGAGTTCCTACCAATCAAATTTGGTGAAAGCTTTCTAAACGGTTTATATTTGTCTCCTATATTTACTCTTTCTCCTCACGTAACAGATTAGAATCTGGAAATTTAAGGCTAAACTATTCTCAGCACTTGGGATCTGCTCCCCAAATATTGCACATGGCAGTGCATGAATATAAACCAATATAAGTCATGAAATAATAGTCTCATTCAGTTATTTAAGGTAAAGGGGCCTCCTTTTCCATTGTTTTGTTTCTCGTTTAATGGTTGGGTGGTTACAGACGCTTGAACAAATTGTTAGTCTTTAGCTTTTTAGTGTTCTTAGAAATATTGAAGCCAAATGGCTACTCCTAGAGATATAGAGAAGGCTGATGACAGCATCTTTGAGCCATTTATTGGGAGAAAGAAGATTGTGAAGGAAAATGAGAGTAACAATGGTGATATTGGGATGGTTGTTTTTAGTACAGCCATTGCAGTTTGTGGCGCATTCGAGTTTGGATCTTGTGTAAGTATCGTTACCTAGTATACATGCCTTTGCATTTTCGAAATAACAGGAACTGAATGTTGGTGTTTATGCATGGAATGATTCCCTTTAACTTTTAACTAACCAAGTTTTTTTTGGTTTTTAGACAATTTAAATTTTAGTTGCATTGAATGGGAAGAAGACGGTAATGATGTTAGGAATGTGTTTATATGAACTAACCTTCCAAAATCGTCCTGTTTGCAAGATTTAAGCTGGAAATTATACATGTTACTTCGAAGATTGAGACATATCTCCGACTGATTTTCTATTGAAGAAAAATGTCACCCCTTAAATAAAATGAGGTTCTGAATTTTACCAGGTGGGATATTCGGCTCCAACAGAGTTTGGTATCATGAAAGACCTTGATCTGTCATTTTCTGCTGTAAGTTCAATTTCTGATGAAGTTGTTGTGTCCAAATGGCAGTCTGTCTTCTCGGTTATAATTGGTTTCACTTATTAATTCAACTTTTGCAATATCTGGTCATGAATTTCTGATGTAAGAAACTTTACGTCGGTTGCAGTATTCGGTCTTTGGATCTATCTTGAATATTGGAGCTATGATTGGGGCGATCACTAGTGGACGAATTGCTGACTTCGTTGGCCGGAAAGGGGTATGAGAGACGCATGAACTCTGTTGGGGTCATATGAATGATCTTTTCCAACACTTATGTCTCTTGAAACTGAGCGTGTATGCTGTCTTGCTGCAGGCCATGAGGATGTCGTCAGCTGTCTGCATAGCAGGGTGGATGGCAATCTACTTAGCTTTGGTTTTGTGTTCATTTCTAACTAATTTTTTTTGTTAATTCACACGAAAAGGAGTTCTTCCAGTAGAGAATAATGCTCCCTGTCTGTATCTCTGAGCAGGGACCTTTATCGTTGGATTTCGGAAGATTTCTAACTGGATATGGATGTGGTGTCCTTTCTTACGTGGTATGTTTTGTTACCCGTTAGTCACTAGTCCGTATTCAAATTTAAGCCAAAGTATGCAGATTGGAACTCATTTGCTACTTGTTTCATTCAAATTCCAAAGGTTCCTGTATTCATTTCAGAGGTTACTCCCAAGGACCTCAGAGGAGGGCTAGCAGCCGCTAATCAGGTAGTGAGTTTATTTGTGACGTCTTCAGCGGTAGTTTTATCAAATGAAAGAAAATCCTTCTCTGAAAATGTTCAAATGGTGTCAGGATACATGTTATATACCTTTAAATGGTTTTGACAATATTGATTAATTGGACATATAAGATATTAATAGGATAATGAATTAGATTCAAAAATTATATGGATAATCTTGTACTTGTTATAGAATCCTACACAATATTAAAGTCTATTATTATGTTGATATTGGAATTGTTTTACTACTGAATATGTTGGTAATTGGGTGGACTTATTGTTGAATTGTGTGAATTGAAGAAAATAATAAAGATGTGGCTGTTGCATGGTTGAAGTGTGACTCGTGATTGAAGTGGGACTCTTTTAGCTTGTGTGTATCGTGTATCAATATGCTGCAAAAAGCGTATCTTATGTCAAGGTTGGATAACAACGGTGAGCGTATGTGCGTTAATTGAAGACTAAAAAAAAACACAGCTGAAGTGGTGTGGTAGAGATGGCTTCGATGTTGGCTTAATGAAGGATGTGTGAGTATGATTAAGAGTGTAGTGGGTTTTAATTAAATACTTGAAAAAACGCAGCTTTCATGGTGTGTGTTGTTGCTTGAGTGTTGGTGTCATACATGTCTCAAGTTGATAACTGAAGTGAATCTCTTGTGTAGTGAAATAGTGGTTACAGGGTTGTGCGTTGATGGTCAATTAAGAAATATATACGGCTACAACATTACATAAGAAGATAGCTGAATAAAATTTGTGTGTTGAGTGAGATAAGTCAATGGTGCAGTGAGTGACAGCTACGGTGGAGAGTGTGTGAGATTGTGAAGAGTGTCAATTGTTATTAAGTGAAAAAGATGCATGTGCATGACTTCAATTTTTGCAAAAAAATTGTGGGTCAGCTTATTATTTTTCAAGACTTCTTCATTTGGGATTGTGAGTTGTTCTTTGTGAAAAAAACACTGGTATTTCATATGGTTTATTTGAAATTGTTGAAGCTGGGATGATTCAGTTCAACTGATGGATAGATTTTTAGATGTATTTTGGGAAGCTAAAACTATAAGAAAGTTTTTCTTTTATCTCAAATATATTGTCGTTCAGTTCTTAGCTGATTAATTTCTTGAGTTATTTTTTATTAATTGTCTTTCAATTAAAAAGAGTATTGAGGAAATCCTCTGTTGAGATTAACAGAGTCGGTCGTGTTATTGGGTGTGAAATTCTTTCAGAGGAAGTGAAGTTGAGAGATAATGTTAGGGGTTGAGTGGTGTCAGCTTAGTAAAGCCTTGGATAAATCTATTGTATTTCGGTGAAAGAATTAATCTGGGTGAGGACTCCGCAGACGTAGTCAAGGAGTGCCGAACTGTGTTAACAAATCTCGGTGTTTATTTATTTTGTTGAGTTCAATTTTTCTGATTTTTGTTTGTGCTAGAGACCACCACGGTAAAAATGGAAAGTTTGCGAAACGACTACCCCTTACAATTTTTCAATTGGTATCAAAGAAAGGTCACCGATTCAGAACTTGGTAGTAAGTTAGTGCAGATTTTAGTTTCGCGAATATGGCTACTAGAGAGGGTGCATCGATCACTACACCATCACTGTTGGATGGTTCCGATTATCCTGCATGGAAATCACGAATGAGGGTCTTTATTCAGGCACAGGGAACAAGAACATGGAACTCAGTCTTACATGGCTGGACGCATCCAATGATTACTGACGATAAAGGAGAGACAGTTTTAAAAGATCCATCTGAATGGGCAAGAGTTAAAGAAGAGAGAGAACTTGGAAACTCACAAACAATGCATGCAATTTTTAGTATTGTTGATGAATGATGCGTCTCAATGATATCGGCCTGTGATTCAGCTAAAGAAGCGTGGGATACTTTGCAGACTATTTATGAAGGGTCCAAATCTGTGATAGCGTCAAGACTACAGATGTTAGCTGTAAAGTTTGAAGAACTGAAGGTGGATGAAAATGAAACCATTGCGGACTTTCATGAAAGATTGCGAGATATAGCAAATCAGGCGCATCAACTCAAAAAGAAATATTTTGATCAGAAACTTGTCAAAATGATACTGAGATCACTACCTCTAAGATTTATTCTAAAAATTCCAGCAATAGAGGAAGCCCACGACATTAATGATCTGTCATTGGAGAAGCTAATTAGAATTCTTACAAATTTCGAAATGAATCTTTTAAGGGGTAAGCAAGAAAGAAGCAAATGATTGACATTACAGGTTAAAACTCAAAAAGGTGAAAGAAAAGTAAAGAGAATCAAATGTCACGAGTGTTAAGTTTTTGGGCACGTTCAAGCTGAATGTGTTAATACTTTGAAGAAGAGAGAAGGAAAATCCTTTACTAGCACTTAGAGTAAGAATGAATCTGAGAGTGAATATGGTAGTGAAGAAGAAATCACTAATGATGCTACGTTAGTTGCTTTACATAGCAAAAGTCTAGTTACTTATTTAACAGTAACCGAGAAGGAAGTAACTGAAGATGAAAAAGTGAGAAAATCAGAAAATTTAGAGAAAAATGCAAATGATTCAACTCAAATCTCAATTTTAGATTATGACAGTGATGAAAGTGGTTCAAGTGATAAAAAGGAGAATATTTACGAGGCTTACAAATTAATGTACAAAAAATGGGTGAAAATATATAGAAATAATGAAAGATTGAAGGAAGAGAATCTCTCCATAAAGAACACCATCCAAGAGTTAGAAAAGAAATTGACATTAACGTCATATGAGCTTGGTAAAGCTAGAATGAAATTGTTAAGTATCGAAAAAGGATTGAGATTGTTGGATGAAGGCACAAAAAAACTAGAAAAGTTAATGGAAATCGGTAAAGTTAAAGGAGATCTTCAAGGAATTGGCTATAAGGGTGAATGCTCCAAAGTGAATGATGAGAAACTTGATATAACCAGATTTGTCCGAGAAGAAGAAACATTGAGAAAGAATTGAAGATTTGTACCCACGTGTTATTTTTGTGGAGTTACTGGGCACATAAGGCTAAAAGGCTACAATTTACTGCAGATGATGTTTGAAAAAAGCCAAAACCAAAGGACCCCATATCCCTGATATAAATTTCAGAACCAACCTTCAATACCAAAATCTACTTGGGTTAGAAAGGGTCAAGGACAAGCACAAAGATGTAGTGAAAGAAAAACAAGAAATTGTCCAGATTCACAGTTAGTTACTGCTTTTGAAGCAATTGTTCAGACTGAGGATAAGTCGGTTACTTTAGATGATGAAATCAATCAGACAATTGATGATTGAGATAATGTGACGAGAAATAAGCCTAGGTTTGAATTTCTTCAAGGGGCACAGGGATTATGTCCTTTACATTTTTGAAGTATGGTTTGATGTTTTTTTATTAACAAAACAAAAAAAGGAAGAGAAAAATAAAAAATTGTTTTCTTTAGTTTTTATGTTGTCATTATTGCCCTATCTTTTTAGTGGTTTGTGTTGCAACTTCTATTTGGCTCCATCGAAAACTTTCAGCTCTCTCATCAGTATGGATCTCTCTCTAGGGTATCTTTCTCTCTTTCGGGCATATCTCTCACTGTTTTGAATAGTGGTAATTTGTCTTTTTGGCGTGTTTATGATTCTTCCACTGCACCTATTGTTGATTATTATGATTATGCACTTTGATACTGTTTTGTCTCAATGGGGAGACGTCAGATTGTTTATGGTGAATGTTCCATTCAGGGGGAGATTTAAGGTGTATACGTGATTAATCGTCGTCCTTTTGACATCTTTTGTCCCAAGGGGGAGAAATTTGGATTGAATAAACTTGATGTTCTTTGGAACTTGATGTTTGATTAAGGAGGAGTATTTGTCATATGAATTGTGAATTTGATACTTATGTCCAATTATGTTATTTAGGGGGAGTTTCATAGTTGTGACAAACAATGCCAAAAAGGGAGAGATTGTTAGGATATACGTTATATATCTTTTAATTAGTTTTGACATTATTTATTAATTGGACATATAAGATATTAATTAGATAATGACTTGAATTCAAAAGCTATATGGATAATCTTATACTTGTGATAGAATCCTACACAATATTGAAGTCTATTATCATGTTGATATTGGAATTGTTTTACTACTAGACATGTTGGTAATTGGGTAGAGTTATTGTTGAATTGTGTGGATTGAAGAAAATAATAAAGATATGGCTGTTGCGTGGTTGAAGTGTGACTCATGGTTGAAGTGGGACTCTTTTAGCTTGTGTGTATCGTGCACCAATATGCTGCAAAAAGCATATCTTATGTCAAGGTTAGATAATGACGAAGAGCGTATGTGCATTAATTAAAGACTAAAAAGAAACACCGCTGAAGTGGTGTGGTAGAGATGGCTTTGGTGTTGGCTTAATGAAGGGTGTGAGTATGATTAAGAGTGCAGGGAGTTTTAATTAAATACTTGAAAAAAAGCAGTTTACATGGTGTGTGTTGTTGCTTGAGTGTTGGTGTCGTACACGTCTCAAATTAACAACTGAAGTGAATCTCTTGTGCGGTGAAACAGTGGTTGCGGTGTTGTGCATTGATGGTCAATTAAGAAAGATATACGGCTGCAACATTACAAGGGAAGATAGCTGAATAAAATTTGTGTGATGAGTGAGATAAGTTAATGGTGCGATGAGTGACAACTACGGTGGAGAGTGTGTGAGATTGTGAAGCGTGTCAATTGTTATTAAGTGAAAAAGGTGCATGCGCATGACTTCGGTTTTTGCAAAAAATTGTGGCTCAGCTATTATTTTTCAAGACTTCTTCATTTGGGATTGTGAGTTTTTCTTCGTGAAATAAACACCGGTATTTTGTATGGTTTATTTGAAATTGTTGAACCTGGGATGAATCAGTTCAACTGATGGACAAAGTTCTAGTTGTATTTTGGGAAGCTGAAATCATAGGGAAGTTTTTCTTTTATCTTAAGTATATTGTCGTTCAGTTCTTAGTTGATTAATTACTTGAGTTATTTTTTATTAATTGTCTTTTAATTAAAAAGAGTGTTGAGAAAATCCTCTGTTGAGGTTAACACGAGTTGGTCGTGTTATTAGGTATGAAATTCTTTTACAGGAAGTGATGTTGAGAGATAGTGTCAAAGGTTGAGTGATGTTGGCTCTGTAAAGCCTTGGGTAAATCTATTGTATTTCGGTGAAAGAATTAATCTTGGTGAGGGCCCCGTAGACGTAGGCAAGGAGTGCCGAACTACATTAACAAATCTCGTTGTTGATTTATTTTGTTGAGTTTAATTTTCTGATTTTTGTTTGTACCAGAGACTTCCACAGTAAAATTGGAAAGTTTGCAAAACGACTACCCCTATAGTTTGTCAAATGCTTTCACGAGTTACAATTGGAGAATCTATATTTTACTTTTGGTTTTCATTCTCTGCAGCTCTTCATTGTTATTGGATTGGCTGTTGCATACATGATAGGTGCATGTGTACCTTGGAGAACACTTTCTCTAACTGGTGTGGTTCTTATACCCTCTCGAATGCCTCATTTCATAATTTTGTTGGATTTGTTTACTTTTTTCTTCCTTATCTTCGCAGTTGAAAGTTAGCCCCATTCTTTTCATTATCCATTCCAAATCCTAAATCAAAATTGTACTTGCATCAAAAAATATATACCTATAATTTTCGATAGGTAACTAATAATAGCCCCATTCATTTTATTATCCTTTCCAAATCTTTAATCAAATTGATAATATTCTAATAATATTTTAATTCTAGCTTATATCAATACAAGAAATAATATTATAACTACCAAACAAGACTTAATGATATTGGAATCTTTGCAATGTAAAAATATTGGAAGTTCTGCTTTCAAATGGCTAAATCTGTCATGTCAACGCCACATGTATCCTAAGACTGAATTTAAAGGTAAGCCAATTATTAATACTTGGACGGCAATGGTTACTTGGAATTTGGCTTGGTTGCAGGAACTATCCCCTGCCTGCTTATGCTTTCTGGTCTGTTTTTCATTCCTGAGTCCCCTAGATGGCTGGTATGCTCAAGTTTTTAAAATTTGCTTCCATGGTTACTCGAATCGGCTAGTAAAAGCTATAGGGAAAAGAGTTATCAACTTTTACTTCACTTGATGAAATTCTACTGGACAATATCATTATATTTCTGTCAATAAGCAGTAAAGGAGAAAGGAAAAATGAAAGATGGAAAGCTAACTTTCAGCAGGCTAAGAATCGTCGTGTTCTTTAATTAACACTTCTGCTACAGGCAATGGTTGGTCAACAGGAAGATTTTGTAGCCTCACTGCAAAAGCTTAGAGGGCCTAATGCTGATATTTCTCAAGAGAAGGCTGACATTATAGTAAGAAATTCTTTTCTAATATTTTATTTTTCTTATTTTATCATTAGAATAATGATTTTCAGTGACTTGGATGTGCTCTTGAGAGAAAATTTTTAAGGCCCTATTAAAGCCCAGATCATATTCATTCTTCGTGCGCTATATTAGTATCATCATTGATAGAAGGTGATATAAGACTCTCGAATAATCAGATGATAAGTTTTCGAATGGTTATTGGGCTTAGCCATTTCATAGTCTCTTTTATTTTATATCCTGTCTTTATTTTGTCTTGTTCTTGTTTCGTCGGTTTCCTTATTTCTTTTGTTACAATTGTAGTGTACAACATAGATGGGAGTTATTATTCTCCTTGATTCTAGGACATACAACCAATAGAAGAGTAGCTAGAGTATTATATATACTGTCCTGTACATACATTGCAAAATGAATGAAAACCATTCCCCGAAATACTATTACTTTCCTTACCCTTTTCCTTCATGGTATCAGAGCCTTCTCTCTGATTCGTCTACCCTAACCTACAATGTCTAACACTAAAGACAACAGTGGCTCTAGTGCCACCAACTTACCTACGAATGACTATGAGCCTTACTCAGTTACCAACACTGAAAATCCTGGTGCTGTGCTTGTCACCACACCATTCAACGGCAACAACTACATTACCTGGAGCAAATCCATGACTATCGCCTTATGTGCAAAAGATAAGCTGTCCTTCATTGATGGAACCTGCACCATGCCTACAGAAGACTCATCCTTGTTAGCAAAATGGAAGAGGGCAGACAGTATGGTAAAATCATGGATTCTCAATGCTATGGTTAAAGAACTAGGTGATACATTTTTATCTTTTACTACTGCTAGGGAACTTTGGGTAGAATTATAAGAGAGGTTTGGTGAAGCTAATGGGCCATTGCTATACCAAATAGAGAGAGAAATCAGTTCACTTAAACAAAGTACCCTAACAGTGTATGGGGTGATCTATCTAGCCTAAGCCCTATTCCTATGTGTACTTGTGATGCTTCAAGAGCTATTACTGCGAAAGAAAATGCCCATAGGCTTGTACTATTCTTAATGGTTTTGAATGATGAGTTTGAACATGTGGTTAATCAAATCATGCTAATGGAGCCTCTACCCACGGTGAACAAATCATTCTCTATGCTGCAAACTGTAGAACGACAAAGGGTAGTAAATGCTACTATTGACAACACTCTTAACATGGCTATGCTAGCTAAACAGTCTAGTAATCCAAAGAAGGGGGCAAGAAACAACAACTCCAACAAGGGGCCCTATCTCAAGAAAGAGGATAAGTACTGTGAAAAATGCAAGAAAAATGGACATACCCTAGATACATGCTTCAAGATCCATGGAATTCCTGACTGGTACAAGGAGCTTGCTGCATAAAGAGAAAAAGGGAAAGCAAACATGGCTCAAGCAGCAGATAGTTCTATAGAGTTAACACAAGAACTGAATGAAGAAAAATCATGGAATGCACAGATACCTCCTAGTCTTGCTAACTTCATACAGCAAGAGATAGGTAAAGCTATCAAAGGCAAAGCTGCGGGGGAGGTAAATTATTCAGGGTATCAAAACTATGCAGGTACTGTTAAACACTCTATGAACACTGCATTCAATCATACAAATTCTTTGCTTATTGATTCTGGAGCTTCTACATACATGATAGCAGAACTTAGAAAATGTACTAAAAATGTGATTAATGATGCATACGACCCTGTAACCCTACCTGATGGAACTAAGCAAGAAGTTACTCATATTGGTCAGTCATGCATAGGAGACAAAATTTTCCTCAAGGAAATTCTGCATGTGCCTAATTTCTTCAAGAATTTATTGTCTGTCAATAAGCTTACTACTCAGAATGAGGTTGCTACAATTTTCATTTCTAACAAGTTGTTTTTGCAGGACCTTCGGACTAATGATGTTATAGCTATTGTCAAGGCAGTGAATGGGTTGTATGAGCTAAGTCCAGAAACTCTCCTAACCTCAGACAGTCCTAAAGGTCCCTCCTTAGAGTTTTACAAGGCTGAGAATTCTGTTTTTAATGTTTCAATTCCTTTTAACTTGTGGCATTCTAGACTAGGGCATGTATCCAAGCAAAAATTAGAGCATATTGATGTGATAGATGTTTCTGTACCTACTAAATATAAATGTCAAGTTTGTCCTTTGGCTAAACAGCACAGAAAACCTTTTCCTAAGCATCAGATCCTAACAACTAGACCTTTTGAAATCATTCATATGGATTTATGGTGACCGTATAGTGTTTCTACTATAGGTGGTTCTCATTATTTTCTCACAATTGTAGACGACTACACTAGAACAACCTGGACCTTCATACTAAAACACAAACATCAAACACCACAAACCATTGTGCAATTTCTTAGAAGCATTGAGAGACAGTTCGATACTAAAGTTTTAAGAGTACAAACTGATAATGGGAGGTCGTTCATCAATCAGGAATGTACCAAAATCTTTACAGATATGGGAATTCAACACCAAAAGAGTGCCCCCTACACACCACAACAAAAAAGGGTGGTAGAAATTAAACACAAACATTTGCTTCAGATCACTAGAGCCCTCCTTTTTAAAGCTAAATTGCCTAGAGGATATTGGAGAGAGGCCCTTTTAACAGCTACCTACCTCATTAACCGAATCCTAACCAAAGTCCTGGGGTGGGTAAGTCCTTTTGAGAAGTTGCACAACAGGAAACCTAACTATGAACACCTAAAAATCTTTGGCTGTCTTTGCTTTGCCCTAGACAAGACCCTAAATAAAACAAAGCTGGATCCTAGGTCCAAAAGATGTGTTTTCCTTGGGTATATGCCGTATTATAAAGCTTATAGAGTTATGGACTTGGATACTAAAAATGTGTTCATATCAAGAGATGTTATGTTCTATGAGAGTCACTTCCCATTTACAGAAGAAAACAAAAGCACTAAACAAACCCTAGAGCCTTTATTCACAAGTTCCCTAACCAACACAGATGTTGTATACCCTACCCCAACACCTACCATGCTACTACAGAACCTACAAATCAAAATGACAACAATTCACACCAGCACACATCAGATTATATCTTACCTACCAACCCATCAGATCAAACTATATTACCCACTGCTCAAATACAAAGAAAAAGCACCAGACAACACACAACCACAAAATACCTTCAAGACTATGTCCTTCAATCCACAGCTCATCAGTCTATTCATTTCCTTGATGATCGTAATGTAGCATCACAAGTTTGCTGTCCTGTAGGAACAAATGAAGACGAGTTAAGGATATTCACCATCAAACAAAGCAATGACTACAACAGTTTTATAGGTAATGTTTCTGAAATCTTTGAGCCTTTGTCCTATGAATCTGCTAGTAAAGATGCAAAGTGGGTCGAGTCTATGCATGAACAGTTATCTGCCTTAGAGAAAAATGGCACTTGGACACTTACGGAGCTACCTAAAGGAAAGAAAACAATAGCCTCAAAATGGGTCTATAAGGTGAAGCACAATCCAGATGGTTCATTGGATAAATTAAAATCGACGCTTGTGGCAAAGGGCTTTAGCCAAAGAGAAGGGGCTGATTACTCAGAAATCTTCTCCCCAGTAGCAAAGGTGGTTACCATAAGGTTATTCTTGGCCGTTGCTGCATCTAAGCAATGGCCAATCCATCAATGCGATATTAATGATGCTTTTCTACATGACCACCTATAGGAGGAACTATATATGCTACCCCCATAAGGCTACACTAGAGCAAAGAAAGGGCAAGTATGCAAACTCATCAAATCCATCTATGGTTTAAAGCAGGCGGGTAAACAATGAAACAAAGAATTATCCTCCAAACTACATTCACTTGGGTTTACTAAATCAGAGGCAGACCACTGCCTATACACTAAAGGCCAAGGAGATGAGTTCATGGCAGTCATCATCTACGTGGATGATATATTAATGACAGGTGCTAATGAAAAACAAATGCAATCAGTGAAGAAAGCCTTTAATGCTGAGTTCACTATGAAGGATTTAGGATATGCAAAGTTCTTTTTGGGAATTGAAATAGCAAGAGCAGAAGATGGGATGATACTTACACAGGGAAAATACATACGGGATATTCTGCAGGAGACCAATTTATTGGATTGTACACCTTGTGCAACACCTATTGTTCTTGGAACAAAGTTAACCATTGAAGAAGGTGAGCCACTCGATAAACCAGAAGTTTACAGAAGGTTAGTGGGTAGATTACAGTATTTAAGCTTCACTAGGCCTGATATTACATACGTAACACAACAGCTCAGTCAGTTTATGAGCAATCCTAGACAACCACACTGGGAAACAACTAAACGAGTACTGAAATACCTCAAGGGGACCCAGAATCTAGGAATTTGTTCTGCAACAAATGAAAGCCCTCACCTGGTAGCCTATTCTAATTCGGATTGGGCAAACTGGGTCTTCTCCAGGTGCTCCTTAACTGGCTTCTGCGTGTTCCTTGGGTGATCTCCTATTTCCTGGAAAACCAAGAAGCAAACAACCGTGAGTCGCTCCTCAGCTGAATCGGAGTACAGAAGCCTAGCTTCTATTACTTGTGAGATAAAATGGATTTTGCAATTACTTCAAGCTTTTCAGATCAAGATTCAAACACCCATACCTTTGTACTGCGACAACCAAGCCGCTATCTACATCTCTAGAAAACCCGTCTTTTATGAGAGAACGAAGCACCTTGAGATTGATCTGCATCTGGTTCGCGACTGTGTAAGTCTAGGGCTTATTGAGTTAAGGCACGTGAACACCAAGGGACAACTCGCAGATTTGTTCACTAAAGCCGTCTGCGCACGAGTCTTCTTGGGTCTCATTAACAAGTTTGGAGTCTTTGGTCTTTGACCGCACCTCCGACTTGGAAGGGGGGGTGATAGAAGGTGATAGAAGACTCTCGAATAATCAGATGATAAGTTTTCGGATGGTTATCGGGCTTAGCCATTTCACAATCTCTTTTATTTTATGTCCTGTCTTTATTTTGTCTTGTTCTTGTTTTGTCGTTTTCTTTATTTCTTTTATTACAATTATAGTGTACAGCACAGACGGTAGTTATTATTCTCCTTGATTCTAGGACATACAGCCAATAGAAGAGTAGCTAGAGTAGTATATATACTGTCCTGTACATACATTGCAAAATGAATGAAAACCATTCCCCGAAATGCTATTACTTTCCTTACCCTTTTCCTTCAATCATCAATCTTAATTTGTATGTTGTCGTCCATCTTTAAGTAAGACAGTAAATGCAAATTAAGCAATCTTTTCCCGTGTTCGATCTTACAGGAATCCTTAGCTATTATTCAACAGCTACGAAAAGCATCTGTGATGGACTTGTTTAGCAGAAGACACGTTCGCCTTGTCTTTGTAAGCATCAACTGTTCTGCTAGGATGAAAATCTGCTGTCTGGAACTTCGCAATATGGTTCTTTTTTCTTACTTCCAACTCTCTCCATTCTGCATTTGGCTCTTCAGATTGCAGTCGGACTGATGGCATTCCAGCAAATTAGTGGCATTAACGGCATTATATTCTACGCCCACCAAATTTTCTCAGATGCAGGTGAGTTTCTTCTTTAATGGAAAGTGAAATATAGATGAGATAACAATTTTAATTGGCCGTAAATTCCTATGAATTATACTGTTAGATTCCAGTTTTCTTCATGTTGTTTTATTTCTGCGTTTCAGGATTTGATCCCAATCTTGGAAGTATTCTTTTTTCTTGCTTGCAAATCTTGATCACATCCTTTGCTTCAATCTTAGTGGACAGAGCAGGAAGAAGACCTCTTTTAACAGTGAGTATCGGTAAAAAAATTTTCTGCGAAATGATGAAACAAACAGAGGTTTTTTTATAAGTCATATGCCTTCGATTCAGATATCTGCAGTTGGTCTGCTTCTTGGGAATCTTTTGATAGGGACATCTTTCCTTGTGAAGGTCATTATCTAAATCTCTGAATTTGTTACCTTGTTTTCATATAAAAGTTCCTGACAAGGTTAAGTTTCAACAACCAGGAGAATAATCCAGCTTCCACCATTTCTCCAATCTTGGCAATTGCTGGTGTGATGGTAACTTCATTATCTCCATCTTTCCAGCTTGATATCTGATCTAATGCATATCTGCTCTAATCTCTATCTTTCCAGCTTGATATCTGATCTAATGCATATCTGATATTAACAATTTTAGCCTTCTTGATTTTCAGCTTTTCATAGCCTCCTTCTCAATAGGAATGGGTGCAATTCCTTGGGTATTAATGTCTGAGGTAACCTCAAAACTTACTTTCATCGCAACAAACAAAATATATAGCAAAAAAAGTAGGCTCAAAACGAATTTAAATGTGAAAGCTTCAAATGTTGCAGCTATTCCCACTTAATGTCAAGGGACTGGCTGGAAGCTTGGTGACAATGGTTAACTGGTTTGGTTCTTGGACGGTATCCTTCACCTTTACATTTCTTCTGAGTTGGAGTTCATTTGGTAAGTTCCCAACAAGGATTATATTGAGGAAACCAGGAAAAGAGTTGGGTCTAGAGCAGTAATTTGAATCAACAATGTTCTTGACTGTACAATTTTTCAGGTACATTTTATTTGTATGCTTGCTTATGTTTAATGGCCATTATCTTCATCATCAAGCTGGTGCCTGAAACAAAAGGTAAGACACTGGAGGAGATTCAAGCGTCTGTAAGTTGAATGGACTGGAGTTGTGGATTAAGTATGGGAAGTGAAGCAAGAGATCATTACTGTGTCATTACTTGTCTTTTTCAAACGAATACACCATTCTCTTCGCTTTCTTTCATCTTTTTCGTTTAGGGACGGTATCTAGACTCTAGACTCTAGACCAGACTTGGTGTCTTTTTACCCATTTTAGGTGTTTATCAGTGAGGATTTAAATCCTAGCTCCTCCCAGTATCTCTAAAGAGATGGTACCAATACTAAAACTGTAAAGCTGGAATGTATATAAGGCTATCTTGTTAAATACATGGAAACTCTAGAGGACAACTACTACGGTGCAGAGCATTAGGAACGTAGTGATTGAACTAAGGGGAAGCCACGATTGATGGAAAATTTCTTACTGGTGTATTTGTTTTTGATTTTTTTTATCAGCTCCCAATTCAGCTTTTACTTTTAGTTTTTCTTTACTGTTTGAAAATTAAACATAATCACAAAGATCATGTGAATTATAGGATCGTTTACGTATGCATGTAAAACAAAATCACATACTTGAATTGTGTTAAATTTTTACCGGTTAAAGAACTTTGCTTAAATGTTCACAGTAGAGATTCCTTTTTCACTTTTGTTGTTCTTCGTATAAAAGACCATCATCAAAGAAGAAACATACGCCAATCTATTTATATTTCATTCTTTGGTTCTTTTACATTTAAGCAAAACGTAACTTCCTTTGGTAGTTATCTGAAGAATATAATGACTAAAAAATCCCTGATGGGTGTATAATAAGTCATTATCTTCCACTCACACATGATGAGTTTTATTCTAATTAAAAAACTCTGCAGTGCTCATATTACTTCAATAACTGGTGTGACCAGCATACGACGAGAGCACATTGCCATATATCTGTTAGGAGTATATGACATCTCGATTAACAAATTGATCCTAGGACTTGAGTGTCCTTGAGTAGACATTGTATGCTATACCTTAGGTCATATCTCGCATTAGTATGTTTGTTTGATCTCATTTAATTTTGTTGTGTGTCATGACTGTATTCAAGTTCTCTACTAAAGAGATGATGACCATCTATGAATACTTTTCATACGAGTTAATGATCTAAAATAAATGACCTTCCTCTATTTTCAATTTTCTTTTGAATTAAATTTAATTTTCTTTCTTAGAATTATTCCATAGGATCGTATTTTGCATGATCTTTTGGGAATAACCTAAAGTAGCAAGCCTTAAATTAATTCTCAAGAATGAGACAAGAGTTATAAAGGTATATGACAAGGTTCCTCTTAACCTTAAGGGTCTCACACAATGTAAGATGAGATCTGAAGACTTACATTAATCCTTTTTATGGTCAGTTTTTACACATATGGTACGAGTCATGTGCTACGGTATTTACCCACTTCGTTTAACTTGGACATCTTTTATTCAAGAAATACCGTACAGATGATAGTTTAAATTGGAAGATCTAGCTTATAAGCTACCTTTCCTATTCGTTGAATCACTCTATATGGCACGTAGAACAATGGCGATAGCTTCTGGTTGCTCCTTCGTTGTAAAGAAAATTGCTTATGTGATTGTAATTTTAATAATACCATGTCCCCCTCTCTCTCATATCACTTAGAATCCGCGTATTGCTTTATGTGATTCTGAGCCCTCTATAAATGAAATTTTGTAACATTAATCATAGCTTCCTTACTCTATAAAACTCGATCGACTTCTAAAATCCTCAAATCTCCTACTATATAAGGAGTATATACTGGTGGTGGGTAGCCATATAAAGCTTCAAATGGAGTAGTATTAGCGGTAGCTCTATAAGTGGTGTTGTACCACCATTCCGCCAATACTACCCACTCCCCCCCATTTGTGAGGCATTTGTCCACATAAACAACGTAAATATATCTCAAGAATCTTGTTTACTACTACAATTTTCCCATCCGTTTGAGGATGGTAAGTAGTCGAACATTTCAACTTAACCCCGTTCATCTGAAGAAGTTCTTGCCAAAATTACTAGATATCTATCACTAACAATGGACTTCGACATTCCATGCAATTTAAACACATTGTTAAAAAACATGCACTTTAAACACATTGTTAGAAAAACAATTCAGTTATTTCATAAGCAGAATAAGGGTGTATCTACTCAAAACATGTTGAGAACTCGCATCTGGCAACGTAAGACAGATATAGTGATCATTAAATCGCGTTGAACCAATTTCCTTTAAGCATTTATGGTTTAAATTTCTCGCTTTCAATTATTACCTAGATAATAAACTTTAAAGATACCTCATCTCTAGCGAGCATAAACACTAGAGGTGATTTCTCGCATGAGAGGGCCAATCTATAATCTGTCTCATATACTTATGATTCATCCCAAAATATATTTATGTAGATCACATATATGTTCATGAATCAAATGATACACAATGTATAATCTTTGTCATACATTATATCCAAAATATGACATTATAATAAGTGAACATACACAGAGAAATATTTATCAGTACATTTCATCATCTACATAGTCCTAATGACTTTACATGCCTAATAAATACATCTCTAGAAATTGGCTTTGTCATTGGGTATGCAATCATATCTCATGTAGATATATATTTCATGTTCACTTCTCTTCGTGCAACTATATCTTTCACATAATTATACTTGTTATCTATGTGATTTGTCTTACAATGAAATTTAGGGTCTTTAGTATAAGCGATTGCAGCTTGACTATCACAGTTAATGGTCACTGGATCAAGATCGCGTTTAGTGACTCCCAAACGCACTAAGAATCGATGAAGCCACACAACATCTTGTACGGTAGTTGATAATGCTATAAATTCAGCTTCCATTATGGATAATATTACGCAAGATTGTTTCTTATTTTTCCATGATACTGCTCCATAATTTAGTAATGTTACATATCCTAAGGTAGATTTTCTTTCATCTAAATCTCCTCCCCAGTCTATATCGTTATACCCTTCTATACATAGATCATTGCCTTAATAACATAATGCATAGTCCACAGTTCCCTTTAGATACCTCAATATTCTCTTTACTGCTTTCCAATGTGCTTGTCCTGGATTTGATTGATATCTGCTCACCATTCCAACAACGTAACAAATATCTGTTCTTATACACATCAATGTGTACATCAAACTCCCAATTGCACTGGTATAAGGAACATTCTTCATTTGTTCCCATTCTTGTGGCGATGACGGGCAATTTCTCTTACCAAGGCCTTCACCTTTAGCAATAGGATTATCAATTGGTTTAAAATCTTACATACGGAATCGTTCAAGAATTCTTTAAATGTACATCACTTGTGAAAGCAATAACAATCTCTTCGAACGATCTCTTGAAATCTTGACTCCAAGAATGTATGCCGCTTCACTCATGTCTTTCATTTCAAATTTAAAAGATAACCAATCTTTGATTTGCTTAAGGAACACACAGTCATTACAAGAAATCAATATATCATCCATATATAAAGATAAAATCGTGAATTTATCTTTAGATCTCTTAACATACACACAATGACCTTCATTGATCATTTGAAAATCATACGAAATGAGTACGTTATGAAAACAAAGGTACCATTATCTTGAAGACTGCTTCAAGCCATAAATCGATTTTAATAACCGACAAACCTTATTTTCTTGACTTGCCTTAATAAAACATTCAGGTTATTCCATACAGATTTCTTCTTCTAATTCTCCATTGAGAAAAGCAGTTTTTACATCTATTTGATGTAATTCAAGATCCATATTGGCTACTATAGCTAAAAAAAGACGAATTGAAGCAAACTTCACAACAGGTGAAAGAGTTTCCTCATAATCAATTCCTTCTTGTTGTGTATATCCTTTTGTTACAAGGTGTGCCTTGTATCTTTCGATGCTGCCATCAACTTTTCGCTCGATTTTGAAAACTCACTTGTTTCTAATTACTTTACGCAGGGAGGTCAACCAAGTCCCATACCTAATTGGAGCTTAAAGAAGTCATTTCTTTCATCCATTCTTCTTTAGTAGGGCCAGTAAGAGCCTCATTTACATTCCTTAGCTCTTTTTCCTCTTGCGGAACAATCATATTAATTTCTCCTTCAATCTCAAAACGACATTGGGGAATTATTCCTCGATTACTTCATCTTAAACGAGGTTCATCATAAACTAATTCATGATGGATCTGATTGCCCCCACTTGGATCAGTCATGATAGAGAACCTTTGTGTGGAATTGCTGTTGGGCCCCATTTTTGGAGTCCAACTCCTATTCGGAACACATATATCCTAACCTAACATTTAATAAAAAATCTCATAATGCATTAACATCATACTCTTTAATACATTCAAGACAACTAAATTTCATCAATCACTACAACCTTAACATCATAAATACAAGAGTTTTACAAAGCCATAAAGGCATTTCTAACCCCAATACATTCATATCACAATATC
>JANZXR010000170.1:11851524-11873681 GCA_027575705.1 Erythroxylum echinodendron | reverse complement strand
TTGTATTAGGAGTTCAATATGTACAAACTATATGATGATGTATATACTGATATTTTGGAGTAATGAAAAGAAGATTTTGGTTTTAAAATTTTGTGAATTTACATTACTGGTTCTTATTCTTTTAATGTATGTGATGCCATGTGGAGTTCCATAGTGATTATACGTAGCGCTCCGTTATCTTAGGATATGGGTCGGAACGACCTACGGGCGTTCCGGCGCGTACCCTAGGGTAATGGGGTGCCACAATAAATTAGAAAAAAAATTTAAAGGATTAAAAAATATCGGAACTTTGTGGAATTTTATTACCTATAAAACTACTAGTATTATCCACAAAATAGATGAAGGTGTGGACTAAAAGCCATTATTTTATCTTAAGCATACCCACTCAGCACCTATCTAATTTTCCAGAGTGGATTTGTAGATACAATTCATTTAACAAATTTACATAGCCTGGCTGAATTTCCCATTAGATTTATAATAATTTAAGTAGATATGTGGTTACAGATCATACACTGGTTAGTCATGTATATGAGTTTGATAATGCTTTTGAAAACAAGTATAAAGTTGCGTTAATTCTTCCTTTTCTTGACTATATAAGTTTGTATGATTATGAATAATATTTTGAAATATTTGAAGTGTTGCTTCAGAACCATGAATAGAAGGGAGAAAGTTATAAATGTGGGTAAAGGTTTCAATACATTTTTTACAAAATTTTGTTTTCTTTTCAACATGCATAATTAATAGATGTATAGATCTACAAGTAGCACAAATATTCATAATTTAATGAACTTTGTTTATAAGAAATTACATAAGAATAGGTCTAAAATTATGGGTCATACAAGCACTAAGAGAGTCTATAAGAGTAATTACATCGAGATAAATGAAACTAATATAGATAAATGGTAAGATAGGTTGAAAATAATATATAAGCATAAATGAAAGATAGATAATAATTGATGAAAAGATAAAAACACGGAAGGACCTAGAAAAATTTAGGCACCTAAAATGTGATAATATTTTTTTGCAGATGTGCTTCAAATTAGAGACAAGAGAAAATTAATGGAAAGTTGATAGTGGTTGTCCGAGATGCATGACAGGGGATTTTGGTATACCAAAATGAGTATTCTACAAAATTTTCTAAAAGCAAGTTAGTAAAAGGACTACTGAACTTAAAGTTCAAAATCTATCAGGTTTATGACGCCTATTTAAAAGGTAAACAAGTCAAAAGCAGCTTTCATCCTAAACATATGGTGTCTACTAGCCAACTACTTAAACTTGTGCACATGGATTTATACGGTCCTACGAGGACTCAAAGTTTTGATGGTAAATATTATGGTTTTGTTCTAGTAGATGATTACTCCAAATTTACATGTGGTATTTTATGACGCATTACCATCGACAACAATAGCAAATTTAGATGATGAAGAGCATCTTTTGATTCCTAAAAATACATCATAGAATCAAATTACACTAATAATACCCTCAGAATTATAAAATCAATAAGATCCTTCTGAAGCTAGAACAGAGTAGGCTCCTTTATCTTAGTAGGAGCCCATGCTTGATACACATCAATATATTCTTGGAGATCCCTATGAAAGTATAAAAATAAGATTGTCATTCAAGAACAACTTTATGGCTCTCATCTCACAAATTGAACCAAAGATTGTTAAAGAAGCTCCTACTGACGAAAACTAGGTATCAGTCATAAAAGACGAACTGAATTAATTTGGCAAAAGCAAAGTCTAGAATATAGTACCTTGTCCTCAAAATAAGCCAATCATTAGGACTCAGTGGGTATTTCAAAGCAAACTTGACGAAAATGGTAAGGTGTAAGAGAAAAAGGTAAACTTGTAACTCAAGGTTACAATCAAAAGGAAGGTATTGTTTTTAATGAAACTTATACACCTGTTGCTAGATTAGAATCGATTAAAATTTTACTTGTCTTTGCATGATATAAAAAATTCAAGTTTCTCTAAATTGATGTTAAAAGTACATTCTTAAATGGATACATTAATTAAGAAGTATTTGTAAACCCCACGTTTTGAAGACGAAAACCATCCAGATTATGTGATGAAGATATCCAAAGCTTTGTATGGTCTCAATTAACAATCTATTAAAAACCTTAATTAGATATGAAGTTATCCAATAAACTATCGGGAACCAATATGAGATCTCTTTTCACACAATTACCGATTTGATTAATTTCTTGTTCTTATTAAATCACCTAATTCCTGTTAGCCTAATTTAATTATTTTTATTCAATTCGCCCTCTCACTCTATTACTAAATTATGCAATCACATAAATAAATCAGAATAAATTCAATAAACATAAACAATCAAATTTTATTAAATTAAAGTAAAAACCCGAAGGTGAGTATAGAATATCTCAACATTCACAATCTTATCGTCAAATTGCTATTCCCAATTCTATACAATAATAAAAATGGAAAAATAGGAAATAATATTTTAAACAGAGACGTGAGACAGCAATGTCGGGAAAATCCAAATTCGAGAAGTACATCGATGTCGACTTCTTCTCCAGTTCTCTCTTCCTTCTTCTGTTTCTTAATCTCTCAACAATTCTCTCTAGGATTTCTCTCCAAAGTGGCTTATGCAAAAGCTCATTCATCTTCTTTGTCTTATTCTTTATATAACTTTTATGTTTTGGGCAGCCCTATGGTTTTTTTGAGGTACGAAAGGTCTAAAAACTCCCTTGAAATTAGTCATTTTTTAGTGTCTACGCATCTTCCTGATGCAAGCCACTATCGTGGGCCACATCTGAGCCTTCTATCACGATCATGGCAATCAGGTCACGATTATGGCCCATGTCTTGGGCTTATGTCACGATCATAGGCTGACTTCAGTGATTCTATCATAGTCCATTGTTTCGGCCAAAGTGTATCAAAAACTTCTTCGTTCTTTAATATTGGCCCTGAAACACTAACAAACACATCAAGATACCTCAAAGACATAATAATTAAGCTCTAGACTTGTACTAACCCATAAAAACACTTAAACACAATTAATTAACAAACTAACACAATTCTAACCCTAAAATATACTGAACGATTAAGTTAACACTTAAACACATATCAAATTAAGCCCTAAAATGTGATGCAATTCACGCTTATCAGGTTTTGACAACTAAAGTTGAATAATAGCAGCTGCCAGCTATTATGCTCAAATCTTATGGCTGAAGAATCAACTATAGGATTTTTCTCTAAACTTTTGTTATTTTCCTATATTATGTGATAAGACGAGTGCTATAAATCTTTTTAAAATCCTCGAGCATCATTCTAGGACTAAACAAACATCATTTTCTTAGAGATCATATTTTAGAAGGAACCATTGATCTTTTTCATGTTAGTACTGAAAATCAAATAACTGACATTTTTACTAAGCCACTCTCTAAAAATAGATTTTGCATGTTAAGAAAAGAGCTTGAAATGTGCAAAATCTCTGATATTATTTCTACATGATTCTTCTTTTCCACTTGTCTTAGCATTTTGTTTATCAAGATCCTTCTATTTTAATCCCTTAAAAACTCTCTCTTAGTTTAGTAGGCCCTTCTACTTTAGAAGTCCCCTTCGTTTTAGAAAGCTTTTCTCTGTTTAATGGAACAAAATTATACATATACTAAAAAGGTAATTTCTCTTATTTTGATGTTACAACATTTAAAGGCAAGAGCAAAGTTCTGACAAGCAGTAGTACAAATCTGTCAGAAGATACATAAACAATAACACTTCCTGTATAGGTGTACGGTTGTTCATCTTCACACGAGATCAACGCTCAAGAAACACCTAATATACGAGAAATAGACTTCTCTACTCTACTTACCCTTATTGTTCTTCAAAGCACCGCTCTTGAGACTCTGCATTCCAACTTTCTATTTTCATCTCAAATCTTATAAATCTCATCCATCTCTCTTACAATGGCACGAACTAGATCAAAACGACAAAAGAAAACTCCAACTTCTACTGATAGTCATGGTGAAGCACATGTTACTGAACTCTAAGTATCAGAAGTACACTAAGTTATAAACAATGATGATTTAGATGAAGAACCTTCTCAGTTGATCAGATAACCATGAATTAGAGGAAGCCTTACAAAGCAAGCTGAAAAAATTTCTGAACAAAAAGAAACCACTTATGCTAAAAAGAAAGATGAAGAAGAATTCAAAAAAAGAAAAAAGGGAAAGAAATAAAGAAAGTAAAAGCACGTATGACTACAGAAACTATTAAGGATTCTATTGATAGAAATGAGTTGTTTCATGAAAAGATGATTCCTAAAGAAAACAAAGAAAAGAAGATAAAAATGGCTGCACAAAAAGGAAAGACATCAATACCACAAAAAATGTTTCAATCAACAGAAGCTGAAGTGTGTTATAAAATGCAGTACAAGAAAAGAAAGATGGTTGCTGGGAGAGTCTACCTCCCATGATGTTTGATAACATAGGTTTACCTATTTCTCCTTACATTGTTGTAATTGGTTGGGAAAATTTCCTGAAATTAGATGAGACAGTGTGTGGTGAGCTAGTTAAGGCATTCTACACACACATTAGAAAGGAAGTAATTGATGGAAAGCCAGCCATTGTTTCATAGGTATGTGAAAGTAAGATTATAATTCTTGAATAGATTTTAGGACATCTACTGGACATAGCTCCTATAGGGAGAACTTATTTTCTTGTTATAAATAGGATGTTGATGATATGGAAATATAATGAATCTCCCTACAATGATCTTAAGGTTTATGGTGTATAAAGGAAATCACAAGAATACAACTAGTTGCCTACCTTATGGAATGATGCTAACCAAGATTTTCAACCAATATAGAGTACCTTTTGCAAATCTTAGTTGGTGTAAATTTGAGTTGGTATGCATTGACAAAGTTTCACTGCTCCATTCCTTATCAGTACAGAAACAAATTGCAAAACAATGTTTGGGTGGAAAAGAAATCTAAAAGAGAAGCAAAAATCTAAACTTCTTCTCTAGATCAACGAGCTAATGTTCCTTCTGAAGATGAAAACAGTGAAAATCTGTAAAAACAGTTAAAGAACATTCAACCCAATCAAGATCAAATGCGAGAACAAATAGACAGCATACATAATGAACTTTTCGATATGCATATGGGCCATGATTATGGCCTGATTCCAGTGCTTCTGTCACGATTATAGCTTGTTGTGCCACGATCGAGGGCCGTTGTTTTAGCCCAAGTGTCTTTGAAACTTCTTCGTTCTTCGATGTTGACCTTGAAATACTAACAAACACATCAAGCTGCCTCAAAAATATAATAATTAAGTTCAAAGACTTGTACTGACCTATAAAAACACTTAAACACAATTAATTAACAAACTAACACAATTTAAACCTAAGCACATACCAAACAATTAAGTTAACACTTAAATACATATCAAACTAAGCCTTAAAACATTATACAATTCACACTTGTCAACATCCCTACACTTAAACATTTGCTTGTCCTCAAGCAAACAAAACAACAAACACACAAAAAAATATTCACACAGCACACAATGCAGTGATGAAACAATGGCTTCAACTTCATAAAATAAACTTAATTTTAAATATAATCATTCGAGTCATTTCAAATCATTAACATACAAATCCGCATTTTGGGGCTTTGAACTACATATGCATATTAATCCAAACTCAAGAGTTAAATTGTTTACCCTTTTCAATTGTACACATATATTAATAATCATTTGACCATTCAAACTCTGTGACTACTCATAAGTAAGTTTTCTTGAAAAATCAAACTATTACAAGTTAAGTTTTCATAAAAAGTCAAACTATTACAAGTTTGGTAGGTTTTATTCAAAAACACACATTTTTATTTACTTTTTATGAACATGGACTTAGTCTTTTTACATGGAAGAAAACATTGGTAATGAATGTCAATCTGGTTACTCAACTAAGTCATGTTTTTTGTTAAGTTGTTTGGCTGGAATGTGATTATAGCCTTTTTACTCGAAGGCACATATTTGTGATTCGTGACAATCTAGTTACTCAGCTATATCATGTTCTCAACTGGTGACTAGCTCTATTTATAACCCAAAGGCTAGCAAAATAGTTATTTATTTTAAAATTAACAAACATGATTTTTTTTATTGCTTACCTTGTTACTTTAGCTACTCGCTTTTATGAAAAATACTAACAAAGATACTTAACTCGAAAGGATTGAAATTATGAATAAATATGACAATTTAGAGGGTGACAATCTAATACTAAATCCTAATTAAGTTTCATGTTTAGCCAAAGACCCTAATTCACTAATTTTGCGAGCCAACGATTCTTCACAGCCTATTAGACTATGTTCAAAATTAGATCAATTCTAATCCATCCAAGCCATTGACACATCCACACAATTCACAAAACGCAACCTACAAAACTATCATACAATATGCAAAATCGTATTCAAAGCAAAACACATAATCCTCTCAACACTTGAACAACACATTTTCCTCAATGCCAGAAGGGGACAAAGAAACATATAAGGAAAGAAGGAACACATTTTAAGGTAAAACCAAAAAATAAAAATGAAGACTAAATTTGAAAAGAAAGGGGTTAGAACAAAGCCTTATGGTGATAGAGGTGGGGATGAATCCACTGGATCCTAGAGATTATTATCTTATCTAGGAATTGCATGAAAGAGTGAGGGAATTAGTTATCTTGGCTTAACACAAATTACTCAAGTTTTATTAAAAGCTCGAAACAACTCTAAATAAATTACTAAACTTGCTAATTTATGGTCCTTTCCTTGACCTTGCATCTGTGGAGGCATCTTAATTATTCGAAGAGAAGGAAATCACTTCTTTGTCTTTGGGAATCGCTCCTCTGAGATATAGCTTGCAACGATTCCTATTGACCTTAAAAGTCTCCTTATTAGCATTTTCCAGTTTGAGGGCTTTATGATCGAAAACTTAAATGACTGTAAATGGTCCACTCCATCTAGATTTTAACTTCCCTGGGAATAGCCTTAACCTTGAATTATAAAGTAGAACTGTATCTCCTACTTTAAATTCCTTTTGTTTAAGATAAAAATCGTGCCATTTCTTTACCTTTTCCTTATAGAGTTTGGCATTTTCGTACGCATTATAACGAAACTCTTTAAGTTCGTCCAGTTGTAGAAGTCTCTTTCAGTTGCTTGCTTCCAATCAAAATTTAACGCTTTAATCGCCCATTATGCTCAATATTCTAATTCAACCGAAAAATGATAAGCTTTACCATATATAAGCCTATAAGGAGTTGTTCTGATAGGTGTTTTGAAAGTTGTCCTATAGACCCATAAGGCATCGTCTAGCTTAATTGTCCAATCCTTCTTGGAGTTATTCACCATCTTTTCCAAAATTAGTTTCAAATACCAATTGACAACTTCCACTTGGCCACTAGTTTGCATATGGTAGGGTGTAGAAACTTGATGGTGCACTCCATTTCATTTTAAGAGGGCATCAAAAGATCTGTCCTAGAAATGTGGGCCTCCATCACTTATTATCATACTTTGCACTCCAAACTGGTTGAATAACTATTTAATGAACTTTGCACTGCCGTCCCATCATTGGTTGGAGGTGTACTACTTCGGCCAAACACGAAACATAATCCACTCCCTCTAGAATGTACATATTTTCCATTGAAGATGGGAAGGGACCCATAATATTGATGCCCCTTATATTGAAGACTTCCACTTCTAAAATGTTGGATAAAGGCATGCAATCTCTTTTTGAGATGTTACCTATTCTTCAGCATCGATCACATTATGATATGAAGATTTGAGCATCCTTAAACAATTGGGGCTAACAAAATCCACTCTCAAGTATTCGAGCTGCTATTTTGTTAGCTCCATAATGCCTAGCATACTGACCTTCATGCCATTGCTTTAGGATGTCTAATATTTCTTCCTTTGGAACACATTGTTTGCTTGAGGTTACACACGCTAAGTTTTACTATTTATAATCTTGGTAAATTATGTAAGCGCACCAGTTCGTGTAGTACCTAAGGTGTTGATCCCACAAGGAAGGGAACTAGTCCAAAAATCTAACGGCAGCTAAGTTCACAATTCCTAAATTAACAACTACTGTAGAAATTAAAATTAATTAAGAATTAATTACAAGAAATTAAAGCACCAAAAGAATGAATAAAAGACAACTCAAACAAATAAGTTGAATTTTAACCTAGAAGTGACCAATTGAGAGAAAGGGGGAATTTATTCGAAATTAAAGAAAATCTACCCAATTATGAAATTTCAGATTTAAAAGACCTAGACGATCCTATAGTGAATTACTCTCTCTCTCATTATAATTCTTGACCCCAATTAGTAATCCCTAATTCAAATTATGGAAATTGCGATCTGTCGATCCGCAATTAGTCCAAAACCTAAATTAATTCTAATGTTATCTATTAACCTACTAGGAATTTATGGTCGATCTCTTGTTACAAGACTCTATCATTTGATTCAACTCTTTAGCTATCGATTTACCTAGCTCTCGTTAACCTAAATCGATGATTTTCACTGGCCCATCCTCTCAATTTATTGCCAAGTTATGAAGAATCAAATTGAATCATAATTAAATCGAATAATAGCACAATCAAATAAATTTTATTAATCTTAAGAACAAAAACCCGAAGGTGAGTTTAGATAGAAAAATTAATACTCAACAATAATATTTCTAGTCAGTCTCCAAACTTCAAACATCAATGAAATTGAAATAAAAACTAGAAAATACTATCGAAATGGATTTCGAAGGTTGCGACTGTGGGAAATCACCTGTTTTGGGAAGTACGTCCCATCAAGCATATCTTTGTGCCTCTCTTCCTTCTTCTCCTTCCTCGATGACCTGATCTCTATCTAGGCCTGTCTTAGATTTTCGACATAATCTCTCTTTTGCGTAGCTCTCTCGACTCTCTAATGTCTCCTAGTGGCAATCACATAATGTTCTATTTATTCTGTGCAGGACCTAGATCAAATTCATGGTCGAAAGGTCTAAAAAATTACTCAAATTTTGAGTTTTCGTGTTAGCCTGATGTAGGTTTCCTTTCTGTCATTATCATGGCCTAAAGTGCACAATCATGCTTGACTTGACACTCTTTGTCACGATTGTGGCTCCTGGTGCACAATCGTGGCCTGGCTACCTCTGGCTCTTCCTCTTCTGTCACGATCGTGGCTAATAGGCATGATCATGTATTATGTCTTTTAGCCTGAAACTCTTCAGATCTTCACCATTCTTCCCTGTTTAACTGCAACACTAGCATACACATCAAAGTACCTCAAAATAATACAATTTAAGCTCAAAGATTCAAACTAACCCATAAAACACTTAAACAAAAAAACTAACATAATTAAACCCTAAATGCATACTCAACACTCAATTTAACACAAAATGCATAACAAATTAAACCCTAAAATATCATACAAAGCATTACTACCACACATCATCGTATTAACCCATCAGTGCATGCTCTATATAAAATTGACTTATCCCATATATATCATTACAATCATGCAAGAATTTCTTCCATTATTGGTGAGATGGATGTGACATAAGTTTACCACTGGGTGTGACATCAGCAAACCATGGTGTAGTCAAACTCTCAAGTAACATTAGGATTTCATCTGGAAAATTTTTGTTAAGATCGTTGCTTGGCTTGTATTCCCATCCTTCCAGTCTGGATAAGTGGTCTACAGCCACATTTTCTACTCTCTTTTTATCTCTCACCTCTATATCAAATTCTTGTAAAAGTAACACCCACCAAATTAGCCTTAGTATTGCATCTTTCTTGTTGAAAAGGTATTTTAGTTCCGTAAGATCGATGAATGTGATTACCTTTGAAACCAAAAGGTATTGTCAAAACTTATCACATGCATACGCTACTGTGAGTAGTTCCTTCTCTGTAGTGATGTAATTCATCTGAGGTCTTGCAATGGTCTTACTAGTATAGTAAATTGCATCCAACCTCTTATCTTTCCTTTGGCCCAATACGTAACCTATAGCTTGGTTGCTTAGATCAAACATAACTTCGAATCGAAGTGTCCAGTCTGGTGGTGATAGAATTGGTATTGATATTAATACCTCCTTTAGCTTGTTAAATGCAAACATACACTTGTCATCAAACAAGAAGGGCATATCCTTGACTAAAAGGTTTGTTACAGGTCTTGCGATTTACGAAAAGTCTTTGATGAATTGACGGTAAAATCGTGCATGACCTAAAAATCCTGTCACACCTTTTACACTGCTTAGCAATGGAAGTTTCTTTATCAATTTTGTTTTTGCTCTGTCGACTTCAAATCCTTTGTGTAAGATTTTATACCCTAACATTATCTCCTCTTGTACCATAAAATGACATTTCTCCCAATTCAGCATCAAGTGTGACTCTTCACAACTTTGAAGAACTCTGTCTAAATTAGTTAAACATATTTCGAAAGAATCTCTAAAAACTAAAAAATTATCCATGAACACCACCATTATTTCTTCTATCATGTTGGAAAAAATAGACATCATACATCTTTGAAATGTAGTCGAGGCACTGCAAAGTTTGAAAGCCATCTGTCTGTACATGAAGGTACTGTAGGGCAAGTGAATGTAGTTTTTTCCTGATCATCAGGGTAGATGAAGATCTGATTATATCTTGGATATCCATCTAAGAATCAATGAAATGAATGAACAACTACCCTTTCTATCATTTGGTTTGTGAATAGAAGAGGAAAATGATCTTTCTTAATCACTGAGTTAAGTTTACGATAATCTATATATACTCTCCATCATATGATCGTTCTTGCTGAAATTACTTCTCCACCCTCTCTGTTCTATATACTTCCTCTAGTTTTATTCAGTGGATACAAACATTTAGGCTTATGCCTCGAATATCAACAATCCAACATCCGATGGATTTTATATGCTTTCTAAAAATTTCTACGTCCTTATTTTCTTGTTTCTCATTCAATTGATTAGAAATTATTATCGATAATATTTGACCTTCACCTAAAATGGTATATTTGAGATGTACAAGTAAAGGTTTAAACTATAATGTTGGTGGTTTTTCTGTAGATGGTGGTATGGGTTCTTTGGTTTGAACTATTTTATCTTGATGCATTTTAATATCCGACTCCTCCATCTCATCGTCTTCTTTGGAGTCAAGTTTCTGATATCCATTAGCTATCTCTACTTCTACTGACTGTACTTTTGCAATTCAACTCTAAACTTTTTATTGCACATTTTGACCCATAATTTCAACCTTCATGCATATGATGCTCGTTATTGGATTATTTAAGGCCTTATTCATATTGAATTTGATCTGATCCTCATCTACTCGAAGTGTTAATTTCCCTTTGTGAACGTCAATCATAGCTTTCCCTATATTCAAAAATGGTCAACCTAGGATTAGTAGACAGTTATTATCTTCTTCAAAATCAAATACCACAAAATCTATAGGAATAATGAACTTGTCCATTTGCATCATAATGTCTTCCATTATTCCAAATAGTCTTTTAATGGATTGCTTAGCCAAATTAATTAACATCGATGTTGGTTTGACCTTACCCAGTCCCAACTTCTGGAATATCGACAAAGGCATAAGATTAATGTTTGCTCCTAAATCACACAGATACTTTGTAAATTCAAATTCACCAACTACATAGGATATTGTAAAACTCCCTAGATATTTTAATTTAGATGGCATTTGGTTAGTGACTATAGAACTGTAAGTGCCAGTTAGAGCTATCGTCTGATTATCTTCCCATAATATGTCTTTTAAAAATTTTGCATATTTAGGCATGTGTTCTAATGCCTCTACAAAGGAGAGATTTATCTGTAGCGTCTTTAATTTCTCAATGAATTTGCAAATTGTGCATCTAACTTCTTTTTTTGTAATTGTTGAGGAAAAGGGATTTTGGGTTGATATGGTGGAGGTGTGACATAAGGAGGGTATTTGCTCATATTCACTTCTTTCTCCTTTTCTTAATCTTTCTCAATTGGATGGATAGGCTCCTCTAATGTCTTTATAGGTGGTTCAAGTTCCTTTCCACTTCAAAGTATAATAGCCTTTAGTTGCTCCCTTGGTTTTGTTCCTGAAGTGCTAAGAAGACTTCCTAAATTTTGCGTAAAGAAAGCATTTGACAATTGGTGTACTTAGACCTCTAAATTTTGGATTGAAGAGGTATGATTTTTTGTTACTTGTTCAAATTTTCCTTCCAGCTTCTTTTATACATCTAAAGTTCCAAGCTTATCTAAAATCCTATCCAACTTAGATTCCATTAAGGTTGGTTTATCTTGCTAGAAGCCTGATTCCTTCATCAAGATTCAGTCCACCGTATCATGATCTAATTGTCCACAAAGTTCATATTTAAGTTTCATGATAGATGTCAATTGCATTATATTTTATGGTTTAATTTGTTAAGTATTTAGTGTTAAATTGAGTGTTGAGTGTGTGTTTATGTGTTAATTGTGTTAGTTTATGTGTTTAAGTGTTTTTATGGGTTAGTATGAGTCTTTGAGCTTAATTGTTATATTTTTTAGGTACCTTGATGGGTTTGTTAGTGTTTCAGGGTAAACGGTGAAGAACGGAGAAGTTGTAAGGAGATTTTGAGCTAAAGATATAGACCATAATCGTGGCATAACAGGTTACTTTCATGACTGAGAGGGACGAGCCAGCAGTAGGCAGGCCACAATCGTGAACTTCAGGCACGATCGTGATAGAGAGCTTTCATTCAGCCCATGATCATGCATATTAAGCCACGACTGTGCACATTAAGCCATGTTCGTGACAGAAAGGTTTAGGTCCTAGCCACGATCGTGGCCTGTGTCAGACTAAAGCAAAAACTCAAAATTTGTAAGATTTTTTGAACCGTTTCAACCCTAACTTTGACCTAGAGTGCCCAAAGTATAAATACAACATTATGAGACAGATGCAGCAGCCTAAAGAGTTATACAAAAGAACAATCTCATCAGCCAATTCTGAGAAAAAACCTAGATAGAAATTAAGAGATTGAGGAAGGAGAAGAAGGAAGAGAGACACGGAGATGAAGCTAGACACGACATACTTCCTGGAACAGGTGGTTACCACTATCACTACCTCTGCAATTTCATTCTCGACAGTATTTTTCAATTATTCAATTTTATTGATATATGAAATAGCAATATTCGTGGAGAATAGGTTATGTTGAATGTTGATTTTTGTCTATACTCACCTTCAGGATTCTAATTCTTGAGATTAATAAAGTTTAATTGATTGTGTTATTGTTGTTTTAATTGTGTTTCAATTTTTGTTTGTAATAATTTGGTAATAAACTGAGAGGGTGAACCGAGTGAAAATAATCAATTTGGGCTAACGAGAGTTAGGTAAATTGATAGAAAATTGATCAAACTAATAGAATCGTATAGCGAGAGATCGAGCATAAGTTCTTGGTAGGTTAATAGACAATTTTAGAACTATTTTAGGTTATGGGTAAATTGTGAGTCAAAAGATCACAATTCCATAATTTAGGGAAGGAATCATTAGTTAAGGCTAAGGATTATAACTCAAGAGAGAGTAATCTAACCTAGGACTGTCTAGACCCATTAATTCAATAATTGCATAATTGGTTATATTTTCATTAGCTTCGAATTAAAAATCCCCTTTTCTTACTTAGTAGTTTCTAGGTTGATTTTTAGATTAGGCTGTGTCATTTTGCTATTTTATTGATATCTCTGCATTTTAATATTTATAATTGATTGTTTGATTGATTTATTTCCTGCATTAGTTTATTTCTTTTAAATTATTATAGTTTAGTACGACCTTAGCTTTTAGGACTAGTTTAGCCCTCCTCGTGGGATCAATACCTTAGGTACTACGCGAATGACTCATACGCTTGTGGAATTTACTAAGGCTAATAAATATTAAAACTTAGCATATGTAACCTTGCGAACAAATTTTTGGAACAGTTACAGGGGAAGGCAATTTAATCTTATAGTTATAGTAGTTTTTAATTTTTGTTTTAGTTTCTTTTGTTCATTTTATGAAATGTTCTCTTGCTTGAACACAAAAGTCATGAGAGTTTCAAACCGTGCAATGGAGACAATAGACCTAGATACCACATGATTAAAACGAGCCTTTAGGAAATCTAGGCTAAAGGAAGACGAAGAGATAGAAAAGTTAACAATGGGAGAGGAATTTTAGATGAACATGGATCAAGAAGTGAATCCTAATGGAAACAATAGACCCTCATTGATTTTATAAGGATAGGGTTTAACCTAGTAAAGGAAAGAGTGACTAGACTGCCTGTTCAAGTGGTCTAGTTCGAAATTAAGCCAGCCCTACTCAATATGCTTCAACAGAATTTTACAGATTGGAATGCAGGCCTAAATGCACACATAGTTAATTTCCTTGAGATCGATGATACTTTTTAGTATCACCAGATGTCAGAGGATGCTGTTAGAATTAGGCTATTACCTTTCACACTTAGAGATAGAGCAAAAGTTTGGTATCATTCACTTAGCCCCGCTAACATCGTGACAAGGGAGTAGCTCGTGCGTCCTTTTTAGACAAATACCTTCAGCTCATAAAGACCACGAAGATAATAAAGAAAATAAATAATTTCCAATAAGGTGACAGGGAGTCAATTTGTGAAGCATGGGAGACATACAAGGATCTGCAAAGGAAATGCCCACATCACAACCTACCTAAGGAATTCCTTTTAGAAACGTTCCATAATAGAGTGAACCCAATGACGAGAGGCACTATAAATACAGCGTTAGGAGGATCCTTAATGCAGAAGACTATTGATGAAGTAGAGGAGCTAATTGAGGAGATGGTGAGTAATAGCTGCTTATGGAAAAGTGAGAGAGGAAGGCAGCCTATGACATTTCAAAAGCAAATGGGAATTTTCGTGGTCAATCAAATGACTGAGATTCAAACCAAGGTTGACAATTTGATGCAACAACTAAGCAATATGAAGGCATCGTCATCAGCTCAGGTGAAGGCTGTATAAGTGAAGTGTGAGCTTTATGGATAGACAAACCCTGACACTGTGGTCTGCTATTTGATGAGAGAGGATAATCAGGAGTAAGTGAACTATATGGGGGTGCAATTTGGATGAGCAGGGGGAAAAATCCCTGCTCCAAAACTTACAACCCCATGTGGCAGAATCACTCAAACTTCTCTTAGTTAAATAAAAATGGAGGAAAATTCAGGCCTCAGGGCCAATCGAGCTTTCAACAAGATAAAGCAAGCTCAGTGGAGTCAAAGTTGGGCAAAATTTTGGATAAGATCAGAGGCATAGAGGAAGCACATAGGAGAGTCGAGAGCAAATTCGAGCAAGTAACAAAGAATCATGCCTCATCTATATACAATTTAGAAGTCCAAGCGGGCGAGTTAGCGGAGGCCATGTCGACTCAAAATGTTAGAACTCTTTTAAGTAACACCGAGTCAAATGTAAAAGAATGTATCATGTTTATTAGTAAGACCCAAGATGAGGAGCCAGAGAAGGCAGAAGGATGAAGGAGAAGGTAAAGTGGTTAAAGAAGACCTTTCGACTAAGCCTTTGATTGAATCACTCAATGCAACTCGATGTGTATATCGATTCTGTATTGCACAATAGCGAGAGTCATATGTAAAAAGGGAAGTAGAAAAATTATGAGAGATTGAGTAAAATAACGTCGAGGATGTGACGAAACTAGTACAGAAAAAACTCAAATTACAGGAGTCTGTCAGTGACCACTAAAAGATGACCCCAACATGGCTACAAAGAAAGAGGACCCAGGGGACTTTTTCATTCCTTGTAGTATCAACAGGATCATCATAGATAGGGCATTCGCGGATTTAGGTGTGAGCATAAATATAATGCCCTACACCTTCAGTCTAAAATTGGGGTCAAGAGAGCTAGTGCCCACCAAGTTTTTGATTAAGATGGCCGATAGAACATCATATAGACCAATGGGAATTATACAAGATGTGACGGTAAAAGTTGATAAATTTATCCTTCCCACCCACTTTTATATTTAGGACATCAGCGAAGATAGGGACACTCTGATAATTCTTGAATGACCATTCTTGGTCACTACGTGCTCAATTATTGAAGTTAATGGGGGCGAATTAACGCTGAGGATAGGGAAGGAGAAATTGACATTCAAGGTAAATACAAGAGAGTATGAAGCTCCTTCATCTCCAGTGGATCTCAAAGAACCTGAACCTTGAGGCAAATGGGAGGAAATAGAAGATCCTGGTAATGCTTTCATTGAACCATCCTGGTAAGGACAGTGGTAACTGTAGTATGGTAGCTAAAGTGCAGACCTTGAGATTAATAAAGACACTTCCATTAAACCATTCATTCCAACCAACGTGACCCTAACAGAGTGTCAAGCTACTGGCATTAAAAGAAGTGTTGCATGGGAGGCAACCCATGGAAAGTAGTTCTTTGCTAATTTTTGTTCGAATGTTTGAAATTTTTTTAGTTAGGTTCATTTTTTGTTGAATAAAATCAGAAAAAGAATCAGATTTCGAAAATTATGTAGAAGATGTTCAAGCATGAAAAGAGTGGATGACAAGGGATAAAAAGTGAAATTGAAACAAATTGGAAAAATAACAAAAGAAGGAATTTGGAGTGAGTGTATAGCCGCTGGCCATGACCGTGGCATAGGAGGTCACGGTCATAGCCAGCGGCTATACACATAGTAGGTCACGATCGTGGCCTGCAATTGAGCGTGCGCTAGGTGGTAAGCCGCATGCCATAATTGTGGCTTGCGACTAGGAAGAAAAAGGGGGAGGACGCACTTCTTAAAAACAACTTTATAATTTCTACTTATATATTCAGTTCTAACTTTACTTTCACTTTCACTTTCATTTTCAGTTTATCTATTTAGAAAGTTTTCAACCTCTAAATTGTTCGTAATTTTTACCTAATCATGCAACAACGCATTAAACAATCAATCCGTCGGGAACTATATAAATAAAAAAAAGTTACAGGAAGGGAATGAAGAAACTAAGCAGCGAATTTTGAAGCACCCTTTCTAATTTATACTGAGGAGGAACGTACTCATTTTTGCTCCCTTCCTTCTAGATAAATTGTAGTTCATAAGTATTTTTACTTTGACATACTAGATAGGCTAAAATTGTGCAAGCGGGTAGCAAACCTAGCTAAGAGGATCCAATGAGATCAATTTATTCGAATTCAGTTCCCTATTTATGAGAAGCTTATACTGGAATTTTTCACAACCATGACCTTTTACCCTAAGAATGCAAAAGAATTGTGGTTTAGATTGGGAGGATGGGCATATGAACTGAATGTTGAAATCACGTCTGAGATGTGTGGATTCCCCGAATCCACCATCATCGATCAACATGATGACTTTTTTCCTTCTCAATACTGGCATGAGCTTACGGGAATTGAGCAATTATATGCAAAGAATGCTCATAACAACGTCATACGGTCCTATGAACGCTTGTTGCTGCACAAGTTTATGTGTCAGCTGGTCTTTGACAAGACCGAAACTAATATGTGTTCTACCAAGGAACTTTTATAATATGGTGTATAGACCACAGTATTCCAGTATGCACGTCCACTTATGTACTTAATGCTATTACTGCGACTTTACGTAAGCATAGCAATTATCTTGAAATAGGATACATAGTGTTTGCCAAAACATTTTGGTATAGAACAGATGGGGTTAATTGCTCACCTTCCTGACTTCCTCAATCACCATCACTTATTCCGGGCTGAGATAATCCATTCCACAAACATAACATTTAGTGATATTAGCCAAAAAACACATGTTAGAACTAGGGAAGGTCAGGAAAGTTGAAGCTCAATGCCACCTTAGTAGGTGTAAGAGGAATCTACCAGTGAAGAATCTGAGGAAGAATAAGAAAAAGAACAAGGTTGGAAGAAGGTGTTGGAAGCAATCACATAGACTAAAAAGAAACTTGTAGAGATGGCGCGAACACAACGACACCAGAGCCGGGATATCCAACAGATTCATCAGTATTTCAAACCTTAGAGCATTCAATTGCCACCTTTGATACCATCACCATCTCCATCTCCCTAGGATTTATAACTAACCCAATTTGTTCTTTTCAAATTAGCCTTCAGTTCTATTTTTTTATTTTTATTTGTTTACTGTCACTTTAATTTCTATTTTGTTGTTAATTATCTTATGTGATGTATGCCTCCTTCTCACATTAAGGACAATGTGTTGTTTAAGTGTAGGGAGGGATTCTGTGTTTTTATACTTTTTAATGTGATGTTCCATACCGTATGATAGTTATTAAGTTGCATTTTATGAATTGTTTGAACTTGTCAATGGAGTAGATTAGTGAAATTTGTTTAATTTTAAACATAGTCTAGTAGGATGTAAATGATCATTAGCTTGCAAAATTAGTGAATTAGGGTTCTTTGGTTAAATATACAACCTAATTAGGACTTAGTGTAAAGTTAGCACCATCTAGGTTGTCACATTCATTCATAATTTGAAGCCTTTTAACTTTAAATAGCTAAACTAGTATTTGTTCATGAAAACAAATAGCTAAAAACAATAAGGTAGGCGAAAAAAATTGTTTTGTTAATAAATTACTATTCTGCTAACCTTCAGGTTATGAATAGAGTAGTAGCCAGTTGAAAACGTGATAATAAATGAGTAACCAGATCAACACGTATCACAAATGTGTTCCTTCACATCAAAAGGCTATAATGACGTTTCAACTAAGCTATTAATAAATGACTGAGTCGAGTAACTAGATCAACATTCATTACCAATGTTTGCCTCCGAGTAAAAGACATTCCATGGTTTAAAATTAAATAAAAAATGTTCGTAATAAAAACCTACTAGACTTGTAATAAGCTTGAATTTTCACAAAATTATACTTAGGAATAGTTATAGAGTCTGAAAGACCAAAGAATTATTAATGTGTGTGTAAAATTGAAAAGGGTAATTGAATTAACACTTAGATGCTGATTAACTTGTATATTTAGATCGAAGCCCTTAGACATAGATTTTGCAGGTTAATGATTAGATATAACTTGTCAGATTGTGTTCAAGATTAAATTTATTTCATGACGTTGAAGCCATTGCCTCATTTTTGCATTGTGCACTTCGTGTTTGTTATGTTAGTTATTTTGTTTGCTTAAGCAAAAGCAAACGTTTAAGTGTGGAGATGTTGATAGTTGTCAATTGCATTGTGTTTTAGGGTTTAATATGTTAAGTATTTTGTGTTAAATTGAGAGTTGAGTGTGTGCTTATGTGTTAATTGTGTTATTTTATTTGTTTAAGTGTTTTTATGGGTTAGTATGAGTCTTTGAGCTTCATTGTTATATTTTTGAGGTATCTTGATGGGTTTGTTAGTGTTTTAGGGTAAATGGCAAAAAACGGAGAAGTTGAGAGTAGTTTTCAGGCCAAAGACATAGGGCACGATCGTGGCAGAGGGGGAGGAGTCAGTAGCAGCCAGGCCACGATCATGCACTTTGGGCACAATCTTGATAGAGAGCTTCCATTCAGGCCACAATTGTGCACATTAGGCCACGATCATGGTAAGCAGGGGCACGATCATGGCATTCATCAAGCTAAAGTAAAAACTTAAATTTTGCAAGATTTTCCAAACCGTTTCGACCCCAAATTTGACCTAGAGTGCCCAAAATATAAATACAACATTATGAGATAGGTGTAGCAGTTTGCAGAGTTATACAAGAGATCCATCACATTAGCCAATTCTGAGAGAAAACCCAGAGAGAATCGAGAGACTGAGGAAGGAGACGAAGAAAGAGAGACACAGAGACGAAGGAAGAGAGACACGGAGACGATGCTAGACATGATGTACTTCCCACAAAAGGTGGTTTCCCACTATCACTGCCTCCGCAATTTCGTTCCTGACAATATTTTCCATTTATTCAATTTTATTAATCTATGAAATTGTAATATTCGTTCAGAATAGGTTATGTTGAATATTGATTTTTGTCTATACTCACCATCGGGTTTTTAATTCTTGAGATCAATAAAGTTTAACTGATTGCATTATTGTTGTTTTAATTGTGATTCAATTTCTATTTGTAATAATTTGGAAATAAACTGAGAGGGTGAGCCGAGTGAAAACAATCAATTTGGGCTAACGAGAGTCAGGTAAATTGATGGATAAGAATTGGATCAAACCGATAGAATCGTGCAACGAGAGATCTAGCATAGGTTCCCAGTAGGTTAATTGTTGGACCCCTAAACCTTTCTTAGAACATTTCGAGCAGTATATGTGAAGTGTGGATAGGTTCATGTTTTGTTTTGGTGATTTTGGTAGTGAGAGACTATGAAATGGGCATAATTAGGGTGAAAGTGATGAAGAACACGTATATATATCTCTATTTATGTATGTTCTGTTATTGGTGATCATGATTAATCATGGACTATAATATCTTTATAGATGATATGGAGTTGAAAATGAAGTGGAGAAGATGATCTTGGTATGACTTATGATAAGGAAAGATTTAGAAACAAAAATGGTAGTGATCTGGAAAATGTTCATTGAGTGTGCTTCGGTCTAATAGCCATAATTTTTTTTCTAGTTATCCAAATGAGATGATTATTTACTTGGATTACACTAAAAACATATGGATACATTTCTTACGAAGAAATCGAATTTCAGTACTATCTCTAAGAGTCTCAAAATTTCATGAAGTTAAGAATTGGGTGCAGCACATTGGTGGATGAATGTAAAATTTGCCTTTGTACTTAAGAATAAAATCCGGATTGATCTAGGCTGAATTGGATGAATTTGCCTTCTTAGAAATTGTATATTATTTTTCTAGCTTTCTAATGACATATAGCTCTTCGTCTGTGTTACTGTTCACAGACAAATGAATTCGTCTATGTCACTATTTATGAACTTCTTCTATGTTACTATTCATGAACTCCTTCTATGTCACTGTTTATAAGCTCCCTCTATGTTACTGTTCATAAACTTCTATGTTATTGTTCATGAACTTCTTCTATGTTACTGTTCATAAACTTCTTCTATGTTACTGTTCATGAGCTTCTTCTATGTTTCTGCTCATGAACTTCGTCTATGTTACTCTTCACGAACTCTTTCTGTGATGACGTCATCTTCTTCTATGTTTCTTCTGTGCTGACGTCATCTCCTTCTGCGTTTTGCTTCTTCTATGTTCGTCTATACCTATCTTCTGTCCCATTGTTGACCCCTTTATAAGATAGAAATGACCATTCAGGTCTTCATGAAAGTTTTAGATCTTGGAATCGGCTTTCAAACCATATAAAGAACATCTTGATCTGATTCTTCTAGAGAAAGTTATGTCAATCGAAAAACATCATCTGTGTTCCCAAACTTCTTCTGGGTTACTGTTCATTATATATCTTCTGTCCTATATAAAATTGACCTTTGAGCTCTTGATGAAGTTTGTGTATCTTGATTCCCTCTTTCGAATCATGTAAAGAAAAATTGAATCCGATCTCTGTAGAAAAAGTTATGTGACGAGGAAAACTTCTTCTGTGATAACGTCATCTTCTTCTATGTTTCTTCTGTGCTGACGTCATCTTCTTTTGTGTTTTTCTTCTTCTCTATACTATTTTCTGTTCAATTTTTGACCCCTAATAAGATAAATTAGTCTTTGAAGTCTTCATAAAAGTTGTAGATCTTGAAGTCCTCTTTCGAACCATCTACAGAAAATCTAAATCTGATACCTATAGAGGAAGTTATGTCAATAGTCCCGAAGTAAGTTCAATATGATGGAGGATAAAAACAGATTGGAGTCTTTTCGCTATAACTTCTTCCCTAGATACCCAAATGCCTTGATTCTTAGACCATTGGACTCGTAAGAAATTTCTATACATATCCACCAAAAACCATAGCCATATGAAACGAATTAAGAAAGATTGAGTGAAAAACATGGAGCGGGTATAGTGTGTTTACTCTTAAATATATGAACTGGCGTTATTCTACTGAACATACTTCAGTATTTTGATGATTTCTGGGTCGGTATAGCTCCAAATGAGATGATTTCTGATTTTTGGTAAACTAGAGACGTGGTGATACAAATGGTATAAAGAAAGTGGAATCTAATTTCGTGTCTAAGATGTTCAAATTTCAGAGGGAAGTTGTATATAGTATATTGTTATGGACAAGAGCAGTCCAAAAATGTTTGAAGTATATCTTTCGCATCACTGAACCGAATTGAATGATTTT
>JANZXR010000170.1:11834652-11851424 GCA_027575705.1 Erythroxylum echinodendron | reverse complement strand
TGTGATGCCATGTGGAGTTCTGTAGTGATCGCACGTAGCGCTCCCTTATTTTAGGATATGTATCGGAATGACCTACGTGCGTCCCGGTGCGTACCCTAAGGTAATGGGGTGTTACAACAATTGTCTTTGTTGAATGTTATTCTTAATTGTCATCTTGCAACAAATGGAGAGAGTGAGTGAAATGAAATTCAGATAGGATTGTACAACGAGAGTTGGTGACCTATAAACTAGCAATCATCATGTTAATTAAATAGTTAGAAAAGAGATCTCGATTAGTCAATTGATCACCCATAGGATAGTTTAATAACATGTTGAATCAGTAGAGTCATTAGGTAGGTTGAGAGATCGTTCAATCGATTCCTGTTAATTTGATTAGGGATAAATAGTTACACCTTGAGTGAGGGTAATTAGTACATTCAAAAATCTAGGGTCAGAAACAATTCAATCAATAAAATAAGAGGGAGGCAAAATAAGGAAAAGGTAATCTCTAGTATTTGGATTCATGAATTCAGATTTTCCACAATTGTGGTATTGTCCATTATTTACATTAGTCTTTTAATTATAATTTAATTTTCTAGATTATTTTCATTTCATAATTTAGTTTCTTAAACAAAATTGTGTCTAAATTAAGCAATTTCTAGGCATCAATCCTTGTGGGATCGATATCCACTCTTTTTAACTACAAGTCACCAACATTTCACTTGCAGTTTTTAAACGTAAAATAAGTAGATAGGTTTTACCATCAACACAGTCCTAGACATTCTATCCTGATTGTTGAGTGAAAGATTTTAAGGAAAATTACGAAATTAAATTGAGAAGCAGACGAAATCAATTAGGAGAAAAGACAAATAGATTAACCGAAATGGAAAAACTCTTGAGAATTAATTTCACTAATTTAATCTCCTATGCATGATTAAGGGAAAATGATTGGATTATTTTCTTACTAAAATTAATAGTTAGGTTCTAAACTGATTCGAATAAAGACAAGGATCATCATCAAGATTAGGCAAAATAGCACACCAACACAAAAATTCCAAATTTTGGCAAAGAAGAGAATGAGTCTTTCTATTCAATTTCTGTCATTCTAATCTCTCCTATTCTTTGTAAAAATAGTTTATTTGATTGTTGATGATGTTATAGAGACCATGTTAGGCTGATTTCATTTTAGGGATTGCTTTTGAATTATTTTGTCAAAACCCCTATTTTATTGAATTGAATACAATTGTCTTTGTTGATTGTTATTCTTAATTGTCATCTTGCAATAAATCGAGAGAGTGAGTGAAATGAAAGTCGGATAGGATTGTACAACGAGAGTTGGCAACCTATAGACTACCAACCATTATGTTAATTAAATAGTTAGAAGAGAGATCTCGATTAGTCAATTGATCACCCATAGGATAGTTTATTAACTTGTTGAATCGGTAGAGTCATTGGGTAGGTTAAGATATCGTTCAATTGATTCCTGTTAATTTGATTAGGGATAAATAGTTACACCTTGAGAGAGGGTAATTAGTACATTCAAAAATCTAGGGTGAGACATAATTCAATCAATAAAATAAGAGGGAGACAAAATAAGGAAAAGGTAATCTCTAGTATTTAGATTCTTGAATTCATATTTTCTACAATTGCGGTATTGTCCATTATTTACATTAGTCTTTTATTTTAATTTAATTTTCTAGATTATTTGCATTTCATAATTTATTTTCTTAAATAAAATTGTGTTTAAATTAAGCGATTTCTAGGCATCAATCCATTGGGATAGATATCCACTTTTTTTAACTACAAGTTACCAACTTTTCACTTGCAGTTTTTAAACATAAAACAAGTAGATAGGTTTTACCATCAACACAATGCTAGACATTCTATTCTGATTGTTGAGTGAAAGCTTTTAAGGAAAATTACAAAATTAAATTGAGAAGCAGACGAAATCAATTATGAGAAAAGACAAATAGATTAACCGAAATGGAAAAACTCTTAAGAATTAATTTCACTAATTTAATCTCCTATGCATGTTTAAGGGAAAATGATTGGATTATTTTCTTACTAAAATTAATAGTTAGGTTCTAAACCGATTCGAATAAAGACAAGGATCTTCATCAAGATTAGGTAAAACAGCATACCAATACCAAAATTCCAAATTTTGACAAAGAAGAGAAGGAGTCTTTCTATTCAATTTTCTGTCATTTTAATCTCTCCTATTCTTTGTAAAAATGGTTTATTTGATTGTCGATGATGTTATGGAGACCATGTTAGGCTGATCTCATTTTAGGGATTGCTTTTGAATTATTTTGTCAAAACTACTATTTTATTGAATTGAATACAATTGTCTTTATTGATTGTTATTCTTAATTATCATCTTGCAACAAATCGAGAGAGTGAGTGAAATGAAATTCGGATAGGATTGTACAACAAGAGTTGGTGACCTATAGACTAGTAATCATCATGTTAATTAAATAGTTGAAAGAGAGATCTCACTTAGTCAATTGATCACCCATAGGGTAGTTTCATAACTTGTTAAATCGGTAGAGTCATTGGGCTAGTTGAGAGATCGTTCAATCGATTCTTGTTAATTTGATTAGGGACAAATAGTTACACCTTGAGAGAGGGTAATTAGTACATTCAAAAATCTAGGGTGAGATACAATTCGATCAATAAAATAAGAGGGAGACAAAATAAGGAAAAGGTAAACTCTAGCATTTAGATTCTTGAATTCAGCTTTTTTGCAATTGCGGTATTGTCCATTATTTACATTAGTCTTTTAATTATAATTTAATTTTCTAGATTATTTACATTTCATAATTTAGTTTCTTAAACAAAATTATGTCTAAATTAAGCGATTTCTAGGCATCAATCCCTGGGGGATTGATATCCACTATTTTTAACTACAAGTCACCAACATTTCACTTGCGGTTTTTAAACGTAAAACAAGTAAATAGGTTTTACCATCAACACAATCCTAGACATTCTATCCTGATTGTTGAGTGAAAGCTTTTAAGGAAAATTACGAAATTAAATTAAGAAGCAGATGAAATCAATTAGAAAAAAAGACAAATAGATTAACCGAAATGGAAAAACTCTTGAGAATTAATTTCACTAATTTAATCTCCTATGCATGATTAAGGGAAAATGATTGGATTATTTTCTTACTAAAATTAATAGTTAGGTTCTAAACTGATTCGAATAATGAACTAGTCTAACTTCCATATTCAATAAGTTATTATCTGAATTAATTATGAAAACTTAACTGCTGATTAGCAATTAAGTTAATATATTTCTAGTTCTTAACCTAAGTGACCATAGTTTCTCGATCCGTGTTGAACTTCATCTCTTGAATCTTCATTTAACACTAAAATAATGTAAGGTTTGGCCATTCTATTAAATCCATTCAGTTCAGAAACCACAACAATAAATAAGACAATAGATCTGTAACCCATTACTACATATTCAACTAAATAGCTACATTAATTCTCAAGAAAAGAGATTAACCCATCACAGATGTCACCACACTCATTATCATTAAACAATTTAATCGCATGTTACTATCAACAAAAGTATTAAAGCAATAATAAAACAGTGAATACCGAATGGATTATCAAAAGAAACAAATAACAATCAACTAAACTAATAAGAGTATAAGTCAGTTAATAACAAATAGTACAATGAAAGACAAAGCAACAAATGAGGAATGGAATAGCCAAACAAATCATTGGATGAAGAGTTATGGGGATCTTCAGTCCCTCTCAAGCTTCCAGCTTTGGCTCTCGCCTTATGCTTCAGCTTCTTCCCTAGACAAATGTTCTCTCAAGTTGAATGGGATTCAGCTCCAGCTCTCGCTTTTAGCCTCTCCCAAGTTTCCACCTCTCTGTTGTTTTACTCTTTTTCTCAACTCACTATATTTCCTTTCTCGGTTTATCTTCTTTCTCTCTATCTCTCTATGCCTCCCATGTCCGTAATGTCTTTATATGAGTGAACATATGAAATAGTGAATGAAAGATTTTTTGTAATAATTTGGAACATTCATTAATAAATTCTTGAACATCTTGTTGTGTATATGGTATTTTATTTTTAATATTAATTTCTTATGTAAGGTCTTTTAATTTTATTTCAATTAATTGATTAGTGTTATTTTTTATAGGGTCAAGTTGATTTTCACTACATACTTTTTCTATTAAGGTTTCTATTTCATTTTGCAGAGTTAAATTATTAAGAAGATAAAATTATAACTGATTTAATTTTTCGGTTACAAGTTGTAACATTTTATAATAAGTTGTATGATATATAGTAATTTTAAGAATTATAGATTTTTGATTTAAAGATTTGATTATTGGTGTTTTTAAAGTTATGTAATGTAAATATTGACAAAAAGGATTGTATAATTTAAGAAAATAGTTTCGTAAAATCAATGGTAATCCTAATTCTTGTTGATAAATTGATGGTATTATAAATGTATAATTTTCAATAATAATATTATTATAGTAACTGACATACCAAATAGATTTAATGCTTCCATCTGCTATCTTATTTGTAGAGGTTTGTTTAATTTTTTCTAGTTGTTTAATAAGGTTTTAGAAGCTATACAAATAGTAGCTTCTGTGTCTATATAAGCATTACCTTTTTTGTTATGAATAATTACTTGAATAAATGTCGTACTCGAATTTAGTTGTTGATTCTGAAGTTTGGAGATCATATTGATATAATGAAGAAATTGTTGAGTCTGTTTCATATTCTGATTCTATAGGTTCTAAATTATATTTCAGTTCTGAATTTAAAATATTATTTTTTTTCTTTAAATTTATTTTGATTTCTTTTTGGACAAGTGTTTACATAATGACCTTCTTTTATACATAACCAACATCGACATTTATTCTTATTTTGAGGATAATATTTCTTTTTAGGTTTATACTGTCTATAAGCTTTTCTTTTAAAAAACCTTTTAGATGGTTTAAATGGGAATTTTTTAGAGGTGTTTCTAAGATATTTTTTCCATTTATATTTATTGTATTTTTGTTGTTTTCGTTGTTTATGATAGGAAGAAAATTCACATCCATATTCTTAAGGAACTTCTGAATATTTAAAACATAATTCGATATCTTTTTCTCACAATTTTTATGTAATTTTGCTTCTAAACATTTTTGTGATAATACTTCTTTTGTTATGGAAATAACTCCACATAAATTATAAGCTATCAAATTAGCATTTTGTTTTGGATATGGTAATTTTTGTTTTTGAATAACTTCATCAGTGTATATCATATCAAACAACATTGTTATTATATTGAAGTCTAACTTCTTATGAAATGAAATGTTTAAAATATTAAAGAGAAGATGTATAATCTTGTAAAATTGAGCTTAATTAATAAAATTCAATTTAATAAATAAAATAAAAAATTTTAATACATTATTTTTCTTCTTTAAAGATGTCCAAATTTTTAAACACACCTCAATTATTCTATTTTTTTAAATTAATCAAAGATAAGGGTATGGAATTTATAATGTTAAATATAATAAGTTTCTCTTCCCTTCTTCTAGTGGCTTTCAACTATAAAATCAAACTCCTTACAATTAGAATTTATTAGATTTATCCCATTACAAATGCATAATTTTGATAACGATAATTTTATTTAATAAACATTTTAGATTTAATGTACTAAAAATATAAAATTATTAAAAAAGTTTGAATTATTTTATAAACTAAGTATAAATTACTCTATATATTATTTTCAAGTGAGTGATATTTGTTGGACTATATTAAGCTCTTTTATTAGAAAGTATTAAGATTTTAAATACATGCATAAATTTATAAAATATATCTAATTACTAAATATTATATTAATGATAAAATTTATATTTGTATATCATTCTTTTGTAAAAAAAAAAAGGAGGATTTATATATCCTCAACTACAATATACCTAATTTTCAATAAATATTCAAGTTAAAGAAAGGTTCATACATGTTTTCATATGAAAATTTTATCACAAGATAATATGATTTTCTAGTTTTATTATTAAAAAAGTAAAATACAGATTACTTGTGATAATAAATGATTGTTATTTGGCAAAAGTATAACATTTTAAATGAAATACATTATTGTATGACATTTTAAAATGAAATACATTATTGTCCATTCAAAAAAATACTTATTATTAAATTTTTTATTTTATGCAAAATAAAGGATAAGTTAGTCATATGAACAATTATTATAGCTGAAAAAAAGAGATTGTTTCTTCTTATACTTTAAATTGTTATAAAATTATGTGTAGGTTGAAAGTATAAACTGAATTATAGAGAATGACTTAATAAATCATAAATAAACTTAATCTCTAATTTGTAATCTAGTTATTTTCCTAATATTTTTCAATGGGTAAATAAATTGATTAAGGAAGCAATAGCTAGTTACAAAGCTATAACTAATTACAAGGATATTATAAAGGATGCAAGACTAAATGGTCCAAATAAGTGGTGCGTTAAGTAAGTACCTAGGGGATAATTTTTTATAAACTCCAACTATAACACATTTCAAGAGTCATTAGAGTAGGTAGGTTACATGCAATGACATTCATTCTTATTTTGTTTTTCATGTTATATAGAAAGGTATTAATGCTGGTGGCTCATTGGAGAAAAGTCTTTTGTTTCTTTCACATCTTACGTAATAAACTATAACCTAAAGGCTTCTTAGAAGTGACACCAAATGGTAGAGTTATGGAAATATGAAGTATTAATTATTTAGGCACTCTTATGCTTCTCAACAGATGAAACATAGGTAATTAGTAAGGAGGAATTTGAATTTGTCCTCAATGCCAAGTCTCTTATAGGCTGCTAGCCACAAAATGAAAGAGTGGAAGGAATACATTGTTCTTTCTCACATTAGACTTGCATATGCTTTCTTGCCCTAAGGACTTAGCAATTTCCTTTTGTAAGACTTAGAATTTAATTTTAAGGACTTATCTTTTGTCATGATGATGTAATCTTGCCTACTTGAATCAAGAGGGTATCTAGGCATTTCTACAATTCTTTGTGATCCTCTTATGGAATGGAAAGGTTAGTACCATGAGTTGCCATGAATTAATGCCTTAGACCTATTTTAAGCTATGAGGATGGCCTTGAAATGGTAAAATTCATTTAATTTGTAGGGGACCTGAATCAAGCCAATTTTTAAACCAAAAAAGAGTACTTCGCCCATCCCTTATAGTATGCTTAATACCTTTGTAAATTGAATCCATTGTGAGTAGTATTTGTCTCAAAGTCTAAGAAGTTTGGGACTTTAGTTTGATTCTCCAAATATTGTTATCTTTTATAAAGTATATGTGGATCCACTTCACCTATAAATCTTCTTTGTTAGTGAAAAGAACATCTTAATTAGGAGAGGTTTAGTTAATACTCGAGAGGATGTAATCACCTAAATTATGTTTTGGTAGACAGATGGAAGACCATTTAACCTTGGGAGTTTGGAACTTAATGTTAGGACCACCGCATAAGAAATCTCTTATTTTTTAGTCAATGGACTTTAGAAACGCTTTGGATAATGTTAGGTGGGAGAGCTAGTAAGTGTATAGATGGTTAAATAATGATAGTACTAATTGTAGTCTCCCTTTAAAGGAGAGTTGCTTGTTGCACCAATTGTTCAGTCTTCCATTAATGAAGTTTAGGAGTTATGAGCAAGCATAACTAGTTTCTTTTTATGGTTATGAGCACTCTAAGGTATTTGAGACGAAGTAGTTATTTCTTAAAACTTTTTATCTAGTTAAGAAAGCTATATTATTATCAACACATATAAAGAAAATGTAAAGGCCATTCCCGATATGTATTTGAATGGCTCAATGGAATGATAATTTTCTTTTATAATAGTAACAAGTCATCTACAAATGAAAGCTAGAAAATATCTATCTTGCTATACTTGTAATGGTATTTGAAACTTGGTACTCTTAAAATATTCAACTTGATAAGCCTAGTAAATTTCTCCATACAAATTACAAATAAATAGAGAGAGAGCGAGTAACCTTGTCTCAATCCACATACAGCTTGGTCCCAAGTACTTTAATAGAATCTTGAATTGAAAAGTCCAGGTTAAGACCCTTATTTGGGTGAAAAGAGAATAATGTGATCTTCACTTTGTTAATAGTTACTTCATTAATCAACTCTGTATAGAATTGGCTAGGATAAGATCTTGGTAAGATATCCTTCAAATCATATGACAAAGGAGAAACCTCGTTATAAGTCCCAAGCAGCTTGTTTACATGTTCGTAAGTGAGTTTTTAGAGGCCTTCATATTCACTATTCTCCCTCTTTGCATTATTAAGTAGATATATTATTTTGTCTCTATTTCTTCTAGAATGTATGAAATTGTGGTACAAAGTAGAGTTTCCTTTACCCTCCCTCAACCATTGAATTATGTATTTTTTCTTCATATAGGAGTTGTAGATCTATAAGGTAGACATTTATTTCCTCAACTCATTGATCTCCTACTCCTTAAGTCTTTTATCTGTATGGTTGAGTGTTAACTACTCTTGAAATTTGTTTAAAGAGTGAAATGACTCCATCTTTTCCAAAAGCAAATTATTAGCTGACTCTTTTTAAATAATGATAAGTTCATATTTGATACCCTTTAACTTCTACATGCACTTGTAAGCTTGAGTACTATTAGCTTCAACACCTAGTACTTTGATGATAGCCTTTATAAAATAAGAATGCTTTAGAAGGAAGTTGAAGAATTTAAAGGATATTTTCTTTTAACAAGAGATTCTTTTGTATGGATAAATATTAGAGAGTGATCTAAGGTAAGGTTGTTTGCAAAATTTGCAAAACTGAGAGGTTACGTTGAGAGCTATGAGGGATTTATAAAGCATTTATTGTATGACCCAATTTTTAGATTGGTTACTGTTCCAAGTATAGTGATTTACTATATAGTTTAAATCTGCTAGCTCCAACTTCCAAGTTAGCTAGGGGAGTTCCTTAAGGTTGATCCAAGAATTGTTCCTATTAACTTAGACTTCCTAAAGGGATAAAGAAAAGTTAAAGTCATTACCTAGCATCTAAAGGGCAGAGTTGGTTCCCAAGGACTTTAGATCCCTCCATTATTATTTCTTATAGAATTCCAAATTTGAAGTGTAAATCATTATAATAACTAAAATAAAATTAGACTCCTTACATAATCATGGTATTCCGATGTGTGTAAGTTCTAATTAATAACCTCGATAATTCGCAAACGTACAGGTCATTTATGTAGTATCTAAGGTGTCGATCTTATGAGAAGGGATAATCCAATCCTAAAATCTAAGGCCAAAATAATTCGCAGTAATTCAAAATGTAACAAAACTAAGGTAAGAATTTAATTCAATCAAGTAACTCAATTCCAAGAATCAATTACAAAAATTTTAACAAAGTAACAGCTACAACCCACGCTCAAGAATCAACCTAAAGGAACAATTAATTGAGAGAAAGGAAAATTTTTACCTATATTTAATGCTAATCTAATCAATTATGAATTATTAGATTATTAGTCCTAGACAATCCTAAGGGTTATAACCATTAACCCTAAACTATAAACCCCAATCAGATTATGAAAAATTGCAATGTATCAATTAACAATCTATCCAAAACCCTAATTAGATCTAAAGTTGTCCAATAAACTATAGGGAACCTATACGAGATCTCTCTTCACATAATTACTGATTTGATTAATTTCTCGTTCTTATTAAATCACCTAACTCTCGTTAGCCCAATTTAATTATTTTTCATTCCATTCACCCTCTTTGTCTATTATCGAATTATGCAACAGTAGAAATCAATCACAATAAATGTAATAAACATAAAACAATCAGATTTTATTAAATCAAAGATAAAAAAACCCGAAGGTGAGTATAAAATATCTCAACATTCACAAATCCTATTATCAAATTGCTATTCCCAAATATATACAATAATAAAAATGGAAAATAACAAGAAATAAGATCTTGGATGGAGACGGGGGACAACGACATCGAAAACTCCAAATCTATGAAGTACGTTGATGTCGGTTTCTTCTCCATTTCTCTCTTCCTTCTTCTCTTTCTCAATCTTGCAACAATCCTTTATAATGTTTTCTCTTAAAAGTGGCTAATGCAAAAGCTCCCCCCTCTTCTTTTGTCTTATTCATTATATATCTTTTATGCTCTAGGCATCCTTAGGGTTTTTCTGAGGTTTGAAAAGTCCAAAAACTTCCTTGAAACTTGACATTTTTAGGTGTTTATGGGTCTCTCGACACAAGCCATAATCGTGGACCACATTCGAGCCTTCTGTCAAGATCGTGGCATGTAGGACACGATTGTGGGCCATATCCTGGGCTTCTGTCATGATCGTGGCATATAGGCTATAATCGTGGGCTGACTCCAATGCTTCTATCACAATTGTGGCATGGTCGTTGTTTCGACCTGAATGCCTCTAAAACTTCTCCATTCTTCGATGTTGACCCTGAAACACTAACAAATACATCAAGGTACCAAAAAAACATAATAGTTAGGCTTAAAGACTTGTACTAACATATAAAAACACTTAAACAAAATTAATTAACAAACTAACACAATTCTAACATAAACACATACTAAACGATTAAGTTAACAATTAAATGCATATCAAACTAAGCCCTAAAACATGATGCAATTCACACTTATCAACATCCCCACACTTAAACGTTTTTTTGTCCTCAAGTAAACAAGATAACAAACCCATAAAAGATCACAAAACACACAATGCAGTAATGAGACAATGGCTTCAATTTCATGAAATAAATTAAATTTTAAACAAAATCATTCGAGTCATTTCAAATCATTAACATGTAAAATCCATGTCTTAGGGATTTGAACTAAATATACATATTAATCCAGACTCAAGTGTTCAATTGTTTACCTTTTCGATTACACACATACATTAATAATTCTTTAATCAATCATACTTTGTAACTACTCCTAAGTACGTTTTCATGAAAAGTTAAGCTAATACAAGTTCGGTAGGTTTTTATTCAAAAACTTGTGAACATAGACCTAGTCTTTTTACTCGCAGCCAAACATTGGTAATGAATGTCAATCCGGTTACTTAACTAAGTCATGTTTTTCATTAAACTGCATGGTTGGAACATCATTATAGTCTTTTTACACGAAGGCACACATTTATGATGCATGTCGATCCGATTACTCAGCTACATCATGTTCTTAAATGGCTACTAGCTTTATTCATAACTCGAATTCCAACGGAATAATTATTATTTTAAAATTAACAAACATTATTTTTTATTGCTTTTTTATTTTGTTGCCTATCTTGTTGCTTTAGCTACTCGCTTTCATGAAAAATACTAGCGAAGTTATTTAAGTTGAAAGACCTCAAATTATAAATGAATGTGACAATTTAGAGTGTCACAAACTAACACTAAATCCTAATTGAGCTACATATTTAGCAAAAGATCCCAATTCACTAATTATGCGAGCTAATGATTCTTCATAACTTAATAAACTATGTTCAAAATTAAATCAATTCCAATCCATCTAAGCAATTGACAGATTCACACAATTCACAAAATGCAACCTAATAACTATCTTATAATATGCAAAATCACATTTAAAGAAAAACACATAACCCCTCTCCACACTTGAACAACATATTATTCTCAATGTGAGAAGGGGATAAACATACACATATGGAATGAAGAAACATAAATTAAAGTGAAACAAAAATAAAATAAAGACTAAATTTAAAAAGAAGGCGGTTAGAACAAAGCCTCTTGGTGATGGAGGTGGGGATGAATCTGTTGGATCCCAAAGATTATTGTCTTATCTAGGATTGCTTGAAAGAGTGAGGGAATTAGTTATCCCAGCTCAATACAAATTACTAAAGTTTTAGTGAAAGCTCAAAACAACTCTAACTAAACCTAACGATTTCAATTAAACTACTAAACGTGCTAATTTATGGTCCTTAGCTTGACCTTGCATCCATGGAGGCGTTTTAATTGTGCAAAAACAAGGAAATCACTTCCTTATACTTGGGAATCGCTCATCTTAGATATAGCTTGCGACAATGCCCATTGACCTTAAAAGGCTCCTTATTAGCATTTTCCAGTTTGAGGGCTCCATGATCAAAAACTTGATGACAGTAAACAATCTACTCCATCTAGATTTTAACTTCTTTGGGAATAGCCTCAACCTTGAATTATATAGCAAAACTGCATCTCCTACTTTAAATTCTTTTTGTTTAAGACAAGCATCGTGCCATTTCTTTACCTTTTCCTTGTAGAGTTTGGTGTTTTCATACGTATTATAATGAAAATCTTCAAGCTCATCTAGTTGCAGAAGTCTCTTTTCACCTATGTGTTTCTAATCAAAATTTAATTCTTTAACTGTCCAGTATGCTCAATGTTCTAATTCAACCGAAAATGACAAGTTTTCCTATACACGTGCCTATAAGGAGTTGTTCTAATAGGTGTTTTGAAAGTTGTCCTATAGGCCCATAAGGCATCTTCTAGCTTTATTGCCCAATCCTTCCTGGAGTTATTCACCGTCTCTTCCTAAATTTATTTCAGCTCCTGATTAACAACTTCCACTTAGCCACTAGTCTATGGATGATAGGGTGTAGTAACTCGGTAGTGCACTCAGTATCTTTTTAAAAGAGAATCAAAAGATCTGTTGTAGAAATGTGTGCCTCCGTCACTTATTATCATACATGGCACTCCAAACTGGTTGAATAACTGTTTAATGAACTTTTACAATGCCTTCCCATTATTAATTGGAGATGCTACGGCTTCGGCCTAACGCAAAACATATCAACTCCTACTAAATGTACATATTTCCCATTGAATATGGGAAAGGACCCATGAAATTGATGCCCAATACATTGAAGACTTCCTCTTCTAAAATGTTGGATAAAGGCATCTCATCTCTTTAAAGATGTTACCATTCTCTGGCGCCGATCACATTGTGTTACGAAGGTCGGAGCATCCTTAAACAATTATGGCCAATAAAATCCGCTCTTAAATATCTAAGCTACCGTTTTGTTGGCTCTGTAATGCCCAACATACTGACTTTCATGACATTGCTTTAGGATGTATAACATTTCTTCCTCTAGAACACATCATCATATTAACCCATCAGTGCATGCTCTATATAAAATTGTCTCATCCCATATATATCAGTTACAATCATGCAAGAATTTCTTCTTTTATTGGTAAGATAAATCTGACGAAAGTTTGCCATTGGCAACATAATTTGCGATATCGATAAATCATAGTGTAGTCAAACTCTCGAGTAGCATCAAGGTTTCATCGGGGAAACTTTTGTTAATATCATCTCTTGGCTTGCACTCCCCTCCTTCCAATCTGGATAAGTAGTTTGCAACCACATTTTCTGCTTCCTTTTTATCTCTCACCTCTATATCAAATTGTTGTAAACGTAACACCCATTGAATGAGCCTTGATTTTTCATCTTTTTTGTTGAAAAGGTATTTTAATATTGCATGGTCGGTGAATATGATTACCTTTGAACCCAAAAGGTGTTGTCGAAACTTATTACATGCGTACACTACTGCGAGTAGTTCCTTCTCTGTGTGGTGTAGTTCAGCAGAGGTCCTGCAAAGGTCTTACTGGCATAATAAATCACACGCAACCTCTTATCTTTCCTTTGGCCAAATACGCAATCTATAGCTTGGTCACTTTTATCACATATAACTTTGAATGGAAGTGTCCAATCTAGTGGTGATAGAATTGGTGCTGATATTAATGACTCCTTTAGTGTGTTGAATGCATATATACACTTGTCATCAAACAAGAAGGGCATATCCTTGACTACAAGGTTTGTCAAAGGTTTTATAATTTGCCAAAAGTCTTTGATGAATCGACGGTAAAATCCTGCATGACTTAAAAATCCTCACACACTTTTTATATTGCTTGGCAGTGGAAGTTTCTCTATCACTTCTGTTTTTGCCCTGTCGACTTCGAATCCTTGGTATGAGATTTTATGTCTTAGCATTATCCCCTCTTGCACCATGAAATGGCATTTCTCCCATTTTAGCTACCAAGTATGACTCTTCACATCTTTGAAGAACTCTGTCCAAATTAGTTAAACACATTTCGAAAAAATCTCCAAAAACTAAAAAATCGTCGATGAACTCCTCCATTATATCTTCTATCATGTTCATGAAGATAGACATCATACATCTTTAAAATGTATCTAGGGCTTTGTGTTGATTTGGAAAACAACTGCTAGTTTTATGCTCAAAAACTATAAGTGTACAGGTCTTGACTTGTAGTTAGAAAGCGAATATCAATCCCACAGGGATTGATGCCCAGACACCACTTAATTTAGATGAAACTTTGTTTAAGAAACGAAATTGTGTAATAGCAATAATCTGAAAAATTAAACTAAAATTGAAAGATCAATAATGAACAATAAATAATAACTAAATGCAAAAAATTGGATTTCAAGAATCTAAAGACTAGAGATTACTTTTTCCCTATTTTGTCTCCCTTCTATTTTATTAATCAAATTATATCTCACCTAAGATGTCTGAATGTATTAACTAACCTCTCTTAAGGTGTAATTAATTTTCCCTAGTCAAATTAAATGGAATCAATTGAATGATCTCTCAACCTACCCTATCTCTTTATCAATTTAGCTAGTTATTAAACTATCCTATAAGTGATCAATCAAATTAGCCAAGATCCTTCTAACTAATAAATTAATGTGATGATAGTACATCTATAGGTTGCCAACTCTCGTTGTACAATCCTACACAAATAATGTTACTCACTCTCTCGATTTAATTCAAGATCGAAATAAAATCAACAATCATCAAAGATACTTTCATTCAATTCAATAAAAAAGGAGTTTAACAAAAATAGTTCAAAAGCAATCCCTAAAACTAAATTAGCAAATCATGGTCTCCATAACATCATCAACACACAAATAATCCATCTTATAAAGATTAGAGGAAAGAAAAACATAGAAAATTAAATAAAGGAAACTTCTTCTCTTCTTTGCCAAAATCTAGAATTTTTGATGTTGATGTATTGTTTTCCCCAATCTTGATGATAATCTTTGAATTCAATCCTTCCTCAGGACTCAAAACTTGTGTTCTTCAGTCAAGGAGGCTCTCTGTACATAAAGTTTTTCGTCCCTTCCACCATGAAGGCTTAATTCCCTTTTAGTAGTCTAGAAACCCTAAGTTTAATGAAGCCCTGCATAATATCTTAGATTATAATTCCCACGATCGTGGGAATTTACAATAGAGAGTCCTCTCTTCTATTCTCCTCTTTAATCTCTAGCTCAATCTCCAAGTTTGCCAATCTTCCTTCCTACATAAAAACAATCAATTCTTACCTTCAATTAACATCAAACATAAAAGAACAATAATGGAAATCAAACTAAATGAAAACATACAAAATGAATACTAAACAACAACAGTAATCAACAATTATGCAAGAAACACATTACAATTACTTAGAAAAACATAGACTAATGCATAACTATCACATTGTAAAGTTCAAAAGGTATCCGTGTATATGAAAAGGTACTATAAGGACAAGTGAATGTAGTCTTTTTCTGATCATCAGTGTAGATGAAGATCTGTTTACATCCTGAATATCCATTTAGGAAGAAATAAAATGAATGATCAGCTACCCTTTCTATCATCTGGTCTATGAAAGGAAGAGGAAAATGATCTTTTTTAGTCACTAAGTTAAGTTTACCATAATTTATGCATACTCTCCATCTTGCAATAGTTTTTGTTGAAATTACTTCTCCATTATCACTTTTTATTACCATCATTCCACCCTTCTTAGGTACACATTATACTGAGCTGATCCATTCACTATTGGAGATGGGATAAATTATCCCTACATCTAACAGTTTGATTATCTCCTTTTTGACTACCTCCTTTATATTAGGATTCAAACTTCGTTGATGCTCCCTCACCATTCTACATCCTTCCTCTAGGTTTATTCAGTGCATGCAAACATTTGGGCTTATGCACTGAATATCAGCAATCTAATATCCAATGGCTTTCATTCGCTTTCTAACAATTTCTAACACCTTACTTTCTTATTTCTTATTCAATTGATTGGAGACTATTATCAGTAATGTTTGACCTTCACCTAGAAAGGTATATTTGAGATGTTTAGGTACAGGTTTAAGCTCTAATGTTAGTGGTTTTTCTATAAATGGTTGTATGGGTGCTTCGATTCGAACCAATTTATCTTGATGCATTTGAACATCTGACTCCTCCATCTCATCGTCTCCTTTAGATTTAAGTTTCTGATACCCATTATCTGTCTCTACTTCCACTAACTGTACTTCTGCGATGCAATTCTCAACTTGTTCTTGCACATTTTGATCTATAATTTCAACCTTTATGTATGCACTGCTCGTTATTAGATTCTTTAAGGCTTTATTCATATTGAATTTGATCTGATCCTTGCCTATTTAAAGTGTTAACTTCCCTTCATAAATGTTAATTATAGCTTTCCCTGTATTCATAAATGATCGAACTAGGATCAATGGATAGTTCTTATGTAACACCCCACTCCCGCTGGACCCGAACCCAATATCGATGGTGATATCCGAATCCGTGCCCCGCGAGGGTGGCGTGTCACATCACTTAACAATTAAAACTCGGTATACATTTTTTTTTGAAACCTTAATGTACAGAAAAATCAATAGCCAAAGTCTTCCACTTTGTTTCATACTCATTTGGTACAAACACAATACTATCATCAACAGTAACTTTTATTAGCCACTTGGGCCCATTTAATTTTCAAA
>JANZXR010000170.1:11821727-11834552 GCA_027575705.1 Erythroxylum echinodendron | reverse complement strand
TTTTAGAAGAATGCATGGAAGTTTTTATGGATGATTTCACAGTCTATGGTGATTCTTTTGATGCTTGCTTATTGAGTGTTGCAAAAGTTTTAAAAAGATACATTGAAAAGAATTTGATTTTGAACTTTGAAAAATGCCATTTCATAGTCTATGAAGGTATAGTGTTGGGTCATTTGATTTATAGCAAATGGATTGAAGTTGATAAAGCTAAGATTGAGGTTATATCTTCTTTTCCTTATCTTGTCTATGTGCGAGATATAAGATCATATTTAGGCCATGCAGGATTTTATATGCTATTCATAAAAGATTTCAGCAAAATTGCCTACCTCTCTCCAAGCTTTTACAAAAGGATGAAAATTTTCAGTTTGATGATTCTTGCAGACATACCTTTAACACATTGAAATTAAAACTCATTTCACCACCCATTTTAGTTGCTCCTTATTGGAACCTACCTTTTGAGCTTTCATGTGACTCTTCTATTTGTGCTGTAAGCGCTATGTTAGGCCAACGAAAGGAGAAACTAGAAAGAGTTATCGCTTATGCCTTGAAAACATTGGATCCAAATCAGATTAACTATACAACTGAGAAAGAGTTGTTTACAGTAGTTTTCGCCTTAGAAAAATTCAGACAATAACTGTTAAACTCATATGTAATCATTTTTACTGCAGCCATTCAATATCTCCTCAAGAAACCTCAGTCAAAGCCTAGATTGATACGGTGGACATTGCCTCTCTAAGAATTTGATATTGAGATCAAGGATCGAGCTAGGGCAACAAATCACATAGCTAACCATTTGAGCAGGCTACCCAATGATACACAGGGAGTGGACTCTTCTGAACTAACTTGCAATTCTTTTCCTAATTCAGTCCTATGTGCTTCAATTTTTAAAGAACCTTGGTATGCATATATCGTCAATTATCTTATTACTAGACTCACTTCTCCTTTTATGTCTCAAGCACAGGCTCAAAAACTGAAAGCGAAGCTCGGCAGTACTTTTGGGACACCCCTCATCTACTGAGAATGTGTAGTGACCAGGTAATCCAGAAATGTATGCCTCATGAGGAATTTGGCGCTATAATTTCAACTTGTCATTCAATGGTTTGAGGTGGGCATTTCAGTGCAAGTAGAACATCTAGGAAAATTCTAGATTCTAGTTTTCATTGGCTTACCCTTTTTAAAGATTCATTCAACTTTTTTCGGTCATTTGACAAATGTAAACACTTTAGAGGGTTAGGAAATGACAAGAAATGCCACAACAACCTCTATTATTTTTCGAAATCTTTGATGTTTGGGGAATTGAATTCATGGGCCCCTTTCCCCCCTCTTTTGGCTTTGTGTATATACTTTTAGTCGTTGACTATTTGTCTAAATGGATAGAGGCTATTCCTACTAGATAAGATGATGCCAAGCTGTATCCAAATTTCTTAAATCAAATATTTTTTGCCGATTTGGGATTCCTAAAGCTGTGGTTAGTGATCGAGGGACACATTTTTGTAATAGGGTTATTAGTAACTTGTTTTCAAAATTTGGTGTCACTCACAAAACCTCCACTGCATACCATCCATAAACCAATGGTCAAGTTGAAGTTTCGAACAGAGAGGTGAAGCACATCTTGGAGAAAATAATAAAACCATCAAATAAAGATTGAAGCCTTCACCTCAAAGAAGCACTATGGGCTTATCGTACTGCCTACAAATCTCCAATCGGCATGTCCCCTTACCAGTTGATCTATGGAAAAGCTTGCTATTTTCCTGTGGAGTTGTAGCATAAAGCTTATTGGGTAGTTAAGCAATGCAACATGGACATAGAATCTTTCGGTATGGAGCGAAAGTTGCAACTCCAAGAACTAGAGAAGATAAGGCTAGAGGCATATGAACATTCACTCCTCTACAAAGAAAAGACAGAGTTGATGCATGATAAGATTCTTCATAGGAAGAGCTTCAAAAAAGGGGACAAGGTCCTACTATTCAAGGCTTGTTTCACCTTTAAACATGGAAAATTCAATACTCGTTGGGATGGACTATATTTGGTCACTAAAGTCCACAACTTCGGTATAGTAAAACTCGTACACGAAGCAACTGGCACATAACTCAAAGTAAATGGCCACCTCTTGAAACTCTATTATGAGAATCAAAAAGTGCCACAAATATCAGACTCCTTCTCTCCTTCACTTATTTACTTACTTTTGATCTTTACCCTGTTATATTTTGTTTTGGTCTACTAATTTTCTTACCAAGTGTGGGGGAGAACCATAGTAGGTAGCTAGCTATATTTTCACTTTCAACAGTAGTTTCACATTCTAATAAAATTCCTTCATATCTTACTGTCGCTACTCTTTATCTCCTGTCTTGTTCCCCTTATGATTGTGTTTCTGTCACTTGTTCTTTTTCATTGGGGACAATGTGTTATTTAAGCGTGGGGCAGCTTTTCTTATCTTATATCTCTAGTTTGTGCTCCATTTTGGCCATTTATATGTTTGTGTTTGTCAATTATGCATACTATCAAACTTGGTGACTGTGAAATTGAGTTTATGCCATTTTTTCCGCGGCGTATTGTGCCTTCGCCACGGCCAAAAATTCATTTCTCACTACGGCGACCTTTTCTGCCACAGCAGTAGTGATTGCTTAATGCGTTCGCCGTGGCGAGCTCATTTTTTTACTGCCGCGTCACACTGTTGCAGGACCAATTTATTTTAAGAAATTTGCCTCAATTTAAATTCTCCCTCATTCGACTCTTGTCACTTTTGTTTGTTAAAGAATTTATAGGTTTCAAAGTGATTCTTGAGCTTTTGAAAATACTTACCATTCTTTAAATGATTGTCGGAATTGACTAATTTTATTTTCAATGTTTTCAACACAAAGTAAATGAAGGTATGCTGATAAATTAGCACTTTATGTTTTTAAGACTTTAGATTGTTCATGGAGATATTACCCTTGTTGGAAGGATATTTAGGCATAATTTTTTCAATTCTTGTGTGCATCTACTTATTTCATATCTCTTTAGAACTTGTCTCAATTCTTAATCAAAGCTTTATGAACTAGAATTTTGTTAACATGATAGAGGCATTCTTCCAAAATCCCTTGACCCAAACACAATCCCATAAACACCTATCCATTGCTAGCCCCTTGAGCCATTATTTTTTAGTACATGCACGCATCTTTATATGGTGTCAATAGGTTATTTTGTATTTTCTTCTAGATAAAGAAAATTGTTCTACTTGTTTGTTCTAAAGAAAGAAAAAGAGAAATATATAAAAAAAGGAGAGTAAGCAACAAGTATATTTTTATATGTATGTGTTATATTTATGTTGTCAAAATATTGTCTTACTCTTGACACCTATTTCATAATTATAGTGCATGTACTCATACTTTATCTTCCTTTGTCCATTCCATCTACTTCATATAGCCTTCCGTGCATTAGAACCATGAAAAGTCCTCTTGATTTTTCAAAATTATAGTTCTTATAGTGGAGAAGTGGGACTGTTACAAGCTTATAGTAGAGAATGGACTAAGCAGATTTTAGAGTGAAAATGTCCCTAACTACAAGTGAGATGAGAGCAAACACTTTAACTTGAGTGAAATCTTTTTCGCTTAATCTCTTGGATTAAACTCTTATGGTGTTTATTTTCTTGGCACTCTTTCACTCTGCTTTGGTTGATCTCTGAGAAGGTGATTTTTTCCAATTTCCTATTATTGTTTTAAGCATGGTAAGGATTTTTCTTTTCCACTTGTGTCTCTTTGACTCTTATAAACTTTGTCCTGGAGTACAAAGGTCTAAGTATAAGGGAATTTGATTGAGCCCAATTTTATTATCTAAATTGGCAACACTTTCATGGCTTTACTATACTTTTTGACTCCCAAATCTTGATTTTGTGCTTAAATTAATCCTTGAGTGTGCACTTTTATTTTATGCAATTTGATAGTAAAAATTGTCACAATTGGTATTAATTGCATTTCTTAAGCTTTTTAAGAACAATTGATACTTCAAATTGTTATTTTTGATTGTAGGATCCTCAAGGAGAAGGGAGTTAACGTGCTGAATTGAAGTCAACAGGAGATCATAGCCTTCGAGAAAAGTACGCCTCCGTAAGCTTTCCTGTCACCGCGGTAAAGAACAAACAATCAGCCTGAACTTTTAAGAAAAAATCGCCTCGGTGAAAGAGCTAGCGAAGAACAAATCCTTTAGGGAAAAGTTCACGGTGACGAAAGTCATTTGTCGTTGCGGCGAAATATCAAAAACCTGAACATAATTTGGAAAAATCTCTCACTGTTCCGACCCGACCCGCGATCCAACATTTAAAAACATGCCAAATTAGGTTATGCAAGAGACTTGGACAGATATTCATACATCATCTCTCACTCTTGACCATCATCCATTACCCATTTTTTCCACTTCTCATCATCGCTCTCTGCTGCTACCATAGATGCTGTCAATGTATCTACAGCTGTGAGTGCTCCCGAAGAGATGCTTGGCTAAGCACCATTTCCTCTTGAAGATGTAGCGATCACTTAAGTTCAATGGGCTTCAAAGGGGAGTAGTTTGATCATATCTTTCTACACTATTATGAACTCCTAAGCTAGGATTTATGCTTTATAGTTAGACTTTTCTTGATTAGAGTTTAATCAAGAGTTGAACAATGTATTGTGTTATGGATTTGTTTATGTAGAACTTGGATGCTCAAAATATGAAGTTTCATATATGTCTTTTTGTGATTGTGTTAATTCTCTTTTATCTACCTAGTTGTGTTTGATATTGAGATTATGCTTGATCCAAATTAACCACTTGCATTAACTTGTCCATTACACATACTAAGATGAATTCAACAAGGTTTTAAGAAATGGAGTTCAATGATTAAAAACCTAAACTTAAGAGTTCTTTAAGGTTTATCATTTGAAAACTTAGTGAATTTCGCTCCCAAAAGATTTGTTTTGAACTATGATAACTAAAGCTCGATTTCAAGAGGATTTTATCACATTTGATCATTGTTTGAGTTTTCACTTTTCACTTCCTTAAAATCCAAAAAAAACACCCTTTTAATACACTTTTCTTTCATTTAGTTCGTTCATTTAGTTTAATCAAAACAATCCAAACCCCACTCTTAACAAATTTAGTTTGCATGTTATGACAATTAGGCTAGCTTAGATCATTTGCTCTAGGTTCCGATTAAGTGAGATGACCTGGGGTTGCACTCTATATTGCAATCCTTGGAATTAATTTTTTTTATTCGATTTCTAAGAGAGTGATCCAAAGACTCAACCACACACCGATCAGCAGCTAAGTTCATAATTAACCTAATTCAACAACTAATGAAAAATTAAATCAATCAATAATCAATATGAGAAATTAAAGTGCTAAAAAGACAACAAAATAGCAAAATCACAGCTCAACCTAAAATTGATCTAGAAATTACCAGGGGAGAGAAAGGGGATTTTAAATCGAAAGTAAGAAAACCTGACCAATTATGCAATTATTAAATTAACGGGTCTAGGTGGTCCTAGGGTGAATTACTCTCTCCCGAGTCATAATTCTTAACCCTATTTTGTAATCCCTAATTCAAATTATGGGAATTGCAATCTCTCAATTTGCAATTGATCCAAAACCTAAATTAGTTCTAAAATTGCCTATTAAACTATTGTGAATCTATGCTCGAGCTCTCATTACACGACTCTACTAGTTTGACTCAATTCTCTACCTATCGATTAATGTAACTTTCATTAGCCCAAATCGATGATTATTTTGTTACCGAATTATTATGAACAGAATTGAAATTACAATCAAATCAACAAGAAACACAATTGAATAAATTTTATTAATCTTACGAGCTAAAAATCGAAAGTGAGTATAAACGTAAACTCAACATTCACACAACGAATCTTAACATCGATTTCAATTCTATATATAAATAAAACTAAAATAAATGGAAATACTGTCAGGAATGGAATCTTAAAGCGACGACGGTGGGAAACCACCTATTCTAGGAAGTACTTTACATCTAGCACATCTCCGTATTTCTCTTCCTTCATCCTCTTTCTCAATCTCTTAATCTCTTTATAGGTCTCTCTCAGATTTAATGAAATTTTGCTCTTTTGGCACTACTCTCTTCACTATCCAATGACTCTGGCGGCCATCTTGTAGTGTGCTATTTATTCTAAAGCAGTCCTAGGTCAAACTCGAGGTCAAAACAGTCTAAAAAATCACTCAAATTTTGAGTTTTTATGTCAACCCGATATAGGACACGATCGTGGCCCTGCCTGCCATGATTGTGACTAGTGATTTATCCTTTGTGTCATGATTGTGGCCTGACTTATGGCTCTCTGTCACAATCGTGGCCTATGTTTTTTAGCCTGAAACTCTTCAAATCTTCATCGTTCTTCCCTGTTTACCCTACAAAACTAACACACACATCAAGGTACCTCAAAAATATATCAATTAGCTTAAAGATTCAAACTAACCTATAAAATACACATAAACATACAAACTAACATAATTAACACATAAAAACACACTTAACTCATAATTTAACGCTAAATACTTACCAAGTTACACCCGAAAACATCATACACAATGCAACTATCACTTACTTTAAAGTGTAATAGTCTTTAGTTGCTCCCTTGGTTTTGTTCCTAAAGTGCTAGGAATATTTCTCAAATTCCACGTAAAGCAGGTGCTTGACAATTGACTTACTTGGACCTCTAAATTATGGATTGAAGAAGCATGGTTCTTAGTGACTTACTCAAGTTTGCCTTCCAACTTCTTTTGTGCATCATCTAGGGTTCCAAGCTTATCAAAAATTCTATCCAACTTGGACTCCATCAAGTTTGATTTATCTTGTTGGAAGCTCGCTTGTCCAGGTAGCCTAAACTGTCCTCTAGCATTCTGTGTCCAAAAGAAATTAGGCTTATTCTTCCACCTAGGGTTATAGGCGTTAGAATAGAGATTGTTGCCCCCTCTTCGTCCATATGATGCTCCTATATAATTCACTTTCTTTGGATTGCTTTCCTTTATCAAGTAACAATCCATGGTATCATGATCTAATTATCCACAGAGTTCACACTTTAGTTGTATAGCATTTACTAGGGCTAAGGATGAAGCCTTCATGTTGTTAAGATCTTGCGTCGATTTGTCGATTTTTTCTTGCATTTTTAGCATTTGTTTGACAACTATAATTCCTTTTTGCTCTCAGAATGAAGTAGTTTGTCTACTCTGCTCGTTTGTCCAGAGCCAACTATTACTTGCCATCTCCTCTATCAGCTCTTCTGCTTCATCAGCTGTCTTCCTCATCAGTAATCCTCCTCAAGTTGCATCAATCATGCCTCTTGTCAGTGGATTTACTCCATTATAGAATGTTTACAACAAGAATTCCTTGGGTAAGTTGTGGAGTAGGCACTTTCGTTGTAAATCCTTATATCTCTCCTACGCTTTGTTGATCGATTTCCCATCGCCTTGCTAAAAATTGGTAATTTCCTTGATGATCTTAGTGGTCTTCGTTAAAGGGAAATACTTATCTAAGAAAGCATGAACTAGCTGATCCCACATCGTGACATTGGTTGGGCTAAGGGAATGGTACCAAGCCTTTACTCTATCTCTAAGGGTAAAGGAGAAAAGCCTAATTTGGACCGTATCTTTCAACATCTGATGTTACGAAAGATATCATAAATTTCAAGAAAGTTCACTATATATGCATTGGGAACTTTGTTTGCTAATCTATAAAACTATACATTCTGTTGAAGCATGTTTAGGAGGGTTGGTTTTATTTCAAATAGGGCTGCTTGAACGGGTGGCCTAGCTACTCCTTGGCTAGCTGTATTGAACCCTGGTCTCATGTAGTCCATAAAGGTCCATTGTTGACGTCCTTGGTTCACTATGTGGTCCATATTCTACTAAAATTCCTCAGCCGTTGTTGATTTCACGATTTCCCCTTCTTCTTCACATCGAGCTTTCCTAATGGTTCCTTCTAGTCGACTGATGTCTAAGCCTAAAGTTTAAGCCACACGAATCAAACCTCTCGTGACTCTTGTGTTCATGTAAGAGCACGATTTCTAAAATTAAAACAAAAGAATGAAAACATAAATTAAAAACTAAACTAAAAGCCTTAAAATATAGAACTAAACTAATCGCCTCCCTGACAACAGTACCAAAAACTTGATCGTAAGTTTTCGATATGAAAAAGCTTTAATAATTTGACCTCGATATTTTGCAATCTATCCAAAACCTAAATTAGATCTAAAGTTGTCCAAAAACTACAGAAAACCTATGCAAGATCTCTTTTTGCATAAATTTATCGATTTGATTTAATTCTTGGTCTATTAAATTACCTAAGTCTTGTTAGACCAATTTAATGATTTTTCACTCGGCTCACCCTCTCAGTTTATCATCCAATTATACACGTACTGAATTTAAATCAAAAGAAATCTAATAAAAACGTAACAATCAAATTTTATAAATATGAAAGATAAAATAACTCGAAGGTGAGTTTAGACAATCCTCAACATTTAACAATCATATCGTCAATGGCTATCCCAAATTTTATACAATCATAAAATTAAAACTAAAATGGAAATAGAATCGAAATGGATGATAGGGGCAACACCAGTAGGAAACCTCTTATTTCGGGAAGTATTTTTCATAGACTTCATCTCCAGGTTTCTCTACCTTCATCTCTTTCTCAATCTCTTAATAAACCCTCAACTATCTTGGAATAGAAGAGCAATTGCAAAGTCACGAACCTTTCGGACCTTACTTGCTTATCAAAGAGCTCCCTAAGATGATAGACAGTAGTATTAGTATCCATAGCCTCGTGTTGCTTTTACAGCTGTGGTGAAATGGTGACTAGCCTAATATAACTAGCTATCTCACTATCATCGAGATGCTTCCTATATGCCTTCCGATCATCATCTTAAACATCAGCAGCAGGGGATTGGGAAATGGTTCGTGCAAGACATAACTAAGCTTCTCGAACTTTAGAACTATTCTTAAGTTCTTGAGCTAGTCAAGAGGATTTGTCCAGTCAACTTGTTAGCTTACATCAATGATCTTAGATTCAAACTTGTACTTATAGTGTTAACTCGGGTAATAGCAACCTATCGTGAAATAGAGAAAATTTAGAATGAACTTAAATGCATGTCTAGAAGGACTTTAATAACATGCATTATGGCTCCCACTATTATCACAAATTCTTAACCCTTAATATAAATCTGAGAGAACTTGTAGAGAAATTCTCCTAGTGGGTCGATATCCAATATTCTTAAGAATGAATTTGGGTCTGCCCAAAAAGCCACCTTAGTTCAACTGGTAGGTATCAATCATATTAATTGCATCTCTAATGCAACTAACTCTTGACACGTGTACATCTAATGTACACTGCCCAACTTCGCCTCTATCCAAATTGATCTTGGGTTTGCTCAACAAACCAACAGTTCTAGTTAAAACTGATCCATTAATCTAGAAACTACTTCTATGGTTCGAATATATCCATGTAGAGCAGGCTTGGGTTTGCCTAACAACCCTAACTATAAAAGGAATATGGTTCTCGTCACATTAAAGGAATGCATTAGTTTGAATATTCTAAATAAGGGGTTTAATTAAGTTCTTATTTAACTTAGATGATCTTACACATATAGTTACTATAACTACATGGCATAATATGGACTACCCATTCAAATTGGTCCTAAGCCCATAACCATCCATCATGCGAGCCCACACATTCTCCTAACCATGCATTCTCTACTACATATATGTAAACACATCATTTTGGTTATGACACCTTATGGATCCTAACATGGAAACCCAATCCTACACTTAGATCTATGCCCAATCCAACACTTAGATTTACTATCTTCCTTTTACTAACTTGGCTAAAATTACTAATTTATGTTTTTTAGATTGGAATTAATATTAATATAATTAACATGAATTCCTAATGAAGAAATTAATTCACAATTAATTTACCTTAAAATAATTATTTGATATCCAAAATTAAACAACATCAATTTTGTCAAACATGCCAATTTTTTTAGTCTTACTAGAAAATCTATTGGTCTACTAAAATTAATTCAAAATTAATTTCTATAGTTTCACAAAATTTTTGAAACATCAAATCATCATTCAAAGCATCTCTAGGTCATTACATGATGAACGCAAAAATTTAGGAATCACCCAAAAATTATCATGATCATCGAAACATCGATAAGACACTAAAAACAACAACTATGACTTCTAAAACTTTGTGGAAATAAAATTTCGAGAAAAAACATTTAGGCATGCATCAAACATCAACTTAACACATTTCTATCAAATAAAAATATTTTTAGGATTCTGGAACCAAAATCCTTACATACAAAAACATCAAAAAAAACAAATCATACAATTTCTGGAAAACTATCCAAATCTGGAAAATTGTTTGATAAAATTACTAAAACATTTTTAATAATTCTAAAAAAATTAAAGAGGCATAAAAATGTCTCAAATACATTCACATAATTTTTACAGAATCAAATTCCAAGAAAATTATGTGTCACCTCATCAATTTAGCCATTAGACATCATATGTCCAACAAAAAGACAAATTTCATGCATGTTCTTGTAAAGTTGAAATTAAATATTTTAATCACTTTAAAAATATTTTCAATCACACTGAATCACATACATCGTATGAACACATTGGTGAAAGAAAATCATGAAATACATTTTTCTATAATTAATTTCGAACAAAACATTACAGGACCCTAAGCTGTCACAACCATAAAAACAGTCTTCACATATCATGTATTCTACAATTAACAAGGTACAAGATGGCTCTGATACCACTCTTAGCGATCATGCATCTCATACATAATATATATCAAATATATGCAGTAGAAATAAAACAAAACCTCAAAAACTAAATCTATTCGTGCATATAGATATAGAAAAACAAAAACATGAAATGTAAGATGTTTACATACCTTTCTGACAATCTCATTTGTTCTTTAATCTTCTCCATGTTGGGTTGTCATAAACCACAACGATCAATGAAAACCGTATCTAATGAAAGTACACATGAAGATAGAAGGATGAAACCTCACTAGGAGATAGCTAGAATTCTTTCTTTGTGCTAACAAAGACAAGAACTCTTGAGAGAGTTAGAAAGAAAAAGTATGTGTATAAGAAAAAAAACCCTTCTTTTTCTCTTTGTGTCTTACACAAGATGCATGAAAGTCATCTCAATTTTTTGCACCATTTGGCCTTTCATAAACCCCATCACTAATGGAAAGTTATGGAAAGTTAATGGTTATGAATAGCATGCATTAATGGAAGATATGGGAAGTTAATGACCATGAATAACATGCATTAATGGAAACCGGCAACACTTATTTCTAATCCATTCCATGCAACATTTTCTACCACAATCACCAGTCAAAACCATTTTACTCATCCTTCGAATCTCCTATATGTGTTGTTAATGGGCATTTTTATTTTAATTTTAGATACATAATTTATTACACTCTTGTCCATTTATGTTTAAATTGCACTAATTAAGAACTATTTGTTTTAATTCCAGGAACATATTAAATTTGGGACTTTTAAAAGCCGAAAGTAAGAAAAGAAAGTAGCTGCGCAGAAGTGAAAAAAATAGAAAGAGCTGTGTGTGAAAGGTGACAAAAACTCTCCTAAAATTATGTAGAAAGTAACAGTTGGTGGCAGATAAAAGAAAGCATGAGATGATGGACTTTTAATACATAAAAGACAAAAGAAGATGGCTGCAATAGTAGAGTTGAAAAACAGGAGGATTAGGCATGAATGAGGGCTAGAATTTATTCAATATGATGAGACAAAAAGAGAAAGGAATAGGTGGCAGAATATAGAAAAAATCAAGCAACTGGTTGCGTGAATATAGGAGCAACTGGTGGCGTTAATATGGGAGCAGCAGCTGGCATGGACTGGAGGGAAGAGAAGAAACGAAAATACACTCACGCATATTCCACACTCACTCTTGGACACTCCTCTGCACTCACGTTGCACCATTACTTAACAAACTCTCCACTTACAACATTGCATGCTGGTTTCCTGACATCTAGCTGCTGGTGGAAAGAAGACACGTAGACAGCTGGGGCATGAAGAAGGGTTTATGCGTGAGTTGAAGAGGATAAAAACATGTGGCAGCTGGTTGGGTGGAGATAAAAATGTTGAAGACAGCTAATGCTAAGAGGAATATGAAGCAGCTGAAGTTGTCACTCATTTCACACATCCAAAACGTTAGCTGGTTGGATAATAGAGAAGACATTAGCAGCTTTGACACGGAGGACTGATGCACACCACTCAACACCCTCAAAATGCATTGCACATTGTGACTTAGGAGATAAAAAATGTTAGCTGGGGACACAAGTGTAAGCTGGAAAAACATTAGTTAGTGGAGAAAGAAAAGGTTGAAGCAACAATGTTGGCATCTAGGAGACTTTCCACTCCACAGACACACACATTATAGCGGCTAGTGGCCTTAAAACATGTTGAAGTTGGTGGTTGGAAAGGAAGGGAACGTTAAACTGGTGGAGGAAAAATGCAAGCTAGTAGAGACACACATTTGCTGGGGACACTCCATGGGCTGACGAGAAAAATGTTGCAGCTGGTTGTATAAAAAGAAATCATTGCAGCTAGTGGAGATTAAATGTGTTGAAGCTAGTGGTGCGAGAAAATACAGCTTCGAAAAAGGGGTGTTTTTAATTTGTTTTTTTCCTAATTTATTTTAATTGTGTAAATTTAATCAGTGCAAACATATATTATGACCATGATTTATATTACATTGATGAATATGTGTGAGTAAGTTTTTCTTTTCGGTTAAGGTTAAGAT
>JANZXR010000170.1:11797918-11809574 GCA_027575705.1 Erythroxylum echinodendron | reverse complement strand
CAATTAATGCTTTATTGTTCAAATTAATGTGATGCCATGTGGAGTGACTGTAGCGATTGCACGTAGTGCTCCCTTATCATAGGATATGTACTGGAATGACCTGCGGGAGTTCCGGTACGTACCCTACTGTAAGGGGGTGTTACAGAAGAGGAACTGCAAAGCTTATTTGGATTCACTAAAGCAGAAGAAGGCATTAGATGCCCCACCATCTACTTTAGGTAAGATATTTGTCATTAAGGTTAATACTATTTTTGATCATAACATTTGGGTATTAAATACCAGATGTGGCTCACACATATGTGTTGATATGTAGGGTCTCAAGGATAGTAGAATGCTCAAAAAGGGAGAGATGGACCTACATGTGGGAAATGGAGCAAAACTTGTTGCATTAGCTGTAAGGACATATGTTTTGTATCTTCCTAATAGGCTAGAGTTAATTTTGGAAAATTTGTATTATGTAGCCATTGTGAATGAAAACATTGTATTTGTTTCATGTCTTAATAAAGCGAGATTTGATTTAACTTTTTCAAGCAATGGTTGTTCAATTAAGTTGAATGAAATGTTGTATGGTATTGCTACATTGTGTAATGAAATTTACATATTAGACATGTCCAATCCAATTTTAAATATTAATAGCAATAAAAGACAAAAACGAGATAATCTAAAATCATATTACTTATGACATTGTCGACTTGGCCATATAAGTGAGAAACGCATGATTAAGCTACACTAGAATGATAGCTTAGGGTCATTTGATTATGAATCATATGACAAATGTGAATCTTACTTGTTAGGCAAGATGGCTAAATTACACTTTAAAGGAAAAGGTGAACGAATGAATGGGTTATTAGACTTAATACATTCTGATGCCAGAGGTGGTTTTGTGTACTTCATTTCTTTATCGATGATTATTAACGATACGGGTATATGTATCTAATAAGATACAAGTCTGAAGCATTTGAAATGTTCAAATAATTTAGACATGAGGTAAAAAAATAACTCGATAGAAGTATTAAGACATTTCTATCAGATCAAGGTGGTGAATACTTAAATAAGGAATTTCTAACTTATCTCAGAGATAATGGGGTAGTGTCCTAGTGGACTCCACCTTACATACCACAACATAATGGTGTGGCTGAAAATAGAAATCGAACCTTGTTAGACACAGTAAGGTCGATGATGGGCTTCGCAAATCTGTCGAAATCCTTTTGGAGTTATGCACTCAAGACTGTTGTTTATGTGACAAACAGAGTCCCTTCAAAGGTAGTTAAAGTTACTCCATATAAGATATGGACTAACAAGAGGCTCAATCTTTTTCATATGAAAGTTTGGGGTTGTCTAGCTTATGTGAAGCGGATTCAATCAGAGAAGCTTGAAGTGAAGTTTGATAAATGTCTATTTATAGGATATCCTAATGAAACAATTGGATATCAGTTCTATAATGCTTTAGAGCAAAACGTGTTTGTCTCAAAGCGTGTTATCTTTTTATAGAAAGTTTCTTTTAGGAGAAGACAGTGGGAGCAAAGTTAAACTTGATGAAATTCATTATGCTCAAACAAACGCAGATTAATTACCTGAACTCGAAATTGTTGCTCACAGAGATGTGACAACAATTGAACCTTCTGACACACAAATTGTTCATAGGTTAAGTAGGATACACAATGTTCTAGAGAGATATGGATTTCTCGTAAGTGAACACAATGACTTATTGCTCATAGAGGACCATAAGCCTACAACCTATGAAGAGGATCTGAAGAGTTCAGAATCTAAAAAATGGCTTCAAGTGATGAACTCTGAAATGGATTCCATGTATGAAAACCAAGTATGGACTTTGGTTGACCCCCCTAAAGGGTTAAAACCTATAGGGTGCAAGTGGGTTTTCAAGAAGAAAATTAACATAGAAGGTAATGTGATTTCCTATAAAGTGAGGCTAGTCGCTAAAGGTTATCGTCAAAGACAAATAATTGACTATGACGAGATATCTAATCCCGTAGCTATGCTTAAATCCATTAGAATACTCCTAGCCATTGCTACTTATTATGATTATGAAATATGACAGATGGATGTGAAGACGGTTTTCCTAAATGGAAACATAGTTAAGGATTTTTATATGATACAACCTGAGGGCTTCGTATCCAGAGATGGCAGAAAGGTATGTAAGCTTTAGAAATCCATTTATGGATTGAAGCAAGTATCTAGTAGTTGGAACATCCGATTTAATGAGATAATTAAAGATTTTGGTTTCTCACAAAATCCTGATAAACCTTGTGTGTACAAGAAGGTTAGTGGGAGTGCAATCATATTCCTTGTGTTATATGTGGATGACATATTACTTATAAGAAATGATGTTTCAAGTTTGCAATCAATCAAAGTTTGGTTGTCCCATAATTTTTCTATAAAAGACCTTGGAGAAGCAACTTACGTATTGGGAATAAAGATCTATAGAGATAGATCAAGATAGTTACTAGGTCTTTCACAGTAAATATACACAGACAAGGTATTAAATACGTTTAGCATATACAAGTCCAAGAGAGGGTTTTTTCCTATGACTTATGGGATAAAACTCTCAAAATCTATGTGTCCTAAGACATAAGATGAGAGAACTCATATGAGTATGATCCCATATGCTTCAACAGTAGGATCAATTATGTATGCTATATTATGTACAAGACCTCTAAGTGTTCCAGTAGATATCAATCAGATCCTAGTGAGGATCACTCGGTGGTTGTCAAGAATATCTTAAAGTACTTAAGAAGGACTAAGGATACATTCTTGATTTATAGAAATGGAGATCTTGTAGTGAGCAGGCATACGGATGCCAGTTTTCAATCTGACCAAGATGACTCCAAATCTTAGTTAGGTTATGTTTTCACATTGAATGGTGGAGCAGTCAGTTGAAAGAGTTCCAAACAAGAGGCGACTGCAAATTCGACGACTTAGTCAGAGTACATTGTAGCTGCGGAAGCCGCAAAAGAAGTTGTTTGGATCAAGAAGTTTGTCATGGAACTTGGAGTGGTTCCCAGTATAGTAGACCCAATATTGTTGTACTATGATAACAATAGGGCTATTAATCAAGCCAAGGAACCGAGGTCTCATCAGAGGTCTAAGCACTTACTCAGGAGATATCACCTAATCAGGGAGCTAATTGATAGAAGTCATGTGAAGATACAGAGGAGCCCACAGATCGAAACATCACTGATCCTTTGACTAAGCCACTTCCTCAGGAAAAATTTGATTCTTGTGTACTCACCTATGGTGTTAGATACAAAGGTGATTGGCTTTAGTGCAAGTGGGAGATTGTTAGAGTAGTGCTCTAAAGGCAATCACCTTTAGCACTTTTGTACAAACTTTATTTTGATTAATAAAGAGAAACACTTTTTTTCATTAATTTGATATTCAGTTATATATGAGTTGATATTGATCTTAAATCAAATTAATGAAGTCTATGATATGAAACGTAGCATGAAGGAAATCATAATGACATCATAATAATGAGATTCCTATCATATATAATTATGTTAGTATCTAAATAATTCCTAATCACAGGATTAATAAGACAAGACATTATTAATCTAGACAGACTAGTATATATTATACTCCTTGATTTGATCAAGCAGTGGATCTCATAAACTGTAAGCATGAGATGTATAAAGTTAATATATGGATGCTTACTAAGGATAGTAAGTACATCGGATGACCTGCTGTGAGATTATCACATAGATGACCTATCGAATGTCAACGATTAATCTCATCATAGCAATGGTGCAAATATCCTTAGACTTGAGGTACTCAAGGATATCTTGGATATAAATCCTATGCTTTGATATCATTCCTTGTTACCTCAAGATAAGGTCACTCTTAAGGTGGTGATTGGGTATTGCTATTTGTATTTTAAGGTAATTGGGTAGTTAATAAAGGATTTACCACTCCCGATAAAAGGAGATGATACCACAACCTCTTGTCGGGGTCATTATTCTGGTGGATGCTTACTAAGGGTAGTAATTACATCGGATGACCTGCTATGAGATTATCATATAGATGACCTATCGAATGTCAATGATTAATCTCATCATAGCAATAGTGAAAATATCTTTAGACTTGAGGTACTTAAGGATATTTTAGATATAAATCCTATGCTTTGATATCATTCCTTGTTACCTCAAGGCGAGGTCGCTCTTAGGGTGGTAATTGGGTACAACTATTTATATTCGAAGGTAATTGGGTAGCTAATAAAGGATTCACCACTCCTGATAGAAGGAGATGATACCCATGACCTTTTGTCGAGGTCATTATTCGGGAGTCTCTCGCCAGAGCAATTATGTGTCATGAAGAGAGTCTTCAATGACACATACAGTAATGAGATCCCAGGATAAGAACTAACTTCACTTGGACTAGACGTGATGTAGTCAGTCTAGTGGGAGTTAACATATAGCCCATACTCCAAACCAAGTGGGTTATAGTATGGTAAAAGGACGAATTACGTGGTCATTGTCTATAGAAAGGTTTATAAGTTAGATAATTAACTATCAAAGAGTTTGTTTGTTAATATACTTATATTTCAGAAAATAGGCATCATGAAACCCTTCATGATGTGTTTGAATTAAGAGTTAATTCAAGTGCATAAAATAATAAGGAACCTAAGGGTAACACGTATAAAAGTTCAGATGAAAAGCAAGTGTGTATGGCCTATTTAAGTAGGCCACGAAAAGTCACGAAATGGTATATAAGTGAGTTCTTCACTTATATTCACGAGCTTCCTTCACTTCTTACACACTTAAGTAATAGAGAAAGGGTGTAGAAGAGTTCTAGAGTAAGAGGGAGGTGTCTTGAGTCTTATTCTTGCAATTCATATAATTATTGTATGAATCAATGTGCATGCAACAAGATTCTTGACCTATCTTCCATCATCTTGAGCATCTACTAGAACTTATCAAGTTTGGTACTCAAATAAACCTTATATATTGTTTCTTCTTCCATCTTTATGTGTTCTTGGAGATCAAGGAAGGGTTTGGTGTTTGCAACAACCCAAACAAGGAGAAGAAATAAGAAAGGAGGAGATACACAAGGTAAAAAGTTTACATTTCATATTCTTTTAAACATATCTTCACATGCATGTTAGATCCTGTGGTTTTCGGGTTATCATGGTGCGAAATCTTAATTCCGACACTTTCTCTGCATCTATATGCGTGTGATGCATGTAACCATGGCAAACCTAACAATTAATGTATATCAAGACCTCTCCATTCCCTCGATGTTTTTTGTTGCATAAGCTATTGTTAATATGAAGGAACCTGCTCTGCTCTAGCTTCAAATAGGCTCTTTTGATTTTGTAATTATGAGGGTATTATTGGTGTAGTTTGATTCTTCGATGTATTTTTAGGAATCAGAAGATGCTCTTCATCATCTGAATCAGCTACTATTGTTTAGTAATGCTTTATAAAATACCACATATATTGATTCTTCTATCTTCTTTGTTCTTTTATTATATACTCTGAATCCTTTACTGACAGTACTATATCCCAGAAAAATAGCTTCATCTGATCTCACATCGAACTTTCAAAGGTTGTCTTTATCATTGTTTAGAATGAAACACTTGCATCCAAAAGCTCGAAAGTAAACAACATTTGGTTTTCTTCTTTTCCATAGCTTATAGGGATTCTTTTTTAGAATGGGTCTTATAAGAAATCTGTTAAGAACATAGCATGCTGTGAATATTGCTTCTACAAAGTATCCATGAGGTAGTCCACTTTTCTGCCTAATATCTATGAGGTAGTCCACTTTCACCAGCATAGTCTTAGCCATATCAACCAAAGTTCTGTTCTTTCTCTCTACAACTTCATTTTGTTGAGGCATCTTTGGACAAGAGAAGTTGTGAGTTATACCATTGATGTCACAGAATTCTTCAAAATTTTTGTTATCAAATTCTCCTCCATGATCGCTTCGATTTGAAGTAATGTAGTACCCTTTTTCCATATGAATTTTATAACAAAACTTCTTAAACACTTCAAAAACATCATCCTTATTTGATAAGAAATAAACCCATATAAATCTGGAGTAATCATATACTAGAATAAAATTGTATTGTTTACCACCAAAACTTTGAGTCTGAACCGAATAAATCCATGTGCATAAGTTCAGGTGGTCGACTAGTAGACATTATATTTGTAGAAGGAAAACTGCTTCTGACTTGTTTACCTCATAAACCTGATTGCTTTCAAGCTTTAAGGTCGGTAGTCCTCTTACTAACTCGTATTTGGACTATTTTGATAGAATGCTCATACTATCATGTCTGAATCTCTTGTGTCAAATAAACGAATCATTTTCTATAGAGATAAAACACTTAACATTTTGTAAGGACATGTCTTCTAGTTGAGAACAATATATATTTTTATTTCTAAGACCAATAAACACAATATTATTATTATGAATATCAACAATTTCACAATGAGATGCATAGAAAATGACTTTGTAATCTTTGTCACATAGCCGACCCATACTCAACAGATTTCAAGCCATCAACAAAGAGAATGTTATCAATGGAATTAGAGTTAAAATTACCAATTTTACTAACTCTGGTGACCATTGCTTTATTTTTGTCTGCAAAGACAACATTACCTTCGTCTTTCCTTTCAATATAGTTGAAATGCGATATTTCACTTTTCATGTGTCTCAAACAGTCGCTATCAATTATCCATTAATTTTCTCTTGTCTCTATTTTAAAGCATATCTGTAAAAAATATTATCTCATTTTAGGTATACAATTTTTTTGGGGTCCTTCGGGTTAGCATTTTGACATTTTGGTCTCCAAACATACATTTGAGATAATTTCTTTTTAGGAAAATTACAAGAATGATTAATGTGACTATGTTTATCACAATTATCGCACAAAATAAATGAATGATAATTGTTATGATTTTTGCCACTTAGCAGGTTCTTGCTATTTTGGCTATAGCTAATGCTAGATTTAACAAAAAAGTTTTTGTATGGCTTGATATTGTTATTTTCATTATATCCTATTCCAGTCTTACTAAAAATGCATTTACTATTATTAAACAATGCATCAAGATTCTTCCTTTTATCAACAAATTTTCTAGGTCTTTCTCTAAAGATAAAATCTTTCTAGCATTTTTCTCCTTTTCAAGTTCTAAAATGACGATTTTTCTTCTAACTGCTTTACCTTATCATAATAATTTTTATCAGCTTATGTTTTTAGCTTAGCTACTCTTTCTTCCAAAGCTTCCTTGTTAGAAACCTTTTGTTGTTAGTCAATCTCAACAGACATATTCTTTGTCACCAAATTTTCATTCACATATTCTAATGATTTAATCTTACTCTTCAGAGATGTATGATTGCTTTTGGACTTCTCAATTTCTTTGAAATACTTCACTGTCAACCTTTTTAACTGATCATATAATTCACAATATGCATTTTTCAATTCATCAACTTCAATATTAGAGTCAAAGTAATATAACTCATCATCTCCTAATTCAACAATGAAGCAAACGTTGTTGACTTCTTCTAGTTCTTCTTCTTCAAAGTTTTCAGAATCCTCATCTGACTAGGTTACAATCATCGCTTGCTTTCTGGATTTTCTATTCTTTGACTTGTACTTTTGAAGAAGAGGACATTATGGTCTTGTGAATTTACGCTTCTTGCAATTATAGCATATGGTTTGATTGTTTTGTGTATTGTTATTGTTGCTGCTGCCTTTTGATAAGAACCTGTTGTTTCTGGCTTTCTTATTTCCTTCTCTTTTCTTCATCAACTTCCTTTTATAAAAGCGGGCATATTTTTTGACTATAAAGTTAAACTCGTCATCTCCATTTATTTGTAACTCAGTGTCACTTTCATCACCGTTTAATTCGTCAGTTGCTTTAAGTTTCATTCCTTTTCTGTAGGAAGATCCTTCATCTCACCTAAGCTCAGTTTCATGGATCATCATATTTTCTTGTAGCCAATCGAGTGAAATAGTGTCTAGATTCTTTGTTGTTTCTAGAGTTGTCACCTTATGTCTCCATTCCTTTGGTAGTGACCTCAGAATCTTCGTTACGAACTCGTCAATGGGATATATCTTTCCTAAGTTCTTTCGGACTACGATGATGTTGTTAAAATGTCCAAAGAATTCATCTATGGTCTCTCCCTGTTTCATACCAATAGTTTCATATTGATGCATTAAAGGAATTATTCTATGTTTCTTTACCTCATTTGTTCCTTTTGTCCCACAATACTTTTGTTGTAGAGTTGTAGAATATCTTTTTATATTCTTATGGGTAGTTAAGGTTTAGAAGCCTTGCAACTATAATAGAAAGTCGTTTATTTTTTTATAAGAAACCGTTAGGATTCTCAGAATGTTGGAAGCGGTGTTCACGAATTAATAACTATCTTTGTAGCTCCAGAATGTTTCAGTTTATGGCTCAGCTCCTTCGTCATTGATTTAAATACCTCCTGAAAGCAGCAATTAGGCAATGGGGTAGCAGTTTCAGACTAGTAACTAAGTCCTGTCTTAATTCCCATCCCAACAAGTCTCCCTTCTTCTTCTTCCTTGATTAATCAAGCATATGTTCTTTTTTGTTAACGATAGGATGCTCTAGGGGGCGGAAGCTGAGGGTTCGAGCCCCTTCGGTCCCTTTGGGTGATTTTAATAAGGAAATTTCTACGTAAGATGCTGGCTTAAATTTCTAAGTAAGATGCTGGCTTTACTGAGGCCTCTCTTATAATAATTGGTTGTCCTTCCTCCAAGGGGTCAAGCCTATCGAATCGATCCCACCCTAAACGGAAAGACCTTAAACCAATTACTTCAAAACTGATCTTATTATTAGAAAAGGGTACTTTTTTAAACAATCCTACTTTATCCATTCTGATAAACTAGTTGGGTTTTCCAATCCGATTCGAGTTTCGACTTAGTACTCTTTTAACAGTAGAACTTTTCTAAAGCTATCTTGTCACTTTATAGTACAGTAAAATCCATCCGATGAATGGTTGAATATGCCTAACTTGGTCTAGTCTCAATCAGGGGCACTAACAATCCCCTTTTTTTAGGTTCTAGTGGGTCGATCAAAAAAGGGCTTTCTGACCAAGCCTGGAGCATATGGTTTAATTCGATACAACATGCAAAACCTTACCAGCCCTTGACATACTAACAACAAAACCTATCCTTAATGGGACGGTACTGACTTTCAAACAGGTATGGCATGGTTGTCGGCTGTACAAAAATCAAAGAGGGATGAATACTTTCTAGCTTGCAAGCTTTCCTTCCACAAAGAAAGAAAGATCACCTTCCTTCCTTATTCTCAAGATGTTTGGTTAGCCCCCTTCGTGGTCCTTTTGAACTAGATATTTCAAAACCTAGCTCACAGCTTAGAGAGGACCACTCGAGAATAAGGAAGGATCCAGGTACCATTTTTGGAGTCCAAATAAATTCATTTCCCATGCCCTGCTTCTCTAGGAGATAAGAGATGTGCAAGTGACTGGGTTTAGGGCACAACCATCGTCCGAACCCCTGCCCCTGAGAGAAGTGGAAGGAGTTAATAGCTTTAGTAGGTATAATAATAGTACTATTAGTAGTTACTTTAGTTATTGCTCAAAAAGATATTAAGATAAGTTTAGCATATTCTATAATGTCTCAATTGGGTTATCCAATGTTAGCTCTAGGTATGGGGACAATTCATATATCATGTGATGTTTTACCTTAGCATTTAGTTGTGCATTTCTCCTATCAATATCATTCCATCCATCTACGTTATCAGAAGTGGGAATTATAGCACTAACTTTAATTGCTTGCCATACTTCGATATCTATATATTGGAGATATATGGTCATTCTCTCTTTCCAGTATGAGTAGTTGTTTCCATTGAAGTAAGGAAACTTTGAGATGAACTATCCTTCAAAACTTCTCAAGGTGTTTATAATAATATATCACATGCTGTAAAACAAAAAATGTGAAACTTAGCTTTGATATCACATGATAAAAGTAAACACACGCAAGAGGGAGGTCAATTGTGTGTGTAAAAATTTTTCGCAAGTTCTTTCAATTCATATAAGAAACAGATCCTGGTTAAAACAGTAGGAGCCTATCAGATGATAAAGCCTTTTAAAACAACAGGAGCTTGTTAGTCAATAGGAGCTTTTTATGGGATAGGACCCTGCTTAAACGAAACGAGCCTACTAAATGATAAATCTTGTTAAAACAATTAAAAAACAGAAGGCTCTTGTTAAAACTGAAAGGAACCTTTTGTAAGTTGAAAATAGGAGTCTTTTATAAAGGTCAAGGAGCCTTGTTGCCTTTTAAAAACAACACACGCACACACAATATAATGCGAAAATTTAAAAGTTAAAGAGGAGAGAGAGAAGAAAGGCATAATCTTTTTATACTGGTTCAGCTTACAACTCAAGTCTATGTCCAGTCCCCAAGTATCCAACTTGAATGTTTCACTATAAAAATCAAGTATTAAATTTAACAAGCCTCTCCAAGCTCACAAGTACATATTTTTCAAGGTTCTCTGACCTTTCACACTCGAAGTGTATAATAAGCTTCTAAAAAGCTAAAAAAAATACAAAATCACAGTTTCTCTCTTGATAGAGTGATTTCACTTTCTAAAGCACAATAGTAATGATATGATTCTCAAGAGTATAGATGCTGCTCAAAAAATTTCGACACTCTGAATATGTTCACTCTGTTTCATAAGTGTTGTTTCTCTTCCTTAAATAGTTAATTTCTTCAACTAGCTGTTATTTCACTAGCATCTTTAGTCAACTGAATGGAGTTAATCTTGAATAACTTCGATGTCATTTTTGCCAAAAATCTTCCAGTAATCACATGGAGCTAATATATGACCTTCATAATTAGTAGGATCCTTTCAGATAAACTATTTTTAATAAGGTAAGTTAATAAAGAAGGTTCATGCACGAAAGAAAGTGTATTTCTTATGATTTTATTTCTTTTTTGAGAAATAGACTGTTAATTTTACAAGGAAATAAATCCAATTTGAATTTTAAAATATTATATAGCTACCATCAAAATAGTTAAATATAAACCTTGAGTTAACAAGTGGATGAACATCAGCTCTAAGAAATAACGATCATATGGAAGGATCATCTGAAAATAAAGGAGATCATCTTCATGGATATGACTAGATCTTTTCTAAGTAGATGTTATCTTTTATCTTGTTATTGTGATGTAGCTTAACCATATTGGATAGAATCCTAATTAGATGGTGATATTATTTTATTAGTTAATATGATGTAATCTAATAAGGATAAGACGTAGTTTTAGCTAGTAGAGTTTTATTAAAATTCTAACTTGGTCATTTAGAGGTGCCTATAAATAGCTCATTTGAGTCTTGCTTAAAAATAGAGAGAGGGAGAGATTAAGAGAGCATTCCTTTGTATACTTTGAGGGAAGTAATAAAGGTTGACGTTTTGTCATATCTCTTTCTTATTCTTATTCACTACAAGAAAATTGAGAATTTGCGTCGGAATATTACCGACGACACAAATTCCATCACATTTTACCGACGGAAATGAGGCTTTCCGTCGGTGAAAACAAAATTTTACAGACCGCTAACCAATCCTTCGGCAATATTGACGGGACAAATTTGGCCCAAAATCTGCGACAGACAATAGCGACGGAACATGTCTCGGCGACGGTAAAAAACGC
>JANZXR010000170.1:11778324-11797818 GCA_027575705.1 Erythroxylum echinodendron | reverse complement strand
GGCCCAAGTGGCTAATAAAAGTTTCTGTGATTTCATTGTGTTGTATCAAATGGTTATAAATAAAATGGGCCAATTTGGGTTATCAACTTTCTGTACTTTATGTTTCATCGATTAAAATGTAATATGTTTCGTTTTCAGTTTAAGGAAACAAAACGTTTTGAAAAAGAAAAAGTGGGCCCAAATTAATGATCATTGATAAGAGTATTCAAAAAAAATTATACCGACTTTTAATTGTTTAGTGATGTGGCACACCATCCTCAAGGGGCACGGACTCGGATATCACCATCGATATCAGGTTCGGGTCCAGCGGGAGTGGGGTGTTACACTGGTGACTTCCTCAACCATGCATGTAGAGTTTGTTGCATGTTATGGAGCTACTACACAGGCAGTTTGGCTCAAAAACTTGATTTATGAGTTGTTTGTGGTAGATTCGATTGTTGCAGTGTTGTGATAATCTTGCTGCAGTGTTGTTCAGTAACAACAACAAGAGTATCACAGGGTCTAAGCATTTAGAGGTCAAGTACTTGACCATAAAGGAGTTGATTCAAAAAGGTGACATTGAAGTAGAGCACATCAGGAATGAGGAGATGTTAGCTGATCCGTTGACTAAGGAACTTCGTCCCCTAGTGTTTGTTAAACATGTATCCGGTATGAGCGCGATAAAGTCCTTAGGCAATAGTAGTTAAGGATTATTGTATTTGCTCCTTAAATGTTTGTACATTTTGATGTATTATGACATTATGGTTATTTATTAATAAAGATTGATCATCTTATATAGTCATAATGCTTAACCTTAAGATTTGTGTTGATCTTAAGCATTTTAAAGGTCATTGGGCATTTATAAAGATTGACCTTGAGCCTATGTCATTAAATACATACAATTTATACGGATATCCTTAAAGTTTTATGATATAGGGGGATATAAGTTTTTAATTCCATAAAGGTTCTCTAATGCAGTTTAGCATTTAGTTGGAGAACATAAAGGTTTTCTCTAATGCTGTTTAGCATCCGGTAAAAGGAAACAAGTTTTCTCTAATGCTGTTTAACATTCGACGAGAGAAAAAAGGATTTCTCTACTACAGTTTAGCACATGTAGTTTAGTATAAAGTTGGAGTAATCGAGACCTACAAACAAAGATAATACTTATTAGATCATAAAGGTATCATCCTAATTTGACACACTCTATTTTCTCATTCATATTAGTAAGGTATTAGACATTTATGATTATATTAGACCTGGGTCACACATGACACATGTATTTGATATTTATCGGTATTGAAAGTCTTGCAGGACAGAATGTTGGACTTTCATTACCTTTGGATCAAATATTTTTTTTTAATTTGGTACCAATTTAGTAATGTGACTTAATCGAGTTTTCAAACTCTTTTAAGCATAAGTAAAACTGCAAACAATAATTATCCAAGGGGGAGAATGTAGGACATTTTTATCCTTTTCCTATTAAATGGACAACTGTTAATTATAATTTTTATTTTTCAATAAATTAACAGTTAAGTTATGTAATTTGATCCAGACTATGGTAATAAAATAGCCCAATAAATGATCTAAATCAATGGGTCAAAGTCTGGGTAAAAAATGAATCCTTATTAGTATGGACTAGACTCATATAGGACTTGTAATAGGGATGTCTAATATGGAAGCTATATATATATATATTAAAGACTCCTACAATTGTTCATATCAATCGTGACCTACAATTGCTCATATCAATCGTAAGCATACGGATCCTCTGACTCATTAAGAGAGCTTATGTATTGAAAAAACTGTAGAAATGCCTAAATCATGTATCGGGAAGCATAATCTGTAAAAGTCACAGGAGATATGAGATCGTTTTGAGCTCAAAAACTGCTTCGGAATAAGAGATGGAACTGAAATTAAGTATTCCGCATTTTCTTCATTTTTATCCTTTCACGTATGATCCAAAATACGTAATAAAGTATATACTACATATTACAATTAGTAAATGGTGGATGGCATCGAATCGCTTGCCTATAAATGTTTTCAAGATTATTTATATTTTATTGCTTTAAGAAAAATATCTAACTAGTAGACAAATTAGATATAAAGAACTAATAACCATTTCACGTCGTTCTACAATGGTTTTGTCTTCGAAGACTTTAAGCATTGGACGGCAGAAATAAAGCCACGAGTAAAGAAAGGAAATTAACCTTGAATTATTAACAGGTCAAATAATTTACAAAAGATCTTTCAAATACTTCATTTTTTATTAAAAGAAATTGAGAGCAACGGTTTAAGACAATTATGTATTTTTGTAGGAGTGAGAAATAAAACTTTATCTTTTTATAATTATGTTAAAAAGAAATTTGAAACAAATCGTCTGTACGAATTCCTTAGAAGCACAAAAACTAAGACACAAACGAAGCACTTTCATTTGATTTATATATTAGTAATTATTAAAAAGAAACATTGTATAACTAACATTTATAATAGATCTATTGTAATTTCTACTTCAACAATGTTATTTACTGAGAGTCTATCGCATATATAAGATTTGAGGAAATCCAATAATACGTAATCTTATTCATACTAAATAAAGAGATTATTTCTAATAAACCTACGTATAATACAAAATATAAATAAATACATTCATATAAAATAACATAGTGCAAATACAACATAATAAATATTAAATAAGAAAAATACAAGTAGAAAAAACAATCAACAAGACATTAATTAGACTAGACTATTGTATTTTCCAGGTTAACGAAATAATAGTTGAAAATAGCGAAAACAAGGTCTTGTATTTCAATTATCTACAATTCTCAATTGTGTTAGTCAACAAAATAGACCACCAAATACATCAATCCCAGTATTTCCTAGTTTCTTCTCCACAGCTATCTTTCTGTTTTCCAGTCTCTTACATCTTTGAGGGTGCTAATTAAGTCATGGAGAGAGATGGATTGATGGAAGACTACGTGACACCCAAAAGGCCTCTTCTTCTTCACTCCAAGTCTGGCGATACTGACGGCGGAGGTTCTCCCATTACCACTGCTCTTGTCTTTAGCTCCTTAGTTGCAGTCTGCGGTTCTGCCACTTACGGTTGCGCTGTGAGTACTACTACTTTAATTAACACCATCCATGCATAGCAAGATTATTGTCTTTTTTAAGTAGCTTAGCTGTTTGGCGTGAGTCAGAAGTGCCATCTATCGCTTCTATCCCCATTAATTCTGTGCGGGTTCATAGCCACCACGACTGCCTGTGGAGAGCTATGTTCCAATGATTAAGTGTGCAGAAAGTTAAAAAGTCATTAATTGGATTGATATTTACTTTTCACAACTCACAATGGCTCAACCGTCAGTTCATACAACTAACAAGTTTCTTAAAGTTTTCGTTTTCTTTTGAAGAAAGCTCCGTTTAATCTTACGGTAGAAACTTGGAACTCGAGTGGAAGAATATCTTATAATAGTATATAATTTGGGAACACAGCGTTCAGACAATATGTCCATTCGTTTCCCTTAGTACAATGCAAGATGGAAGCACGGGGCGGAACCACGTATGTCTCCACGGTGACGGGCGAAAATAAATAAATAAATATAATTTTGTATAAATATAGTTAAGAAATTTTATTTTTTATACAAATATATCTGTTTTTGCCTCAGTTGTCACGACCTATCGTTTTGGTAAAATAACGTAATTATTATAAAAGAATTTTCATTCTTTAACCTCACTTAACAAAGAAAATCTTTTAATTGAATTTTTTAATATATATCAGATTTTCTATGACGGATTATTCTCAAACCCATAACCCTCTTTTTTAATGAATTTTTTAATTTTAGTTTATTCACATCTTACTTATACAATCCGTAATCTAGACGCATTTCTCCTTTGGTAACTTAATTTTTAAAAATATGTCGTGAATGGCACATGTACACATGTAAGAAGCTGTAATTAAGTTAACTATAATATTATTGGATCAATCAATTTATTAAGATGATAAATAGGAAGCGGAAAGTCAATGGGCAGTTAGGAGAAAGTTGGACTTTAAGAAATATGATCAAACTGTGTATGGTATTGAAAAGTAACTGAGACTTCACATAATTTGCATGCATTATTAATTTTGCGTTACACTTACGCCATCTCGTTTGAATTTTAATGAACTTAATTGATTGTTAGGTGGGTTATTCGTCACCAGCTGAATCTGGAATCATGGAAGAGTTGGGCCTCTCCGTTTCGGCAGTCAGTAGTCTCTTTTCTATTTTAGTACCACTTGCATATTAAACTAGCAATTATACTGAGGCTACAAATGCCTTGGTAATGAGTTTTATTATATGATTTGTCAAATTGTTACATCGTTAAAAGCCCAATCCTAACTGTTGTCAAATGCAGCCTACATATGAAAATGTAATTTCTGATTGGTATAAGAATATATATATTATTTAAAACATTAAGATCCACGCTTTCAAATTTTGTCATAAGACAATGGACATAGGTATTCTCTGATTATACAATTTTTAAAAAGTGGTCATATGTGTTATAGCTATTAATTTTTATTTTTGGTAAATTCTTGTCATTAAATATTGATCTACTAGCTGAATAAGGAAGGTGATTGAAAGCTTTACAACAGTTTAATTCCTTTTGTAGCTTTTAGAATTTCGAATGAGAACCCCCCAAAAAAAAAATCCTTTCTTCAGGAAAAACATAATAACTTTTCCTATTGTAATGAGTAGCATGTACAGAACAACACATAGTTGGGTCATTCAATTTGTCTTTACATGACGTGATCTTCTCAACTTCGATCATGCCCATTTACTACACACATTATTTCTCAATCTGATGCATTTTGTTTGTTTTCCTTTTTCGTCCTTTAGTACTCACTTTTCGGCTCGATAATGACCATTGGAGGAATGATAGGTGCCATTGGAAGTGGCAAGACAGCTGATCTCATCGGTCGAAGACGAGTTATGTATCTTCCTTTAATTGTTACTTTGAAAACCCGGATTGTAACTTTAACCTCTCAATTGTCATCGCAAGTTCTTAATGCTTTTCTATGTAATAACATGATTGATATGACTTTGTGAAGCAGACAATGTGGTTATCCCAAATCTTATGCGCTCCTGGATGGCTTGCGATAGCATTTGCTAAGGTTTAGTTTTCCCTATCTCCAATATTAATTACACATGATTTGAGTTTCTTCAGCTTTAATTGGTCTATAATTTCACATAATAAGGTAATATAAGACTAAGGTAGCTTTCAATTTTGATTTAGTGGATAAGTTATTTGGGAAAAGTTAAAATTTGTACTAAAATTAGTTAAGAAATGAAACTTGTTCATTTCCCAAGACTTTTAGTCCTCCCATACATATGCGGGTGGAATAAAAATTTCCGCTTGCCCTTTTAGATAGGAAAAAAGGAACGCTACATGGTATTGTAAAATAGTAAGGAAAAAATGTTAAAAATTGGAGCAACAAAGATTAAGTGATTGTTTGAATGCTAGCCGTGAAAGCATTTTGTGATTCGTAGAAGTTGTTTAATGTTCAAAGGACGCTTTGTGGCTGGATATCGGGAGATTCTTGATTGGAGTTGGCGTTGGGCTTACTACTTATGTGGTAACTGCAATTAAGTGTGCATTCCTCGGTTATAATCAGCAGTAGTTCGTAGTTCATACCTTTCGAGTTAACCATATTTGGCATTACTTGCAAAACTTTTTGGAGCAGGTACCTGTATACATTGCAGAAATAACGCCTAAAAATACAAGAGGACGGTTTACATCAGGCAATCACGTACAGTATCTTTTCATTTTACGTTTTTCAGTCAAAATTGAGAAATTTAAATATCTTGGATGTCATTTGACTTTTTCAACCGTGCAGCTGATGATAAGTCTGAGCTTTGCACTTGTGTTTTCAATTGGAAATATTATTTCATGGCGAGCATTGTCTTTACTTGGTAATGCCATTTTTGTTCAACATTAACAATTTCTTTTATTAGATGAGCATTCGAGCCAATATTAGTTACATAATTTAGAGCAGTCCTGAGCTTTGCAACAATTGTTTCATCCATCAGTATGTAGTTTTACCAACTTTACATTTCCGTCGTATTTCAGCTTCCACTCCATCTATACTGCAAATTATTGGTTTGTTCTTCATTCCAGAGTCTCCTAGATGGCTGGTGAGTTTAATGTATGATACTGTGGGAAATACTTATGATAAAAAATATTTGTTTTGACGGGAGAAAATTTATTCAACAGGCTAATCTTGGTCGTGAAAAGGAATTTGAAGCTTCTCTGCGGAGCCTCAGAGGAGAAAATGCCGATATTTCTCAAGAAGCGCTAGACATAAGAGTACTATTCTGCCAATTTCCAAGTTCTATTGAAGTTTTTAAGTCAGGCGACATTCTTTTAGAGCCATAAGATGATATGGATTATGATGTTTCTATTGTTCTCCAGGAAATTGTAGAAACCTTTAAGCAGAATCCAAGTGCTGGAACTATAGAACTGTTCCAGAGGAAATATGGTTATCCAATACTTGTGAGAATTAATTCAAATTAGTCGCAAAATTATGAGAGAAATTTCCTATTATTGTCTATACTGATTAAATCTTAATTTACTTTGATTGTTTCAACTGTCCCAGGTTGGAGTAGGGCTAATGTTTCTGCAACAACTAGCAGGAAACAGTGCAATGGTATATTATTCTAGCAGCATATTTGCTAAAGCTGGTGAATCTTCTGAAATCATTTCATTTTGAGCTATGAAAAAAATTTAATCTTATATTAACAAAGTTGGTTGACTGAATAACACAAATAGGAGTCTCACCGACCATGGGAACTACCGTAATAGGCATCTTACAGGTAACAGGAAAATGTCCAGCTTTTTCACACTTCTCCCCGCAGTTAAACTAGAAGTTGCAAATAAACTAGACAAGTATGCAAATTTCCGCAGATACCAACAACTATTGTGGGTGTGCTCTTGATGGATACATATGGAAGACGTGCCCTACTAATGGTTAGATTAATGGCAATAATTTCTAACAGAACTTCTGAAAGTAGGTCATATAGACAAATCTAATGACATTGCGTGGCAGGTTTCTTCTATTGGAGATTGCTTCTCTGTGTTCCTTGCTGCGTTAGCTTTCCTTTTACAGGTTTTGTTAGAATTCGCTTAAATCGTTTCCCCTTCAATCATTTTATGAGATCGTCCTTAATTTCATTAATTACTTGCCTTTCTGATGGCAGGACCTCCACTTCTTGAAGAAATTCACTCCAATTTTGGCATTTGTTGGTTTCTTGGTAATGCAAACTAGAAAAGCAGAATAGGACTTTTCTTCTGAAGTTTTTCCGTTATATATTTTTATGACTTTTTTCTTAGTAGAGGTTCTATTAAAATTCTATTCCTGTTATTATTGCACTGTTGTCTTATCGTGCAAATATGTACCCAGGGTTATGCTATAGCTTTCTCGATAGGCATGTCAGGAATTCCCTGGGTCATCATGTCAGAGGTACACATATATATCCAGGGCCTAAACCTCTTACCATAAGAAAATTAATTGACAACAATCCGAAGAAGAAAAATTTGGAAATGGAAAATTAAAGAAAAACAGGAACTGAAAGATGAAGTTTCCATTTCAGATATTTCCCGTAAGTATAAAGGCCACAGCTGGAAGTTTGGTGACTTTAACCAACTGGTCCTGCTCTTGGCTAACGACATATACATTCAATTTCATGATGGAATGGAGCTCAGCAGGTCTTTCGTTGTCTCTGTTGTTGCTACGAGTAAATGCAATGAATGAATGCAGAGACCTGTAATCTAAATTGCATTTAAATTATAGGTCGTGCTCAATTAGATAGCTATTATATCTCGCAGGAACATATTTCTTCTTCACAGCCGTATGCGGGTTAACTGTTCTGTTTGTATGGAAGTTGGTACCGGAGACAAAAGGACGAACACTGGAAGAAATACAATCAACAATCGCCGGTATTTCTCAAGACTGCTGAAGAAGATCGAGCTCCGTGCATGCAGGATTTTCGTGGCTGTAAACGAGCAATAATTTGGCCTTCAAAAATGAAATAAGACTACTTAATATGTCAGTTTTTAGCTGTCTTGACAAAATTTCTGCACTACTTTGGACTTACCAAGGGACTGTTTGGTTAAGTGCTCAGCTAATATGAGGGCTTGTTTATATGATATGATTTACAGTATATTCTTGTAATATGAACCTCAAAATATATAATAGAAGCCTCAAAATAGGACTTATGTTTCTTTGCCTTTGGATTTGTTATTATTTGTTGGCTCAGTCGTTGCAGTAACGACTTGGCTACGGGAATGAGGGAGAGGGAAGCAGGTAGTTGAATTAAGCATTCGTCTAATCCCTAATGTTGTTTGTTTTAATGTATGCAATATTGCAAATATACGGATAATATATTATAGTACACAAGATATTGTTCTCATGAGGATTGAATTAATCACCTAATAATTTGAATTTACTTTGTCTAAGATAATAAAATATTGAATTAACTGAAATTAAAATAAACTAATAAAACTAAGCAATTGAATTAATAAAGATAGAAATAAGAGTGAAGTTAATCAATAATAGGAACTTAGGGGTTATCATTGTTTTGTCTTCTTTTTTGCCTTGTTAATTCAATTATGTTTGATTTTAGATATTCTACGGTTTTGAGTACCGTCTCTTGACAAGAAATCCTTATTGAAATAAAAAACAGTTGAGTTGAAATATCTCGATTATCAAAACTATTCCTAACTACTCAATTCGATTTGAAGCAATTATAAGGATAATTAACTCAAAATTAAGATCTCTCTTTAATTATTTATTAATTTGATCTTTGTAAGTTTATTAAGGCACCACTCTCATTGGGCTATTTAACACAGACAACTTTGATTCAATCTCTTGATTTCTTATCAAATATGAGTTCAACAAATACCACAAAGCAATAATATATTGAATTTAACAACATAAAAGTTAAACAAATAATTCAATAATAAACCCTAATATAGATTTAGAATTCCATAATCATATTCAAAACGCAACTATTCATAATTAACATCCAAGGCAATGAAATAGAATAAGGAAATAATGACTAAACTTCAAAGCCTTGATCTGGAATTTCTAGAAAGCTGGAGTTTGACTTGATGTTTCCACTATTTGATCTTCTTCTTTATGATACTGTAGACTATTTTTGTGTTTTTTCTCTTCCCTTTTAGGTGTCTCTAATGACTCTCGTTGCCTCTCTCTAAATTCAAACGTTTCTAATCTGCCTCCCTTTATGTAGTCTTTTTAATATCCTTATATATCAACAAATTAGGGTTTTTAGAATATACACAAGCACTTATACAGTCTTGTGCATATACAAATACATCTCAATTCGTGACTTTACATGATTATAGAGAGTTACATGGGCAACATACACAGGTATGTAACTCAACATAGGCAGGAATTGCATCTTTGAAGCTCCACACGTTTATAGTGATATACATAGTCACTATACACAATTGTGTATCTTCACAATTGCTCCAATCTTCCATTCCGTGCCATGATTTCACTTGAATATACCTCCTTTTAGTCTATGAAGACAATTATTACCTAAAAACTTACTTGAAGCAAATTAAGTATAAAAAATACTATAAAACTCTTAAATAACAAGCAAAATACATTAAATATGGGTATATAAATATAGACAAATAATTTTTTATCAAACATTCCCACACTTAAACTTTTTTTTGGTTGCAAGCAAATTATAATCTAATTCATCAAACTTACAAACATTTATCCCTTATTAACCTCAATTTGCCCATTTACACTCTAAATCATCATATTGTATTACTCAAATTAACATATCATTAGATTCAAGTCATTATAGAGCCAACTTTTATAAGTCAATATCAAGAACAATCACATAGATAATTCTTTTGAAATCAGATGCATAAATTTTTACACCCTCACCAAGAATTCACTCATTGCATTCAAAGTGTTTAAGGTGAAAAATATAAAAACTCTCAGATCAATGCATAGTAGGATTCTTAACTATAAGCTTGAAATAAAATCATAACTCTACCAAACCAAACCACTTATAAGTAAATTAGAAACAAAAATCAAAAGGTCTTAATGCAGGATTTTAGTATGGCTTAAGTTAGGGTATGATAGAGATGATAAAAAAAATGATAATATTGAAGGAAATTTACATAAACAAAATTACATGCAACTTAGTTCTTTAAAATATAGGTTCTTCACACTATAATTCCATTAGTACCATAACTTTAACAATTTTTTCATTTAATGCAGGCAATATATATTATTTTTATTTATTTAATTAAAAATTTTCAAGCATACATCATATGCTAACAATTAAAGAAATATTAGACCCTTTTCAAATTCTAAGTTTCAAGCAATCAAGTGAATGTAAATAGCGTTCAGGGTTCAAAAATAATAAAAAAGGATTAAAAAATAAGGTAAAGGCTAATAATATGGTTATAATCAATGAAAAGACTAAGTCTCAAAATTGGTTATTCTTAAGGGATAAAATATGGTAGGATAATAAATAAGAAAATAGACTAATCAAAGTTTCAATCTAAATGCCTTTATATTTTCAACTCTTCTAATTTAACAAATGTGATCCCAATATGAATGATAAAAGCAAGTTCTAAAATTATTCAACTATACATGATAGCATACATGAAAGAATAAAAGGGATTAAAATAATGATGTATTTGTTCCTAAGCTTAAAAACTCACAGAAATGGTCTTCCGTGCAAATAATATAAAATTTTTATTCAAATTGATTATCTTAATTATTACTAAAAATATAACTTATAAAAGCAAGTATATTCTAACTTTCATCATTTTGCACATTAATTCAGTTCAGAGATCAATAATGAATCTAAAGTATTTAGAAATTTTTTTAACTAACTTAGAATATCAGTTAGTAAGATTTATTAAAAAATCATAATAAACTTAAGAAAATTGAATTCCTATCCCCATACTTAAATTTGTTACATTCTCCACAATGTATACAATTAAAGAATATAAAAATAAAATAACTATAAAAATTTGAGAAAGATTTGATTCGTATCGCCTTGAATACAAATATATATGGAGTTGTGAATTGAAAAAGGTTTGATTCGTACTGCCTTGAATAAAAATATATATGGAGTTGTGAATTGAAAAAGATCCATCCTATATTAAATACATCCAACCTTTCAAAATATTAAAAAAAAAGATGATAAAAAGATAAAAGAAAATAAGAATAAAGAAAATAAATAAATACAATTGAAATAAAAACATAACATAAATAACATTTCACTAACTTTTATACAAAATAAAATAACATAACAAAGAAAGTAAGAAAAATACACAAACAATAATAGAAAGAAAAGAAAAACCAAAATCAGCATTCATTACTCTCTATGACACATGTTCGTTAACGGAGGCTTCTCAAGTCGTGCAGCCTCAAATTATTATGTTTTTGGTTGCACAATTTGGGGCCAATATGATGTGTTTTTGGTTGCCAAAGAAGCAAACGAAAACTATTAACCCTGGGTCTCATTAGTCATGCAAAATGTGATGAACTTGGACTTTTACTAATGCTCGTTCGACACTTAAGTACACTCTAGTTTCCAAGTCAGCTTTACTACAAGAAACACTTTGCTAAAAGGAAGAAGGAACATAGGAGAATATAAAGACATTTCTATTAACAAACTCTCTCTTCTCGATCAATGATGTTGTGATGTACAAAGAATACTCAACAATATTCTATATGTTTAATGTACATTATGTACATATCTACAACATTTTACAAACTTCTATAAATTTCGATAACGTTCTACAAATTTCCACAAGCTTTCATAGGCTTCTATCATATTCCAGAAGCTTCCAAAGTTTTCTATAAACTTTTATCGTATTCTAGAAACTTCCAAAGTATTCAATACGATTCCTTCATTTTCTAGATGACCTTTTGCACTAAACCTCATCTTGTAGACTTTAAAACATACAGAACATGACTGAATGCACCTTAGAAATGGTCTGAAGGAGATGAAGTTATTGATCATTTCAAGAATCTCATAGGAATCAGCCATAGACATGCATTCAATCCAGATTGCCTCAATGCCATTACATGTAATTATTAACTTATAACAGATGCAGTATTAAGATCTTTTCCTACAAGCAATGGTATACTATTTAATTTTTCAAGAAAAGAAAAGTTAGAGATAAAATTATGAAGCATGAGCTTGACCGATTCATCCTTGGTTAATGGGCTTTGCATATGTTTGAGGTTGAGATCTTAACGGGCGTGTTAGATTAATTTAATAATCGTAAGTGTAACCCGTATTACTTTATTTGATTATAATATAAAGTGGGACCAAAATATTATTTATTGTCCATATTTTGGGATTCTAATCTTGTTCAGGTTGGTGGTAAAAACATGACATGTTTTAGACAAGATATTATAAGATACAAAGTTTGATATAAGGTGGAGAGTATATGATTATGGTTTTTTCCAAAGAGCAATAGGAAAATCCATATCATTTGGTTGATTGGTTCAGATTTTATTATCTGATCAGAAGGTAGCTCTAGGTTGGTTGGATCTTCGACCAGATCCGACTCATGTAAAGCTTTAGGTATAAGGTTTTCTTGGGACTTTAATTTCAGCCTATAAAAGTAAACCAATGTCTTTTTATCCTTGTTATCCTTTACATCTTCCCTGAGATTTGATTCTAGTAGTATAGTGTGAGTTGAAAATTTGGGGACGAGGAAATCAAGATAATCTAAATTTAGGAATTGAGCTAAACGCTCCCCCTAAAGTGAAGGTTTAAAATAACAAGGTGTAGTTTCAAAGAAAATAACATCAAAGGTAGCAAACATCCTTCAAGTGATTGGGTCATAACATTTATACCCTTTTTTAGTAGGAGAATACTCAATGAAGACACACTTGATGGAATGAGGGTCTAATTTAGTGTAATAATGTGAGTGAACACGAGTAAAGGTTGTACACCTAAAGATTTTAAGAGGAAGATTCAAGTTAAGTGGTGAGGTAGGAAAATGTTCTTGAAATTTGTTTAATGGAGTGGAAAGAGATAAAATTCTACTAGGCATTTTATTAATGAGATATGTAGTAGTTAGGACAATATCCCCTTTAAAAGTTTTGGCATTTTGTTAATGAAAAATAGAGCTCTGACACCCTTAAGTATATGTCGATTCTTCCTTTCAGCAATCCCATTGTGTTGAGAAGTGTCCACTCATGAGCTTTGATGGCAATACCATGTTTAAGAAGATAAGATCCCAAGGATTGGTTAAAATATTCAGTCCCATTATTTGTATGCAAGATTTGGATTTTTGTATGAAATTGGGTTTGGATCATGGAATGAAAGTTGATAAACACTGTCTTAACTTTAGTTTTATCACATAAGAGATAGGTCTAATAAACACAGGTATAATTATCAATGAATAAGAGATAGGTCTAATAAACACAGGTATAATTATCAATGAATATGATAAACCACTTTGTGTTTGTTCCATTGGGTATATGAGAGGAGCCCTAAAAATTACTATGTATCATAGTAAATGGCCTTGATGGTTTGTAATTAGTTGTGGGAAAAGAGATATGTTGTGTTAATTTATGCCCTTGCAACCAATCATTTGGATGCAATTTGATGTATGACATTATTATTTAATTAATGAAAAGACTTTCTTTACCTTTATGTATTAAGTTAATTACATTTGAAGTTTTAATATTGAAGATAAAATTCATGAAATAATTACTGTGTAATTGAAATCATGATGAGATCATAATTGTGAGATTGAATTTACATTAATGTATTGTTCCTAAATGTTCTTAGTTATAGTTTCATCAAGACGGAATATTGTTGAAATGATAAAGCTAGCACATATTATGTTTCTTTGTTATGAAGAAAGTAGTTAATCTCATAAATTTAAGTATGAAGATACCTAAACTAATATGTGGGTGATTATTAGAGAATAAGTCACTAAACTGACCCGACTATGAAATCTTAAATGAAATATTACTTATGTATGTATGGATTTCCTCACAGTGATGGTCGCATAATTAATCCTTAATTTGAGATTACCAAGATATCCTGTGTGAAAATTATTGTGTTTGATACTACTTATGAAGCATACTAGGATAAGTCAATTGTAGTACTTGGATGCGATATGAACTATATGGAGATAATTAAGTAAGTCAATAAATGATTCATCACTCTAAAGTAATTAGAGAGAATATTCTACTGTTCTTGATTAGTAGTAATTTATGGAATTCTTTGACCAGGGTGAATTGACCTTTGAAAAGGAATTTTCAAATTTCAATTATAAATCATTACTAATTAGTAAGAATAAATATGGTTGAACAAAAAAAGTAGACAATATATCCATACTCTGTCTAATTGGAATATTTGATGATGAAATGATTAAATTATATATTATAACTATGCATAGACATGTTAAGTCAAACTACTTTGACATTCTTCATATTTAGGTGGTCATGACATGTTGCTAGAAATTAATCTTAATCTATGATTATAAATTATTTAATTGAAGAATTAAAGATAAATTAAAAAGGTTTTAATTTATCTGATTCTAATTGTGAATTAGAATTAAAATTTATAATAATTGTCAATATATTAGGAACCTAACAGATTATACATCAAAGAGTAACTTGTAAATAAAAAATTAATTTTAATTAAGTTGGACTTAATTATAAAGTTTGAGAAACTTTATGGATCAAATATTAGATATTTGATTTTATTAAATTTAAATTAATTCTAATTAGAGTATGAATTTAATTATAATTAAGGAATTAATTGTAATAAAAATTACAAAATCCTAATGTTTTTTTGTTAATAAGAATGAACATTAGGGAGCTAGCACTCTTGCTTCATTCCTCTCAAATTGTTGAGAAGTTGCTATGTGGGCATCGTTATAGGTTGGACAATTGAAAAACATGTTGTTGACACGATGAAAAATTTGTCAAAAGATTTCAAAAGGAGACGCAAATCAACTATGATTTCTTACTTTATGATTCATGTTTTTTTTCATGTTATACAATTATCGAGATCTGATCAGATATCATAAATATATTTATTTTTTGCTGCGTCCGTGATTTGATCACGGTTGGTTTCCAATAGTGGTATCAAAACCTCCTTTAATTGTTTAACTTGAATTAGAGGCTTATTTGTTATTGAATTTGATAAAAATTTAAGGGAGTGTTTGTTTCCATTTTTTTGTTTTTGTTTTCAAATTTAGTAAAAAAACAGTTTGTTTGAGTTTTTAATTTTGGTTTTGGTTTCTTCCAGTTTTCAAAAATTATAAAAACCATAAAAATAGTTTTTGTTTGCTATTTTTGTTTTTTTCATAATTTGATTTACTATCATTTAAATATATATTATTTAATTATTAATAAAAATTATGAATAATTTAATTCAAGATTACATCTTTAATAAATTAAAATTAATTATCAATAAAAATTATGAATATTTAATTTTATTTAATTTTTATAATTAAACTCTATGTAATTAAATTTTAATAATGATTAATAAGTATAATCAAATTTAAAATATATAAATATTCAAATAAATTTTGACTTAATAATTAAAATATATTTCAAATAAATATTAATTTATAAATTATTTATTTTATTAATAATATAATTTTGTTAATAATTTGTTAATAAATATTATATAAAAGATTAATAAATTTATTTAATTAAAAATAATTTATTTTAAGTTTTATCTAAGATGTTTTTATTATCAGTGATAAAATTTTAACTATATTAATACTAACAAATAGAGAAAAAATGGTACTAATTTTTTAAGGACAATCTATCTATTCTCCACGACTCTTTTGTCAGCTTCTGGAATTTGTTTACTCATGTTTTATAATGGTTCTAAAATATTAATTCGCATACATGTTCTTGCGTTCTGGAATAGACGAATCAGATTGTGCAATAAAGCATGTATAACGCATCTTTTGTTTATACGTATTCCCTGTTCATGTTTTTGCGTTTACCTATGGTTACGATTTTACTACCTATACATTTTGCCTTATGAAAATTAATTTATCATCTGTTTTACTATGCGTATGAGATGATTTTGGAAGGTTTATTTTGAAAATTTTCAATTCACGTCTGTTGCATCTGAATATCATCTTATGTTGTTGCTTGTTTTTGGATTTGGAATTTTGTGCTTGCGTGTTGCTTATAAATTTGGTGATGGGCTCAAAGTAGTGGTGGGTTTGTCGTTGATGGTGGGTTGAAACCAACGATTAACGTTGTTGGTTCAATCATGAACCAGTGGTCGCCACTGGTATGTTGAGGACATTTAACGCCCTCAAACAAAAGAGAAGGCAATGGTGGTGACTATAGGAGGAAGCACAGTGTCACGCACCGCTAAATTCCCACTCTAGATTGAGAGGCTAAGCTAGAGTTCTCTAAAAGATTCGATACAATTCTTCCATATTCAAGATAAGGCTAGAGATGGTTGGAAGAATCTAAAACCTTGTAGATAATTGTAGATTACTCTTAAATATGTAAATAGTTGTAGAGAATTCTAGATGGCCATTGTGAGCCATTGGATCAAATAGATCTTATCCATCCATTAAGGAGGTGGAAGGCTATAAATAGCCAAGGGACTTCATTTGTAAGATGCCTAGAGGTATAGAAGCATTGAGAGCATAGAGAGAGTTCTTAGAATTTGCCTTGTAAAGCTTTCTTAAGCAATATAAGCATTCTCTAAGTTTCCTCATTTTAGTTCTCGTGTTGTCTTACATCTTTACTAATATGTGTTAGTTTTGTTTCTAGCATTCGAGGGAGAGACTGACTTAGTTCCAAGATATACAACTAAGTACCGCGCAGTTCATTGGTAAAAGACCAAGTCTGTAACAGTTGGTTGAGCTCATGGTTGCTCAGTAAAGATGTTGGGAACAAGTGGAACTACCAATGTTAGAGAGGAGAAGAAGACCGGTAGGGAGAGATCAAGTTCAAGGGACGTCTTGGTAGACATAAATGGAAAGTTCATGAAGGTGGAACTCGCGGTGGCCGAACGGTAAGAGAAGTTCGAGGAGGTAAACCAACGCATCGAAGAACTTAAGAGAGGGAGAGAAGAGTTCCAAGGGGAGATGTAAGGTGCCTTAAACGTTGCCGCTTCCTAATGTCAAGACTAAGTGAAGGCCTTAGAGGAGACATTTCAATCCGAGATTCTTCACCTTAAGGAATAACTTGCAAAGGTTATGGATGAGCTAGTCCTTTGTAAGAGGGCTATTGCTCAAGGGGGAAGCAATGTCATACCTACAGTAGTCACTACTCCTTCGAGGGTAGACAGTCTAAAACCAAAGGCTTATAAGGGGACAAGGAACGTGAAGGAGGTAGATAACTTATTTTAGAGGTTGGAGTAATACTTTAAGGCACTTGGTGTTATAGAGGATACCAAGAAAATTGACACTGCCACTCTCTACCTCGAGGATACCGCATTGGTATGATGGAGGAGAAGGCATGGTGACATCGAGAGGGGTACCTACACTATCGATACATGGGATGAGTTTAAGAAGGAAATCAAGAGGCAATTTTATTCTGAGAATGCCGAGTTAGAGGCGAGAGCTAAGTTGCAGCGTCTCACACAAAAGGAGCGCATATAGGACTATGTGAAGGAATTTTTTGAGGTGTTTCTAGAAATCCCCTACTATCTAGGTAAGGAAGCACTCTTTGCTTTTATGGATGATATACAAAATTGGGTGAAGTTAGAGATCTAAAGACGTAGTGCCCAAGATCTCGCCGCAGCCATTTCCATTGCCGAGTCTCTCATTCAATTCAAGAAGCCCGAGAAGCCCAAGTCTCACAAAGACAAGGGTGGCAAGGGAAAGAGTGAGGGAGATAACCATCAAAGCAAGGATAGCTCCCACAGGTGTGACAAGTTCAAAGAGGGTGGCCATAAGGTGGATAAAGGGGCAAAGCTTCAATAAAATGTTTCTTTTGTGAGGGACCGCACATGACTAGAGAATGACCTAAGAAGAGGAAGCTTTCTGCCTTAATCAAAGAAAGAAAGGAGCAACAACATCACGAGGAGACCAAGATGGGGTCTTTGCAAATCTTAAATGTCATTAAAGCCAAAGTGGAAGTACCCAAGTCTGAGAAGAAGGGATGTCTGTTCGTGGAAGTTAAGGTGGGTGACCAAACTGTGAAAGCTCTAGTGGTTAGTGGATGAGTTTAAGAAGGAACTCAAGAGGCAGTTTTATTCTGAGAATACCGATTTAGAGGCGAGAGCTAAGTAGCAGCGTTTCACACAAAAGGAGAGCATACGGGACTATGTGAAGGAATTTTATGAGGTGTTTTTGGAAATCCCTGACTATCCAGGTAAGGAAGCACTCTTTGCTTCTATGGATGATTTACAAAATTGGGTGAAGTTAGAGATCCAAAGACGTAGTGCCCAAGTTCTTGCCACAGCCATTTCCGTTGCCGAGTCTCTCATTCAATTCAAGAAGCTCGAGAAGCCCAAGTCTCACAAAGACAAGGGTGGAAAGGGAAAGAGTGAGGGAAATAACCATCAAAGTAAGGAGAGCTCCCATAGGTATGACAAGTTCAAGGAGGGCAGCCATAAGGTGGATAAAGGGGGCAAAGCTTCAATAAAATGTTTCTTTTGCCAGGGATCGCACATGGCCAGAGAATGCCCTAAGAAGAGCAAGCTTTCTTCCTTAATCAAAGAAAGAGAGGAGCAACAACATCATGAGGAGACCAAGATGGGGTCTTTGGAAATCGTAAATGTCATCAAAGCCAAAGTAGAAGTGCCCAAGTTTGAGAAGAAGGGATGTCTGTTCGTAGAAGTTAAGGTGGGTGACCAAACCGTGAAAGCTCTAGTGGACACTGGTGCTACTCATAACTTCCTCAAAGTCAAGGAAGCTAGTAGGTTGAGCCTCAAATATAGCAAACAGCAAGGATGGCTCAAGGCAGTAAATTTCAAGCTAAAGTTAACTTTTAGAGTTGCTCGTGGGGTTAAAGTGTACTTAGGTGAGTGGTCTGGCCTTGTGTACTTTTCAATTGTTCCTATAGATGATTATGCAATTGTGCTTGGCATGGAGTTCATAGATCGTGTCAAAGCCATGTCGATTCCCTTTGCCAATACTATATGTATATTGGAGGAGGGTAATACGTGAAGTAAATCACACGTTAGTAAAGACTTTACGTTCAAGAAACTAGATACACAAGAAGGGGGTTGAAAGGTGTATCCTTCTTTTTGAATATAAAATCTCAAAAAGACCTTCTCTTTCTTATTAGAAGAATATCACAACTTATTTCGTAGTTAAATCGCAAATTACTTCTCTATGAGTTTTAATCAATAAAGTAAACTAAAATAAAGAGTAGAGAATAGACAATGCGATTTTTATACTAGTTCACCCCAAATAGTGGGTACGTCCAGTTCTCAGAGTTCATATAAGTGTTCCACTATTCTTCAAACGATTACAAGTATTCTTTCTTCCCTTCCAGAGCCTCTTCAGGTCTCTTACAAAGTA
>JANZXR010000170.1:11730479-11778224 GCA_027575705.1 Erythroxylum echinodendron | reverse complement strand
AGCCTCTTCAGGTCTCTTACAAAGTATTCTTTCACTATCTTAGCCTCTCCAGGCTATCAGCCTTTTCTTTCTCTCACCAGAAAAAGATTGTGAGCTTTTGTTACAGTAATGTTAGCTCTATTCTAAGTAAGCACAGTAAGACTTTTCTCGCAGATTATCTAGCTTTCTAACTTGTCTCAGTTTTTCTAACATTTTAGCATCTTCGACTGTGACTAATATTTATAGCCTTCGTCTCTAACTGCTTCTTTGTTTTTAATAACGGCTTCTTGATTCTTGATAACTGCTTCTAGGTAACCAACATTTAGTTGAGTTATGTAACTAACTCTGACTAAATAACTGTCTAACGTGCTAGTGTATCTTCGTGGTTTCGTCTATGTCTTCTTTGTGACTATGTTGCCTTTGCGTCTGCGTCTGCGTCTGCGTCTGTGTCTGCATCTATATAGTCTTTGCGTCTGTGTCTGCATCTATATAGTCTTTGCGTCCGCGTCTGCATCTATATAGTCTTTGCGTCTACGTCTGCGTCCACATCTGTGTCTGCATCTACGTCTATATAGTCTTTGCATTTGCATCTGCATCTACGTCTATATAGTCTTTGCGTCTGCACACCTAACACACTTATCAAAGACGTTCATTTGTTTCTAACATTATTATTATTTGATTGTCATCAAAATTAATCATCGTAAAGTCCTTTTGACTTAACAATACGTGCATGGTGCCTTTGTTACAAGAGGCAAATCTGCAAGCTAAGCAACTCTCAGCCATACAACTTGCCAAGGGTGTTAAAAAGGCGCAACCCACATTCTTGGAGGCAATTAAGGAGGAGGAGCAAGCTTTATCGTAAGGTCTACCTAAGGAGATAACCCATATCTTTGAGGAGTTTAAGGATGTGATGCCTGCGGAGTTACCGAAGAGGCTCCCACTAAAATGAGAGGTGGATCATAAGATCGAGTTGGTATAAAGCACAAATCTACCCTTGGCAGTACCCTATCGAATGGCGCCTCCTGCGCTTGAGGAATTGAGGAGGCAACTTAAGGAGTTGTTAGATGCGGGATATATTCATCCATCAAAGGCTCTATATGGTGCGCCTGTGCTTTTTCAAAATAAGCACGATGGGTCACTCCGATTATGCATCGACTATAGAGCACTCAATAAGATCACCTTGAAGAATAAGTATCCCATCCCATTGATTTCCAATTTATTTGATCAACTTAAGGAAGCAAGATGGTTTACCAAGCTTGATTTGAGATCGGGATATTATCAAGTAAGGATTGCAGAGGGAGATGAGCCAAAGATAGCATGTGTGACGAGGTATGGTTCCTTTGAATTTTTAGTTATGCCCTTTAGAATCATAAATGCACCTGCCACATTTTGCACCCTCATAAATCAAGTTTTGCAACCTTTCTTGGATAAATTTATTGTGGTGTACTTGGATGATAGTATGATGTATAGCAAAACGTTGAAAGAACATCTTAAACACTTACGACAAGTTTTCCAAGTCTTAAAGGAAAACGAGCTATATGTGAAGAAGGAGAAATGTTCTTTTGCTCAACATGAAGTAATGTTTTTGGGGTACATTATGGGAGGGGGCAAATTAAGGATGGACAAGTCCAAGGTACAAGTCATCTACGATTGGGAGTCAACAAGGAAGGTGTTTGAGTTACGTTCCTTTCTTAGTCTTGTCAACTATTGCCGTAAGTTCATCAAGGGATATTCCTCTCTTGCGTCTCCCCTTATTGATTTATTGAAGAAGAATAGAGTTTGGGCATAGGACAGTAAGTGTCAAGGAGCATTCGAAGCCTTGAAGCAAGCAGTGATGGAGAACAAGTGTTGGCCCTTCCTGATTACACCAAGGCATATAAGGTACATACTGATGCTTTTGATTTTACACTTGGTGGTGTTTTGATGTAGGATGGACATCCGATAGCTTACAAAAGTCGTAAGCTAAATGATACCGAGCGTCGTTATATCATCTAAGAGAAGGAGATGACCGCAGTGGTACATTGCTTGCGAACTTAGAGGCATTACTTATTGCAGTCCAAGTTTGTGGTTAAAACCGACAGTGTTGCCACAAGCTATTTCCTCAACTAAAAGAAGTTGACCCCAAAGCAAGCTAGGTGGCAAGCTTTCTTGGCGGAGTTCAATTATGTGATGGAATATAAGCCAGGTAAGGCAAATGTGATAGCCAATGTACTTAGTAAAAAGGACAAGCTAGCTGCCATCATAAGTTTGAGTTTTCCTTTGGTGGATCGAGTCAAGGAGGGACTAGAGCATGACCACAAGTCAAGAATTTGATGGAGTTGGCAAGTTAAGGGAAGACACGCCAATTTTATCTTAAGGATGGGGCGCTCACTACCAAAGGAGATCGATTGTATGTGCTGAAGTGGAAAGGATTGAGGAAATAAATCATCAAGGAGTGTCATGACTCTAAATGGGTGGGACATCTTAGTGTACATAGCACATTGACACTTCTACAGCATGCTTATTATTGGCCCTAAATGCGTAATGATATTGATCTATATTTACAGACTTATCTTGTGTGCCAACAAGATAAGGTAGATCAACATAAACAAGTCTATGGATTTCATCACATGTCTACCAAAGTCTGATGAATGTAGCAATATTATGGTGGTGGTAGACCGGTTTAGCAAGTATGGAGTGTTCATCCCTGTGCCTAAAAAATTTACAACCGAGGATGTAGCACGCCTATTCTTTCTCCATGTGGTGAAATATTGGGGCATACCAAAGACTATTGTAAGTGATCGAGACACTCGCTTCACCGGGAAGTTTTGGATGGAGCTATTCAAGCTATTGGGGTCCGAGTTAACTTCTCTATAAGCTTTCGTCCTTAAACCGATGGCCAAACTCAGAGGGTGAATGCATTGTTAGAGTTATTTTTGAGACATTACGTGAGTGCCAACCAGCATAATTGGGCAAAGTTGCTTGATATTGCCTAATTCTCATATAATTTGCAAAAGAGCGAGTCTACGGGAGCTAATTCGTTTGAGATGCCACGGGACAACAACCAATGACTCCTCACACTTTAGAGATTAGATACAAGGGTCCAAGTCCTGCCGCATTCAAGTTTGCCAAGGGTTGGAAAAAAAAGGACTTGGCATGAGCACACTTGGCAAGGGTTGCTAAGCGAGCAGAGAAATGAGCGAACGTTAAGAGGAGACACTAGGAGTTCGGGGAAGAAGACTTAGTAACAGTGAAGCTCCTTACCTTTTAAAGCAGACGGTTCACTAAGGTGCACAAGGGGCTAGTAAGGGGATATGAAGGCCCTTTCTTAGTAGAGAAAAGGGTTGGTAAATTAGCCTATCGATTGACGGTGCCCTCACATTTGGAGATGCATTCAGTTTTTTATGTGAGCTTATTGAAGCCGTATCATGTGGACAAGGACAACCGAAGTAGGGGAGAGTCGAGGAGAGCACCCATAGCTATCACTACTTCTCATGAGCATGAGATAGAGGAAATTTTGTCACATCGTGTTATTCCAATAAGGGGTTCCCATCCAAGCTATATGGAGTACTTTGTCAAATGGAAGGGACTACCCGATAGTGAGGCAAGTTGGGAGCATGAGCTCACATTGTGGGACTACATGGACATAATCGAGGCATACAAGAAAGACGCAAAGAGGGCGTGGCCCAAATGAGTGGGGGAGAATTTCACGCACCACTAAATTCCCACTCTAGATTGAGAGGCTAAGCTAGAGTTCTCTAGAAGATTCCACACAATTCTTCCATATTCAAGATTAGGCTAGAGATGGGTGGAAGACTTTAGAACCTTGTAGATAATTGTAGATTATTCTTAAATATGTAGATAGTTGTAGAGAATTCTAGATGGCCATTGTGAGCCATTGGATCAAATAGATCTTAGCCATCAATTGAGGAGGTGGAAGGCTATAAATAGCCAAGGGACTTCATTTGTAAGATGCCTAGAGGCATAGAAGCATTGAGAGCATAGAGAGAGTTCCTAGCATTTGCCTTGTAAAGCTTTCTTAAGCAATATAAGCATTTTCCAAGTTTCCTCATTCTAGTTCTCGTTTTATCTTACATCTTTACTAACGTGTGCTAGCTTTATTTCTAGCATTCAAGGGAGAGATTGACTTAGTTGCGAGATATACAAATAAGTACCGTGCGGTTCATTGGTAAAAGACCAAGTCCATGACAACAGACACAGGCGACACTGAGAAGACAAGTGATGGTTGGAGACAGAGAAACTAAAGCGACAGTTGGACAGACAAAAAGTTAAGAGAGTCGCAAAAGTTACACGATGGTTTGGTGATTATGGGAACATTGGAGAAATGAGGACTACAAACTTTTTTGGTGAATGTCTACAAAAATGATCAGCTTGTGTGAATCATATGCTCACTGTTCTCCATAACACATATGAAGTCTGAGTAGACATGAAAGGAGCGTAGTACATGGGCTTGCATAGTAGCCTCTGGCGTGTGCATGTGCGGGACAACTTTTCCTCCCTTTATTTGTTTGATTTTAATGTTTTTAAAATTTTAATTTCTATTAAATATTAAATAAGTTTATATTCTTAATAACATTGAAAAAGTGTTTTTCAATTTTTGAAAATTACTTTCAATCGGTATTTTTATTATGAATATTTTGAAATTTAGTTTAATTTTTAAGAGTTGAATTATTAAATTAAATTTATTATCAAATCAATAATTAGACTTAAGCAAAGTTTTTGAATAATTTCTTTCATAATTAGATTATGTTTGAAAATATAAATATAATGAGATTATATTATTTTGACGAGATCAAAAATTTTAAATCCCTCAATTAAATATTAATTACATATTAGGAATGTGATGGTTGCCTTCCATTGTTTAAGAATAAAACCACAATTCTATTTATTGCTTGACTTGTTTAGTAAACTCAAGGCTACCTTAATCCGCATATGTTTAATCTTAAATTGATAGGTCCTACTTAACTAAATTTAGATGATTTAAATAAGCAAATTCATTATCTTATGAATTTAGAGATAAGGTCAGGAATAATATATATGATATATTTTTGCAAGATATCTATATGAGTTTTTCTTTTTGTGGCATTCACATCTCCTTCTTCGCCTTGATTCCTATTATTTGGTTGCAAATCCTTCTCGATGAGCTCCAAATAATCACTAACTTGGAAGGTTCTCCTTGTTGGCTTCTATATCTATTTCTTGGACACATTTCTTGGCTTCCAAATGTAAGTGATTGGCACCTAACCCTCTATAAAGTTGTTTCTTTCATCAAATCTTATCGGTATCTTGTAAAGTAGTTTTCTATTAGTTTCAATAAGAATACACACACCAGTATAATCTACCCTCTTTCAAATAGAGATGTCCACCAGGATGGGTCGACTTGTGGCTTGCTAATCTAAAAAAAAACTTTCAAAATGACATTTTATAAATGACGATCGGGCCATAGGCTGGTCGTCAACCCGGGCTAAAATCGGGCCTTTGACATGTCTACTTTCAAGTTAGTTGCCTCATCCAAATACATTGGTTCCTAATACATATAGAAAGATGACTTAAATCTTTAGTAGTCTAATATTCCAGTGGAATGTGATGAATATTTAACAATATAGGAATGTCTAATCCAAGAGAAACATTGGCTTAATGTTGAAGTGCCCATGTCTGCATTCAAGAACTTTATGAGGTCGAGATGGTTATGGATGAGTGCCTTTTGTCTAGGAAATAGCCTAAGAGTATTGATTTTATCTTAAATTAGCCAAGGAAAATCCCACACTAATCACATTATAAAAAGTAGAGTGCTAATTGTAATTTTGTTGATAACCAATTAAACTATAAAATTGGATGTCTTTTAATGTAAACTGTCAAATTATTTGGAAGTAAAAAGGATGGTAATATATAATAAAAGACATTAGTTCGTAGTATCGTATAATATGATGATTAGGTAAAATCTTAAGTACTATATTTCACAATGATTAAAAAATCTAATTAGTTCGACCAGTTTAATCGTAAAAAATTTGAATCGATCAATTTTTTATTCAATTTTTAACTTTTAATTCAATTTATTTTAATAACTCTTGTTGTTAAAACTGATCAGTTTATTAATTAATTGGTTAATTTTTATAAATTAATAAATTCTTATAAACTAAAATAAATAAATAAGTTTTTATTTAACAATTCCATTTTTAATTAAGCTTTAAATTTTTTGATGATAAGGATATTCTCTTTTAATTATATTTCAAATTCTTTAATTTTTTTCATTTTTTAGCCGATTTTATGATTGTCTAATATTAGTTGAACATTTTTAAATCTTAAACCTTTTGTTTTAATATATAGTTTAACTTTCGATACGATATTAAAACATTGATATTTTATGTTATATAAGTTTTTAAAAAATGTTAAACTCCTAAATTATTATGAACAATTGTATTCTTTTATTTTTATCTTCCTTTTAATTTTTAGTGAAAAGTCCTACTAACTTTTTCCTATGTATCGAGTTTCTCTTTTTATAGAAAATAATCTTCACTTGATGTTATATTTTCTCGATCACAATTATTGGAATTGAAATTTTTTTTGGTATTTATATATTTTGTAAATACTAATTATCCATTATTTATTAACAAATACCAAGTATTTCCGATGTAAGGCTTGGCCTGGGGTCGTTTAGTTGGTTGGATCAAACTGAAAGAGGGGTGGATCAAATTAAATACGGATAGTGCGGTAAAGCAGGACTCACACATTACCACAGCTGGGGGCTTACTTAGGGATAGTTGAAGTTAGTGGTGCAATGACTCCAGAATATCGGCGGGGTTATCGACGCATCGAAGTCGAAGTGAATTCTCTAGAAGTCATTAACATTTTATCATCTTCAAATTTAGTCATGTTTGAGACTAATCTTTTGGTCGTAAGTTTCATGCGTTGATATACCGCAATTGGAAGGTGACATTCCAGCATATTTATCGCAAAGGGAATCAATATGCGGATTGATTTACCGCGATAGCAGTATTCTCAAGCCCAAGCCTCCGAATCCTCTAAGAGTCTCCGACTGCTGTTTTAGATATTATCCATCGAGATTTGCAAGGAGTTTTTTATTACCGAACATTGAGATAGACTCTATTTTTACTTCCTTCGTAAGGGGGAAAAAAAAAGGAGCGATATTAACCTCTCTCTTATTAAAAAAACAGCCTTTGTTTATCATTTATGTACGCATCAAACTTATGAGAAAAACGACAAACACAAAAGGACGAGATCAAGAGACAAAGCAGCCGACAAGATGTGGGCCCCTTAGCCACGTTCGGGGAAGTCAGTTACTTGCATAGTAGAAGTTGAACCGGAGTAAGGTACATCGCAGTAAATACATGCAAAATTTGTAGAATACATGTAAAAGGAAAGAATAAAAAATATAAAGAATACAAGATTAAACAAAATCTTAATAGTATAAAACCAATTCTGAATTATATTGCCAAAAATTTGGTTGTCTTGAATACTTAATGGAACAGTTTCACTTGGCTAGTTTGTATTCTTTTAATGAACTAATCCTTCTCTAGATATACAAATCCAGTGTATTCTATCTGATGAGTTTTACTGATAAATGAAAGTCCCACTTTAAATATCCAAATCTAATCCTGGCAAGGGACAAATCTCCTCTGCTACTTGTTTACTGTATTAAACTTTATGCATTTCCTTCACTCCTACGTCTCTTAGAATAGTTATGAACTTCAAATACTCGATGGTACTTTAGTTTCCTCTTGTTTTTGTTTTTATTGGTTCTGCATGTTGTCTGAAAAAATCAAAGTTATGGCTGAGGATAACATAGAGGAGGGAGGAATATCAGGCCCTCTGCTTGTCAAAGAAAGACCTCAACTGCATGGTGGTGATGCAGAAGGAGTTGAGCGGAGTGAAGGTTCTTCAGCAACAACTATGGTGGTCATAAGCACCCTGGTTGCTGTGTCCGGCTCATATGTTTTTGGATCAGCCGTAAGTAGTTAAATTTTAAAGATTGCTTGTTCTGAACCGTAACCCAGCAAGATTCTAAATTTTCTTCAGTCCTATGGTACAGTAGTAGTAGATAAGCACTTTGAGAATACCCGTTCTATGGATGATTAACTGGTTTATTGGGTTGGTTGGACGAAACTAATGGCGCTCAATTGCAGGTGGGATATTCCTCGCCTTCACAATCTGGAATCACTAGTGAACTGTCCCTTTCTGTTGCAGAGGTAAGCTAAGCTATATTAAAGCAAAAAGTTAATGCAATTCAGTGTATCTTTCGTGTTGTGCCTTCTTGAGCCCATAAATTATTGGGGACAATAAGGGTGCTTGTATCCAAAAAGTGAAGATGGACGCACTTACTGATTTATTTTCTACCTGAATGACTTGTTTGAAAGAACGGTAACATTTTACTTTGTTGCTTATTCTTCAACTTCACGATTTTTACTTGAACTTTATATTTCAGCAGATTGCAATGCTAGATCAATTTGAACTCGTAGTCTCCTTTTGTTCTTTATCTCTTCGGTTTTGTCGTCCTTCTCATCCTTGAGATTAATCCAAAAACTAATTTAATTTGGTTAATTTTGACTTCTTAATGCAGTCGGTCTTTGGTTCAATATTAACAATTGGGGCGATGATTGGTGCGATTATGAGTGGCCGGATTGCAGATTACATTGGTCGAAGAGGTGTAAGTCTCTTAATCCCCTGTTTTACTAGCTTAAGCAAATTTCCATCGGAGAAGAAATCCAAGTTGTTAATCTTCTCTGTTTGGGTCGTGTTGAAGCAGACAATGGGTTTATCAGAACTATTCTGCATTGCAGGCTGGCTTGCAATATCAGTCTCGAAGGTGCTCTTTCACTTTTTCCTCTTCCATTCCATAGTTTCATAAGTTTGTGCTTGCTCTGTATGATTGGCAAGTGGAACCGCAAATGCATTTAATTTTAATTTGGTTTCAAAAGGTTGCTTGGTTGCTTGACATTGGAAGACTATTGGTGGGATATGGCATGGGTCTTCTTTCCTATGTGGTAATCCTATGGGACTGTTACAATTTTTATTGGATAACTCACTTGTTCGTGTAGAATAAAATATTTATCTTTACTGTGACAAAAGGTACCTGTATACATAGCTGAAATTACACCCAAAAATCTTAGAGGAGGATTTACAGCAGTTCATCAAGTAATGTTCAAGAACTAACTTTTTGTGCTATTGATTATAAACTGTTTTGCTGAAGTATGCACTAAGCACTAATTCATTCTGCAGTTGATGATATGTTGCGGTGTGTCAGTGACATATCTAATTGGAGCTTTTGTTTCCTGGCGTACTTTGGCTCTCATTGGTATACGTTTCTCCATTTTCTGTGTGGTGTTTTAATCTAGCCTGAAGGTACTCATATTCGAGTTATTTTGCTTCAGGAATAATTCCGTGTCTTCTTCAGCTTCTGGGCCTATCCTTCATTCCCGAATCTCCTAGATGGTTGGTAAGTATTTCTAGAAATTTATTGGGGTCCCCGTGTCTGTATACTAAGGTTCCATGCAAAATAACCTTTGCAGGCAAATATTGGACGAGGGAAGGAATTTGAAGCTGCACTACAGCGCCTTAGAGGGGCAAATGCTGATATTTCTGAAGAAGCATCTGAAATCAGAGTGAGGTTTTAGTTGTGATGTAAAAAAAAAGTTTAATATGTTCTTTTTTAGTTTCCTTTTCTCTTTTCCATATTTCAAGGTCATTTTTGATGAAGGCATCATAATATCTTTGCTTGCTGACAGGATTACACGGAAACTCTTCAGCGACTATCTGAAGGTAGCATATTGGAATTGTTCCAGTGGAAATATGCTCATTCCCTTATTGTGAGTTCTGTTTTTCCTTTTTTTTGGAGGTGTGGTTAGGATATGACATTTTCCTTGACTTGATCAATGGAAATAAATTTTATAAACAATTGAACTTTCTGAAGGTTGGAGTTGGTCTGATGGCATTGCAACAATTTGGAGGGGTCAATGGCATTGTATTCTATGCAACTTCAATATTTGAATCAGCAGGTATAAACAGATATGCAATCAATCATCAAAAAGGTTTTATTTATGTGTAACATTTTTTTTTTTTCAGGGTTCTCTGGTAGTGTTGGGACTATTGCAATGGTTGTTGTCCAGGTCATTGCTTATATCTGGTCTCAAACCAATGTTTCCTTATTGTGTTACGAGTAGTGGTCATGAAAACTGTTTTCTTCAGGTCCCAATGACAGCAGTGGGAGTGATATTGATGGATATCTCTGGGAGAAGACCGCTTTTGATGGTTAACATCCTTATCGTTCCAAGTTGGTGATCTAACATTGTGACCTATGCTGAAGTCTACTGATTTTTGTAGGTCTCTGCGGCTGGAACATGCCTGGGTTGCTTTCTTGCAGCTTTGTCATTCTTGTTTCAGGTTCTTTCTCTATGGATTGTCTATTTATTTGCTCTCTTTATGTAGATTTTCTAAAGTGGAAAGCTTCCTGTTTGCAGGACCTTCATGTAGGGAAGGGGTTCTCTCCTTTTTTCGCACTTACTGGTGTCCTGGTAATGACAGACAAGCATTTGTTTCTCTTTTATAAATGTAGCATACTGCAATAAGGTTGATTTTACTTTGGTGTACAGTTTCGTATCTGACTCATTGTACAGAACCTCTCTACTAATTCTGATGCCAAACTCATATCTTCAATCTTCTTAGGAAATTAATTCATATAAAAGTACATCATAACAGTTGGTCACATCCTTGGTTTTGTAGAAGTAAGATGCTATGCTTAGTCATTTATTTTGTACCTCCTCTATCGACTGTGCATTTCTCTCTGACCAGGTCCCTGAATTCCTAAATCAGGGTACCATTGGAGTAACGATGAAATATATTGTGTGAAGTTTTAGCTTTTCTATGTATGATACAACTTTTTGTTAGGAAAATTTTTATCTGCCAAACTTTTGGATAAGCTCTTTTCATTGTTCTAACGAGATGGTCTAATATCTACCAACCCTGCCATCAGCTATATACAGGATCATTTTCAATGGGAATGGGAGGAATTCCTTGGGTAATAATGTCTGAGGTGAGTTGATCTCATGTTTGATTAATTTTGCCATCTTCACTTTGCTTCTGGACCTTGGTTTGTAATATTTTTCTGTAAACATGTTTTAATTTCAGGTGTTTCCCATTAACATGAAAGGTTCAGCTGGAAGCCTGGTGACACTTGTTAGTTGGTTAGGTTCTTGGATTATTTCCTATGCTTTCAACTTCCTAATGAATTGGAGTTCAGCAGGTAAGGCTTTCGAACTTACACCTGGGATTGGTATGGCTGAATGATATGTAAAAGCTTTTGCCAACATTATAATTTGCTTTGGTTGCAGGAACGTTCTTCATTTTCTCAAGTATTTGTGGCCTAACCGTTCTATTTGTGGTTAAACTTGTACCGGAGACGAAGGGTCGGACTTTAGAAGAAATACAAACTTCAATGAATTCATTTTCAGCAAAGAGATGAGTTTTGTCTTGCTTGAGCTGTCATCTCATGGTATGGAAGAGGAATCTCCATGGATGCGACTGCTTCAGATTTTTAGACAAAAACTGCTGGAAACGTGTAAGACCCCAATTAGCCGCTTGTTTCTGCAACAACTAGTATTTTGAATTCAACGTACTCGGTCATTCTAATCCAACGGTTCTAAATATTTGGTAAGGAAGTGTTATACAGAGTAAACAATGAGTTGAAGCCTAATTAGATCATTCATAGAAGGCTTCCGAATTCTGACTGAACTATACGTTATGATGGCTTGCGCCATTTATTTTGAGGTCATCCCCAAATTAACAAGGAAATGAATTTCCCAATTCCCGAAACTGGTACATTCATAAGGATTCTCAATTCATTTTTTTTGTCAATTATTGAAAACGAAAAAAGATTATCTAAATTCATAATCTAAAACGTAATAAATCAAATGATATCACAAAAATTGAACTCTCGGATTCATGACAGATTTTGCCGAAATATCTTGAGGCTTAAAATTGGAACTAGCCTTGTTTCGCAAGGTGCCTGTGTTACTGTAAACAATTTCTGGACCCCTGGTACGAATGAAGAGATATCGATTGGCCCGACAATACACCCACAGAAGGGCCTAAACACAACAAGCCTATTGTTAGACTAGTGTGTTATTAGCTTGGATGACTCATCATTAACGAATAGAAATAAGGAGATCTTGGATGATATGACTAATAAGATCACAATGAATGAACATTAACCATAAGAGATCAAGATCATATAAAAGGATCATCTAAATATAGAGGAGATCTTCCTAGATATGGATAGATCATTTTGTTATTGTAATGTAGCTTAATCCTATTAGATAGAGTCCTAATTGGATGAGAATGTCATCATATTAGTTAGTATGATGTAATGTGATAAGGATAAGATATGATAAGATTATTATCTTAGCTAGTAGAATTATATTAGGGTTCTAACTTATTTATTTAAAGATGCCTATAAATAGTTCATTTAAGCCTTGCTCTTTATAAGAAGTGAGTGTGGGAGACACTTAGAGATGAGCATTCCTTTGTATACTTTGAGAGAAGTAATAAAAATTGACATTTGTCATATCTCTTTCTTGTGTTCTTATCGTTGCCATGAATATTTAGTTCTTTTGTAGTTTTTTTGCAAGGGTGCGAGAGTGAAATATTGTGAGGGTCGTAAGATGTTCGAGAATAAAAGGTTGTTCGACGATCTCGAGAAAAGGCTAAATCTTGCTTTAATGGAGCTAAGTAAAATTGTCGTGTAAAGAGTTTGGCACATTTTATGGGACAAGTTCGTATTTTAAGGAAAACCTTTATAACACCTACCTATATTAAACAAAAGATTTAAAAAATATAAATTTTAATATTTTTTTATTGGTGATAGAATCACCAATTTTCAGTTCAACCTAAAGAATTTTAGGAAGCAAACCGCAAGTGAACTAATATAAATAGACTGTGAACTGAAAATGTCTTTATAATTTTTTCTCAATTCATAAATGAAAACGATCCAACTTCTCAATCACGTTTAATAAGATTCTTTAATTCTATCATTACTCTTTTCGAAAGTTTTTTTAAAAAAATTAAAATTTATTGAGAAAATAAATAATAATAAATAAAGTCCATAAGTTTCTCCTACATCCAAGAGAAACTTAAAAAACATGACAATATTAACAAGCTAGGAATAGCCAAACGACATCGTGAAAGACATTAACTCAATTAAAAACTAAGACGACAACGCAGAAGCAGTAACGTCAACCCCTTTAACGCTCGTGTTTTCCTTGTGGAGATAAAAGGCCAACATATCGCAAAAGGGGATCTTGACTCTTTCGAGTTAGGGTTGATCGGGGCGTCTTTTCTCTCACCATGCTGAAGAATGGGTCCAACGTAAGGTTTTGTAGCTTAAAGACATATTTCTTCTGCTTTTCTTGATCGTCATTTGTTCCATTTTGTTAGAAAACATCGAGGGATTTCATCAACCTCGCACTGGAGGAACAGACAAATGTAGTTTTCTGTCTAGAGGTGGCATCTTCATCTTCTTTCTCGCCAGAGTTCGTGATCAAAGTTTTGTGACCAGGTTGATACCCTAAGGTAAGTACTAACCCTATTTTGAAATATCTTGAAACTTCTGTACAATCCTGATAAAATGTCTAATAACCAGATGGAAGCTGGAGATCTATAGATGAAACTCAGTTAACATGCATTCCTCTAGGTAATTTCTCTCGTATAAAAATTTTGAGACTACCCTTAAGTGACTTTCAAGTATGTGGAATTCTGTAACTGTGATGCTTGTTAGAGGTTTAGGAGTAGTCTGTTATTGGCGTTCCTCTGATTATTTTTGAGTACCCTAGAACAGAGAACCCAAATTAGGGCTATGCTCCTTATTTTTGGAATTTCTGGAGATTGATTAAAGTCACCAGGAGGTCACCAACCTCCTGCGACATTTCTTTTCCATTTGTGTAACAATTAGCTGCTCTCTTATGCTTGCAATTGTGAGTTCAATAAGAGATGTTAAGCTTATGACTTTGCCTACAAATTTTCTATTGTTTCTCTCCTTCCAAATCTCTTGGGAACATATTGCAATTGTAACCATGTAGACTTCTTTATCATATTTGGAATGGTTTATCTGCTATATATTTTGTAAGATGTCACTAAATCTGTTTTGACTATAGTGTAGTGAGCATAACGAAGATATGCTCTACCAAACCTTTTTAGCAAATTCAGACCTAAAAAGAAAATGGTCTTTATCTTCTTCCTCCAGATTACATAAGACACATTGTGTAGAAATAGTTAGGAACTTTAATCTAGTCATTGTATTGAATTTATTCAGCATGGTCAGCCAGAGCAGAAAACTAGCATTAGGTTTGAGAATTTTGTTCCAAACCAACTTACTCCATCCCAAAATTGCAAATTTCTTATATATTACTTCTTTTGCCTTCTGATTGGTTATGTCCAAAATTGAAATACCATTCTATAGATAAGTATTCTCACCCCTAAAGTGCCTGTACTGTGGGATTGAAAGAATTCTAATCTCCTCTACTAGTAGAGACCAATTGTCATTTGCAATTATCTCTTTGACCTTGGCCTTTTTTAGAATCTATCAAGGATATCCCTAGCTATCGGATTTTGGATTAATACCCCATGACTTGTTAATACACTCATATTTTCATATATCTTTATTACTTAATTCAGATTCATTTATGTTCATTTTATGTTCATCTATAGCTGATTTATCATGTTTTAGCATTATTCGAGGTTCGTTGACGTAAATGCAAAAATGAAACAAATAGACTCGAATTGCACTGTTTTTGAGTTTTTGATAGACTTGACCTTTAGTCATTGTGGGATTTTTATCTCGAGATTGATTTAGTCAAAAATTTTGAAATTTCATACTTAAATTCTTGACTCATTGATGGATATTTTGGAATCAATTGCAGATTTTTCTGAGCTGGAATTCAGGAGAAATAAATTCTCGAAATTTGCGTCAGATTTTGAATCGTTAGAATGACATTTCAACAATGTTTTGATCATAACTTTTGACTCAGATGGTGAAATCTCGTAATTCAAGTCTCATAATGAAACTAACTCAAAGACAAAGATACTGATAAAATTTGAGCTCCTAAATAGTCACCGTTTATGTTTTATGCACTGTCGAAATTGATCTATAAACATCTCATTCTTCACTCCAAAAACAGCCTTTATTTAGTTGTTTTTATTTTTTACAAACACATGCAGCAGCTTTATTCACGCCACTTATAACCAAAGCAGTTTTCATTCAGTCCAAGCTACATATGAAGACAAACTTAGCCTCCATTCTTTCACTATTCACGCATAACACAACAAAAAAAGTCTCTATTTGACTGCACCAAAATCAAGTCACCCTCATCCTATTTTACGCATCTTTAATTCACACACTCACGTTATATCAGGAAAAAAAATGAATAGCACAACCCTCACTCCTTACCAACTCATGTTGCACCATTATTAGACACTCTCCATTCACTCACGTTGAGGCAAGCTGTTGATGGCTAAGAAACGAAAATCATATTGAAGCATTTATGTCCAAGCAGCTGGTAGAGATATATAAAAAAGGGGGCTCACGTTACATACCACTCAACACTTTTTACATGAAGCAGTTGATAGCTCTGAAATGAAGATAACGTGAGTAACGTGGAGAGAAGAAAAATGAAGAAAGCAGCTGCTGGAAGGCGTGAATAGGGATAACGTGAGTAACGTACAATCAATAGAAACATAAAGATAGAAATAAAAGAGAGCTGTTTAAAGAAGAAGGAACCGAAGACAGCTGGTGGTAAGGAAGGAAACAACTCCCACTCAAACCTATACTCTCCACTCACACAACGTTGAGCTGGTGGCTTGGGGAGTACATGAAGCAGCTGGTGGAGACACAAAAATAAGATAGCTGGTGGCAAGGAAGGAAACAGTCTCCACTTAAATTTATACTCTCCACTTACACATGAAGCAGCTGGTAGCAATAACACATTGAAGAGGCTGGCGGCACAACATTCTTAAAGCAGCTGCGGTGGAGAGAGTGGTGTGTGTGAATAAGGAAGACAGTTGGAAGACATTTCAACACGAAGAAGAGGAAAAGAAAGCTGCTGCGCATAGGAAGTTGGAGCAAAAACGTGGTTATGCTGAAAGAGAGTGAGTGTGCGTGAAGGGGTGGATTAAACTATAATTTTATTTGTTACATCAAGGTATATGATAGAAGAGGAAGCAGAGGTTGGCGGCAAAATGGAGCAAGGAAGACAGTGACTGTGAATGAACAAGAGGGAGCTGTTTGAGAGAAAATACAGCCTTGAAAAAATGGGTATTCTTAATTTTTTTATTTTATTCCTTATTTTAATTGTACGGATTTAATCAATGCAAACATATATTATGACCATGATTTATGTTACATTGATGAATATGTATGTGTAAGTTTTTCTTTTCGGTTAAGGTATTATATTTAATTGGATTGGATACTAAAAATAAAATTGTAACGGTGGATTGATTTAGGAAATATTTTACTTAAGCAAGTCAAACCTAATGTTCATGAGTGTTCCTTTCTCTTTTAAATCCAAGTCACCTACTTAGTTTATAGATAATTCGGAATAAAAGGCATTAAATACAAGAAACCTAAAATTAAGTTCGTTAATTTTAGGTATTCTCACACAAGATCTTGAGGTTGGTTTACACTTTAATTTTAAGTATATCGCTCGATTAATTTTTTGACAAATTAAATCCCATTAGTTGTGGCATTCAATCATTTAAAGTCTTAATAGGTAATTAAGCTAAATTAGGATTAAATATGCATTCAATCAAGTAAAAATCAATACTACAAAAATTGTTGTAATCTAATATCAGTATTAACCTTAACCGAAAAGAAAAATTTACTCACACATATTCATCAATGTTACATAAATCATGTTCATAATATATGTTTGCATTAATTAAATCTGCACAATTAAAATAAATAAGGAATAAAATAAAGAAAACAAATTAAAACACTCTTTTTTTCAAGGTTGTATTTTTTTTCACGCAGCTATTCGTTGTTCAAACACAGTCACTATTTTCCTTGCTCCATTCTGTCGCAAACTTCTGCTTCTTTTTTTATCCTATACCATGATGTAACAAATAAAATTGTGGTTTGGTTCACCCTTTTACGCACACTCACTCTTTTTCAGCATAACTAAGTTTTTGCCATTGCCATTGCTCCAGTTTACGCGGTAGAACGCATGGTGGAGGTAGATTGTTTATGGAAGGTCATGTCTATAGCTATTCGAGAACAGGCAAAGGAGTTGTTGGGAGTTACCTCTGTCAAAAGGAGAATGGATAGGGAATCGTAGTGGTGGAACGACGAGGTACAGGTAAAGGTTAAGGCAAAGCAGGAAAATCTTAAAAGATTGATGGCAACTATTGATGAGCAAGAGAAAGTCCAAAGAAGGGAAGACTATCGACATGCAAATTAGAAGCGAAAAAAGCAATCTCAAAGGCAAAAACAAAAGCCTATGAAGAGATGTATCGAATATTGGATATTAAAGGAGGCGAACGTGATATATGCACACGGGGAGAATGTCGGAGGAGTGGAGAAGTAACATAGTAGTACCAATTTATAAGAACAAGGTAGACGCACAAGAATGTGGAAACTATAGAGGCATCAAATTCCTGAGCCATACTATGAAACTGTGGTAACGAGTTATTGAACAACGATTGCGTAAAATAGTACAATTAAAAGAGAATCAATTTGGATTCATACCTAGGAGATCAACTATTGAAGCAATCTATCTATTACGACGACTGATGGAGAAATATAAAGAGTATAGGCGGAGTTTACATATGGTCTTTATTGAATTAGAGAAGACATATGATAGTGTTTCAAGAGAAGTCATTTGGAAATGTTTAGAAACGAAGAACGTTACTTGTATCTATGTCAGGGCTATAAAGGATATGTACGAGGTTGCTAGAACTTGTGTGCGCACACCAGTGGGAGATATAAAGTATTTTCCGGTGGATATAGGGTTGTATCAAGGTTTAGCTTTATGCCTGTTTCTTTTGTGCTTATAATAGATGTCATCACGCAGGACATATAAGATGCGGTGCTGTGGTATATGTTGTTCGCAGATGACATTGTAATGGTTGGAGAGACGAAAGAAGTTAATAGGAAGCTAGTGATGTGGAGACAAACTTTGGAGTCAAACGGTCTGCGGTTAAGTAGATCGAAGACTGAGTACATGGCATGCAATTTTGCACAGCGTTCAGAGGACGACAGACCAGAAGTTCGGATTGAAATTCACGCGCTAATCTAAACGGATAGTTTTAAATATCTAGGTTTTATCATACGGGAGGATGGAGATTTTGAGAGCGATGTCATTCATCGCATCCAAGCTGGATGGGTAAAATGGAGAGCGGCAACTGAAGTCTTATGTGATCGGAAATTTTCACTAAGACTGAAAGGAAAATTCTATAGGACAGCAATACGACTGATTATGCTCTATGGTTCTGAATGTTGGCCTATGAGGGTGACGCAAGTGCGAAAGTTTGAAGTAGCGGAGATGAGAATATTGAGATAGATGTGTGGTTGCACGATGTTAGCTAGAATACTAAATAGGGTGTATAGAGAGAAGTTAAGCATCGCGGTTATCGGAGACAAGTTAAGGGAGTGGAGATTACAATAGTTCGGACACGCGCGCAGAAGAAGTGTGACGGAACCGGTCAGGCGAGTTGAAGGGATTCTCGCAGAAGGAACGCGAGGTTGAGGAGGCCAAGGAGGACATGGGAGGAGCAGATCAGACTGGACCTACAGGTGTTAAATCTATTTGAGAATATGACATCTGATAGAAACAATTGGCGCTGTAAAATTTTGATATTAGATGTATAGAACGCGGAGGGGCGTGAGGGGTAAAGCAGGCTGTAGACTGCTATGAGCACATGACCTGTGATCTGAAGTGTGGGAGACAAAGATATACAGGAAGATACTTAGAGTGGTCTAAAGTAGTAAAGGTTATCTGTTTGTATTTTGTATATTGTTTCAACCTGTCATTCCTATATGTAACCTTTCACTAAGTCGAAGGGTTATAACTTGGTTGTAGACACCTAGTTCGGAGGATAGTATGTCTGTCAATCGACCGTACGCGCACACGATCGCTTGCTCTCCTCTTGAAGCCCTATGAGGATACGACCTCTTCCTAAGATAAGTAAAAAATGTTTAGGACAGAATTAGAGTCTTCTATAAGAGATGATTAGGTCCTACCTTTGTTGTAATAGGTAGCCTACGTTCGATTAGGAATAGGCCATATAGGAAGTGTATGTTTATATAAATATGTATGTAATTATATATATTATGTACCTAGTTTATTTTTATTTTATTGGTCTTTATTTTATTTTATTGGTAGTTTTATTACGTTAAATTCTTCATTTCAATTTTTATGTCTCTGCTTATACCGGCTGACATATTTACATCTTCATGTATATATATATTTTCAATTTCATTTGCATTCTATCGGTTATAGTCCCCATGTATATACATATATTGTTATCCTTATACAGTGATGTACTTGCATTGGTCTGATCTTATGTTTTTTGTTTGTTGGGCTTATTCGTGTGTTTGTTTTTGTTGCTTGCGTGTGTTTGTGTTGGTTTGTTTGTTATTATTTGTTTTTGCTCTTACCGTAACTGGGGGTTTATCAGGAAACAGTCTCTGTATCTCCATCGGAGATTCGGCATGACTGTGTACATCTTACCCTCCCCATATCTTGCTTAGGTAGGAATTTGAGTATGTTTGGTTTTGTTTGTGTTGAAATGTCTCCTAGTTGTCTTCCTTATTCACACACACTACTCTCTCTATCTCAGCTGCTTCAAGGATGTTGTGCTGCCAGCCTCTTCAACTTGCTATTACTACCAGCTGCTTCATGTGTGAGTAGAAAGTATAGGTTTGGGTGGGGGCTGTTTCTTTATTTGCCACCAGCTGTCTTCGATTCATTCTTCTTTAAGCAGCTCTCTCTTTTATTTCAATCTTCATGTTTCTTCTGGTTGCACGTTACTCACTCTATCTCTATTCACGCCTTCTAGCTGCTGCTTTTTTCATTTTTCTTTTCTTTCTATGTTACTCACGTTGTCTTCATTTTAAAGCCACTAGTTGCTTCATGTAAGGAGTGTTGAGTGGTATGTAACGTGCCTCTTTTTTTTGTATCTCCACCAACTGCTTGGACATAGATGCTTCAATGTGATTTTCGTTTCTTAGCCACTAGGAGCTTATCTCAACGTGAGTGAGTGGAGAGTGTCTAATGATAATGCAACATGAGTTGGTGAGGAGTGAGGGCTGTGAAATTCTTTTTTTTTGGGTGTAACGTGAGTGTATGAGCTGAAGATCCATAAAATGAGATGGGGGTGGCTTAATTTTAGTGTAGTCAAATAGAGGCTTTTTTTGTTGTGATGTGCGTGAGTGGTGGAATGATGGAGGCTAGGTTTGTCTTCATGTGTAGCTTGGGCTGGATGGAGGCTGCTTTAGTTGTAAGTGACGTGAATAAGGCTGCTGTATGTGTTTGTGAAAAATGGAAACAACTAGATGTAGGCTGCTTTTGGAGTAGGGAATGAGATATTTCAAGGTCAATTTTGACATTGCATAAAACATAAACAGTGACGATTTATGAGCTCAAATTTTATCAGTATTTTCGTCTTTGAGTTAGCTTCAATATGAGACTTGAATCACGAGATTTAGCCACCTGAGTCAAAAGTTATGATCAAAACATTGTTGAAAGGTCATTCTGACGATTTAAAATCTGACACAAATTTAGGGAATTTATTTCTCCTGAATTTCAGCTCAGAAAGATACAATTGGCCCCAAAAAATTGGTCAATGAGTCAAGAGTTTAAGTATGAAATTTTAAAATTTTTGGCTAAACCAATTTTGAGATAAAAATTCCACAATAATTAAAGGTCAAGTCTGTCAAAAACTCAAAAACAGTGCAATTCGAGTCTATTTGTTTTATTTTTGCATTATAGAACAGAGAAGAGTTCAAGGTGTCCCCCACCACTTCTTTCCAAGTTTTCCTATTTACAGCATGAGATTTGTTCTGATTTGTTGCTTGGGTTAAGTGAGTATGGCATGTGGATGGGAAAGGTTGGTTTGTTGGGTGGAGAGTGCGTATTAAGTATGTTTGAGAAGGTTGGTTTGTCGAAAACGAAGGAGATTTGAGTATTGATTATCATATTAGGGTTTTTGGGTTTTTTGAGATCTGGTTTAGATGAAATGGGGGAGAGAGATGAGATGAAAGATGAGAATAAGAGGGAAAACTCCAACTCCATTAATTAATGGAAGTTGAGTGCAACACAGTGGTTTAAAAGCTCATTGGCATAAAGGGGTTGGTGGAAAATGAGAAGATAGGAAGGGATGAAACATAAAAGCCCAGCTCAAAGGATCCGAGAGTTACGAATGAAAAAGTTGGGCAAAAGCAGAGGAGGAAAGAAGGTTGGGAAGTAGCAGATCAAATGGTGAGAGTCAAGAGCCATTCAAAGAGCAAGAGGGTGTTTAAAGAGAATATGGTTCCATTCGGTGAAGCGACTGAGTGTTGCTAACAAAGAGTAGGATTTAAGTAGGGATATTCCTTTCTGAAGTTACATGAGTGTTAATCTATTCTCCATTATAGGGAATATATCTTTTTTTTCTTTTGTTTCTTTCTCATGGCATAGAATAAAATGAATGGGGAACAAAACCCATTCATAACTTTGTAAGTACAACATCATTATTAGTTTGTTTTGTGCTTAATTAAGAAAGATTTTAATTTAAATTTGGATGATAAAAAAATATGTTTGCTATTAATATTACATTTTTAATGATTATAAAAGAAAACTCAAATTATTTAGATATATAGATTTATGGAGGAAAAAAGATATCCTACAGAGTAAAAATGAAACATCAAGTGATCTTTTAAAACCAAGGGAAAAAGAAAACTTAAGAATTTCAAAATTATCAGAATAAGCATTACGCTAATTGGATCAAGATTAAGAAAGATTTAAGAATTTTTTATTTGTAAAAATTAGAATAATCATTCTTGTACCCTTAAATTGGAGACTCTTTATATATAAACATATTGTGCTCAATCTCATTGCATGTGATACTTTATTTTATTAATAGCAATTAATATCTTAAATTTAAAGAAAAATCTCTTACTTTTTAAATATTTAAAAAACTTTAAAATGGGTTAATTACTAAATTTTTAAATCAAAATTGAGTATTTTGATGTTATTGAAAATTTTGGAAATTTGAAAATCCGTATTTTGTAATGTTTTTAAAAGTTAAAATATGTAGGAGTTAGGCTAGCATAAAGGTTTGGATAGGTTAGGTGAATATAGGATTAAAAAGTTACAAATGGGTGAAAGATAAAAATTATATCCTAATATTTTGCATAATGTCTAAGTTAGATCCTATTGTTATTTCTGATACCAATTTGCATTCCTAGTAAATGGTTATTTAACTATATTTAGATACTCATATTTAATATGTTTTGCTTGTTATTTAAGAGTTCTATAGTATTTTTGGTGCTTAATTCACTGCAATGTGTTTGAAAGTGATAATTGTCTTTATAGACCAAAAGGAGAAGAATTATGATGAAATCGGAGCATAAGACAAAGGTTTGAAGCAACTTCGAGATACATGACCGTGTACATTAACTATGTAAGTCATTGTAAATGTGTAGAAATTAAAAAACATTGTTTTTGGCATGTATGTTATTGGTTTAAAATTGCAAATTCAAGTATTTTTAGAGAAACGTTGTTACCTGTATGATCGTGTATATCTCAGAAATCCTAATTTTTACTATAGAAGGATATTATCGAAGGCAGTTTATAAGGAGGTGAGTTTAGAAGTGTTTTTGAGCCGCAAGGAACATAAAAAAGTGGCAATTTTGAATAACGGATGAGAAAAAAACGAAGATTAAGTCATAATATTCGATAGAGAGTTTCATTCAAACAAAATTGCAAAAAGATTCATTAGAGATAAAAGGGAGATTTAGAATATGATTTCTTTTATTCTTATTTGTTTTTTTGAATATTTGGTATCGCTTTTATTTTCTATATGAGTAGGAGCTAAATTGTTTAGTGCAATGGTTTTATAAACCCTAAGTTCTAGTGATAGTATGAACTATTCTTTTATTCAATGTAGTTTTATTGATTGATTTATATTGATTCAATTATGCATTATATTCCTGAACTAATATATTCAAAATATCAATCAGGTATTTGATTTCATATGATTGATATTGAGAAATTCTTTTGTGTGAATAGATCTAACATAATTGGATAGAGTTACATATAAACCTATAGATAGGTTGACATAAATTCTTTAGATTACGGTTAAGCCTCATAGTAAAATTTGCGAATCAATAATACAATCTTAGGAGTTTTAATTAAAAAGAGATTTCAGTTAATCAACCAATGGTTAGTTGTTAATAATCTTGAGAAAGTTATTAACATAAATAGTCTTGAGAAAGATATTAACATAAGATAGGAATTTTCATGGTCCATTAATCAATAGTTTCATTGCATGATAAAGGGTTAGTATTTAAGAATTCTTAAGGGGATTCATCTCTTAGGTATTACTTATTTGATATTGACTTTTCATAGTATTTTCCTTTTTTGAGTTTTCTATTATGTCAATTTTAGCTTAGTTTGTTTAGTTTAATTTTTAATTAAATCCATAACTTAATTCGATGGTTAGATAATGGAAAAAAAATTAATATTAGCACTTACAATTCTCAAGGGATTGACTTATACTTGTCAATGTTAGCTACAATTATACCATGCACTTACGAAAACTTATATTTCTTTTTAAGCATCAAAATTATCAATCAAGTTTTGGTGCCATTACTGGGGATAGAAATATTAGGAAAGCCTAGCTTTTATTAATTTATCCATTTTTATTTTATTTTATTTTATTCCTAATTAATTTGTTTGTTTTACTGACTCTTTGATTGTCTTGTCTCTCAGAAATTTTGACTCTTTGGTCAGTTTATGTCCCAAAGTAATCCAACAAGCTTATTAGGCAAAGATCTAGAAATTAAAAGACCAACTTGTAGAAATCTTAACAGAAAGCAAGTTAAAGAATTTGAGTTAGATCAAAAAATAGAGGACTTAGGAGGTCATATTGATACTGAGGAATGAGGAACCATGATAGACCAACCAAGAACGATTTTGATTACGCTAGACTAGACTCGATAGGAGTAGTGTCCATCATTATTAGACCGACTGTTAACAATTTTGAAATTAAGCCAAGTATCATTCAAATGGTGCAATAGGTATAAATCATGGTATGTTTTTCTAGGTGTTTATATGTGTTTTTAAGTGTTTCTCAGATGATTATCATATGTATAGGCTTAAAATTGTATTATTGTTAGTGTTTGTATGTATTATAAGTGTTTGAATGGTTTAGGGCAAGAATTTGATTTTAATTTTATGTTTCAAGAGATTTTTGAAGTGTTTGTGAGTGTATGGAATTGGGAAATTGAAAAATGAAGGATAGTGTCGATGCATGTACGAAGGCACAATCATGCATGTGTTTCCAAACATTAGTTTTGAGGGTTTAGGGCTATTTTTGGAATCGAACAAAGCAGGAAAAACCTAGAAACATCCCTAAATTAAGTACTATAAAAGAACATGAAAAACACCAAAAAAAAAAACAGCAATCACTACATTAAAGTAGATCAAAGAAGAAGGATCAAAAGAGAGATTTGGGGAAATTCAAACATCCAGATTAAGACTTCAATAAGTGTCAATCTTTTTCCTTCATTTTCTTGATAGTATTGAATGTATAATTGGATTTCTATGGTGTTTAACATAATTATGGATTTCTAAATTCATATTAAGGAATTATTCTGTGAACCTTATTTTTTAAAATTCAACATATCAATGAATGTTTGTGGTAAATGCGGTGAATATACTTGGTAACAATCCTAGAGAGTGAATCAAGTCATTAGTATTAAAGTGCAAAACGAGAGTTAGTAACTTAATTGACCTACAATTATCAAATTAATGAAAAGTTGAAGATAAACCTTAATTATGAAATTAATTATTCAATAGATTCCTTGAGATCTATTTAAACAATCTAGGAATAGTTCTCGAATTAAGAGATTATAACTCTATAAATATCGAATTCAATTAGGGTTACTTGATTAGATCATGATGAAGAGTAATCAAAATCTTAAGAAATCTACGATCAAACATAAATTGAATCAATAAGATTAAGGGAAGTAAAATAAGGATATAATAGTTCTTAAGTCTTCAAATTTGATCAATCACAATTTCATTAGCAGCTCAATTGTTTTATTATTTGTTTTAATTTCAGTTATTTATTTTAATTCAAATAAATTCTTTGTACCTTATACAAATTTCTATTTAAGTTGTTTAGGTGTTTAATAGTCCTTGTGGGAATGTTACCCTTGATGCGATAAGATATGATCTGTATACTTGCAATATTGAAAGTTTTATTATGATGTAAAACTATATCAATCAAGTTTTTGATGCCATTACTAGGGATAATAATATTAGGAGCATCTCAATTTTATTACTCTAGTCATTTTTATTTTATTCTTGTTTTTATTTTATGTTATTTTTACTTAATTAATTTGTTTTCTTCTTTCTTTTGGTAGACTTGGACTATTGGTCAGTTTATGACCTTTAGCACTTCTGAGAGTTGAATAGACGTAGACCCAATTATTGAAAGAATAGCACATAGGACTCTTTGAAAGACACAATTGCAGGAGTTGAGCTAGATTGTCAAGTAGAAGATTTAGGTGGTCAAGTAGACATTGAAGAATCATGCGTCATGGGTAACCAACCAAGAACTGTGTTTGACTATGCTAGATCATATTTAACAAATGTAGGGTCCAGAATTTTAAGACCAACTGTCAAAGTTGTTAAGTTGTAATGCTAACAAATTTGGTATGAAGATGAGCATCATCTAGATGGTGCATCATTAGCCTAATTCGATGGACTCATAAAAAAGGATCCTAATGAGCACATCTATAACTTTTTAGAGATTTACAACATTTTAAAAATCAACATAGCTAACGATGATGCCATAAGATTGCTCTCATTCCCATTTTCTTTAACGAAAAGGACAAACAATGGTTAAACTTGATGTAATGATCCTCATTTAGTACATAGAAACAAGTGGCAGAGAAGTTTTTGTTGAAGTACTTCGCACTTGAAAAGACTATGAAATTGAGGAAAGACATCTCCTCATGCTCCCATACTGAAGAGGAATCCTTATATGATATATGGGAGAGATTTAAAGAGATGTTGAGAAGGTGCCTAGACCATGTTCAACTACTTTGCATGCAAATCCAAATGATTTACAATGGGCTAAATCAAAGTACAAAGCAGTATAGCTGGAAAGATGCTCAACAAGATATTAGGAGTCTATGAAGGGAACACAGTGGCACAGTTGGCAAGCTAAGTGCAGTCCTTAAGCAAGATGATATATAGACTTATAATGGCTCCAGTGCAAGATGTGCAGGCTATAACACCAAGTACAAGACTGTCAATTAGTTCAGCTAAACATGTGGACTACTTTGGGAATGCTCTTAAATCCCAAAATAATCCTTATAGTAACACATACAATTTAGGTTGGAGGAATCACCCAAATGTTTCTTGGGAAAACCAAGGTCAAGCAAGAAGCAACCCTCTGCCTGGATTCCAACAATAAGCATTGCAACCCAAGAAGCCTGGTATGGACGAGTTAATAGTGGAATTTATTTAAGAATCAAAAGAGAAATATAAGAAATGCATGCTTCCATAGGCAACTTGGAGATTCAAAGTACCAACTGGCAAAAATAGTGGTAGAAAAACCAAAAGAGAGTTTACCTAGTATGACTAAAACCAATCCTAAAGAAAGAGTAATGGAAATCACCCAAACAAGTGAGAAAAAGCTCCGAGAAGAGAAAAAAGTGACTATTAAGAGTCACTCAAAGGCTAAAGGTGAACGCCAAATGGATAGAGTCAAGGAATACCAACCTACCATCCCATATCCTGCTAAAACGAAGAGAAATCTATTGGATGCGGAGTTAGGTAGATTCCTTCTTCTTTTAAAACAATCTTGTTAAATATCTTATGCAACTACCAAAGAATTCAGAATCTTTAAAAGAGTAAATATTAAACAAGGAGGAATCGAAGAAGTTAAGGATTGCTAAACTAAACAAGGGGAGTTCAAATAACAAAGTAAAAATACCAGAGAAACAATCAAACCTAGGGAGTTTTTATATTCCTTCTATAATTGGTAGTTTAAAAGTAGATAAGGCTTTAGCTGACCTGGGGGATAGCATTAATATGATGCTTTTTTCTTTGTTTGAAAAATTGGAAATAGGAGAACTTGAACTGACTAGGTGTGTGTAGTTAGCTTATAGATTGTTAAAATATCCTAGGAGAATTGTAGAAGATTTACCAGTTCAGGTTGCTAAGTTTGTATTCCCTACTGACTTTATAATTCTTAACATAGAGGAGGGTATGGAAGTATCTCTAGTCCTTGGTCGACCCTTTTTAACGACTACTAAGTCAATTATAGATGTTGATAAAAGCAAGTTAATATTAAGGGTAGGGCATGAAGAGGTTATATTTAAAATCTCTAATGTCAATAATCGTTCTCTTGAATTTATTGATATTATTAAAGTTAACGAGTCTTATCAATATGATTTGCAGGATTCTATAGTTAAAGGTCTGCTATAACCTTCAAAAATCCAAGGGAACAAACCGAAAGATAAACTTGGCATGAAGTGTTAAAAGGTAGCCTACTTACATGTCGTGGAACCCAAGGTAAGGCTACAAGAACATAATTTATATAAGTCATCTTGAGCTTAAAAGGTACATCGAGCTAACAACATTAAACAAGTGCTACATGGGGGGCAACCCTTAAATTCGTTTCATTTTTCTTTTTAATTCACTTTTATTTTATTTTTGCTTTAATGTTAGTATAGGATTTATTTAAGTTTTTAGATTCGGAGTGTTTTAGGATAAAAAGATTGAGCATCATAATAAAATTGTGCATAATTAAGCTATTAGCGTATGCACGTTAGTGGGTTATAATCCTTATTGCAAAATTTTAATGTTTGATCATCCAATTTTAAAGTTGCCCACATTTATGAAGAATTACACTCTCTGGAAAAGCTAGTGTAGACTTGTATGGTTTGATACACACCTGTGTAACAACCCGTGTAAGTCTACAAAAAGCTGAAATTTAGTGAGCTACACGGTCATATACACAACTGTGTAAGTTCTTAATACACCTTAAAAATGCCCTAAATCTTTGATTTTCTTTTTTTTTTCTCTCTTCCCTGTCTCACAATCGCCGTCACACCCTCATTCTCTAACCCTAATTTTATGTTTTTCTTGCAATCTCTTGGCACCTAAGTGAGTAATCTTATCAATTTCACTTGTTTTATATGTTTAATTGGGTATTTTGCGATGTTTGACTCATTTATGCTTAAAAATGCTAAAATTGAGGATTTAGAATTTGAGTGAATTTGTGTGATTTTGTGCTTAATTATGGTTTAATAGTTGGATTTAATCTTTCCCTAATAGATTTTATGTTTCAATTTATGTTATTGCATGTGAATTGGGTTAAAATTCAACTTCAACTGCAAAATTTTTGTGATTTTTGGCTCCTTAAGTGTTTAGTTGTGATATTTTTGCATAAAATTAGGTTAATTAGTTGTTTCTGACATTAACTGACATTAGAATTATGATTAATTGCATTTTAATTTTTCTTTTTGCATGGAAATGTGGGGAAAAGTGTATTCTCGTAATTTATCTACAAATTTTCCCACACTTATTCAATGTTTGAGGCACAATGATAAGTTCGAGGTGAGAAAAGGAGACACCTAGGAAGCAACAATGAGGAAAAGTTTCCTCAACTACAACTTAGCCCCTGAAGTGGCCGTGAATGTTAGCATTCGATGTCGGGGCCCAAAAGGAGCAATACTAGTAACTTAAGGATAAAAAATTATGTATGAACTTATTCATAGACTGGGAGGCGTTGGAGCAAGTTGGCTCAGCTCAACAAGTTTAGGACATTGTCAATGTTGGTGCATGGTCTTGAATTTTGAGATCACTAAGCCTTCCTTTAAGGAGTTGAAATTAGAGTTACTCTCCACGTTCTTCATGGAGAGAGATAGTTGTGATGGGGATTCACCTAGCACGATCCAGTTTCGGATGATGGAAGGTATGTTCCAGATAAGCTATTTGGAGTTTTCTATCATAATGGGTCTTTATGACTAAGAGTACATGGGCACATAAGAGTATATTGCATAATGGAAAACATTTTTCGTATGGAATATCTCCTCGACACTTCTGGCATACATTTGGGATAGAGGAGGACTATGAATCGAGAAAATCCAAGGCATCTACAATGCAAAATCCCACGCTCAGGATACATTCATAGTATTTTGAATCACACTGAGCAGTCAGGGTGACAGTTGGACATGTATTACTTATGGAGCATGAGCAAGAGGATGTCAATCCATTTGGGGCATGTGCTTTCTCAGTTCATAAGGCTTCAAAGTGAGGAGAGAAAGGTCAACGTAATTTGTGTCAAACCTTATATAACAAATATTTGATTGACTACTACTGATGTGGTAGATGGGTACCATAGTGGCACTAAACCTTGCAATAATGCAGCACATGCACATGGTCCATAAATGTTAGGGACCCACAAGTGACATATACAGACTTATTGAGGAGCTCGATAAGCCAGCAGTGGAGGATGAAGATAAAGTGGAGCAATATACTTCAGAGCATCCATCCCAACCACAGCTACCTCCATCTGAGATAGGAGGTGCAACACTGTCAAAGGATAGTTCAATAGTTCCCAGGGCTAGGATACCATATCCAAACCAGCTAAAGATAACACTATTAGAAAGATGGGTAGCTCATTTTTTGGGTACTAAAAGGACTTTCCAATAAAAGCGGGCAGAACTATTAGAGCGTGTAGGATGACTTGAGATTTCGGTTGAGTGATTAAGAAAGCTCGAGACTATAGTTGGACCAATGGGAGAGTTGATGTTGTTAATGGTGAGCCGTTAGGGCATTGATTTCTAGCCTCCACCATTTGGCAAGGGTACTTCCTTAATAGCTCCTCCACCCGATAAGGATCATTAACCTATGGACCCTCCTTTGTCGGACCAACTCAGATCACATCATGGGGGAGATGCCTGCTTGACTTTTGTATATTCTTTCTTTTTCTTTGTTAATTGTGTATATTTCCTATTTTTTATATTTCTTGTTTTTCTTTCCTTTGTTAGTTTGATTTATCTAACATTTTAGTTAATGATATTTTTGTTTCTTAATTCTTTGTGTTATTTTTGTTTCTTTTTATTTTTTATTGCATTTAGTTTATATCTTGCAAGGATTTTAGTTGATAGATGAATATTTGGCTATATTTTTACACCCTTATTTAATGTATTGTGCTTGATATTTTATACTTTTATCATATATTTGGTACTTAATTTGCTCTATGTGCTTTCATAGGTGATTGCTTTCGTGGAATAAAAGAAGAAGAATTCAGATGAGATCACAATAAAAATTGAAGATTTGAATCGTAGGAAGGATGCACAGTCATGCATGTAGCCATGAACTCCCCAAACCCATGCATCGTCACGATTCTTGTAAATTTTGGTTATACATGGTCTTATGCACAACTATGCATCAGATTGGGCATCTTTTAGAATCCTAAATTTGGTGATTAAAAGATATTTTTAGGGGCAGATGAGAGGAGTCATAGAGCAGATATGGGCAGGCAATTTCAGACATGGAAAGCACGAAGAAATCATTGAAAGATTCATTGAAATACAAGATCAATACTTTACATCGCAAGAACATTCAATAGAAGATAATCAGCAAGATTTAGGATTATAAACTCATTGTTTTCAATTTGTATTTCTATTTATGTATGTTTGATTTTGTATTCGATATGTGTAACTAAACGACCTGTTAATATTTAGGTCAAATGAACCTTATATCAATACTTTGATATGATTTGATTTATTTATTAATACAATTGCTTTGATTTTTATATTGGATTTGATGGCGTGTTAGACCAGCAAAAATAAATTCCTACTCTAAAACACTTAAGTGAGTAAAGTGGTGAATATGGTCGAACTATAGAAACCAATGTAGCAATTGTTTATTTGTGTGGAATCAATAAAAATAAATAAATAAAAATAAAAAGAATTGATTTATGAATGATTAATTTTAGAATACGAAATCACGCAGAAGAAAATTAAAAATAAATATTGAAAACAATATAAAGAAAAGCCTAGCCAAGGTATTCCTCTGTTTGATACTGTAATTCGATCATAGACTCAAAAATATAAATTCCGTTTATTCTTATGAACAAAGTTACAGCAGACAGTGAACAACTCGTATTAACCTATCTATTCGTAATTATTTGATAATCTCGAGTAAAATTTCGCAGATTATTACCCTAATTAATTAGAGTATTCTCAAGTAAAGCTCCGCAAAATATAATGTATGGCAGCAATAGGCTCTAATGAACTTTTGTCTTAGTCAATAGAATCAGAAAAGCTTCAATCTATTTAGACTAAATTATTTAATCTCATTAATTTCTTAATTGAAATTAATTTGCCACTTTAATAGACAGTAATCATGGATTAACTAATCTATTCGGCAATTTATTATCAAGTCAATCAATTAATAGGCCTCATTAATCAACAAACCCGACAATAATAAATTGATTAGAGCACGAAGATTAAGCAAACATAAAAGATAAACGAAAACAATTAAATCAAAGGAGTCTCCTGAATTACATATATTAAACGTAAGGTACCTTGTCTAGATTAAAAGGTTAGCCACGCATAGCAATATTAAAAGATGATATTGTTGGAAAAGTGTTGTTGTCTTCTTTCCATACACAAAAGCTACTGCTCTATTTCTCTTCTAATCCTAGAGCTGATTGTGAAAAAAAATCGTCTTTCTCCAAGTTGCTATAAAAATAACGTTGGTCTCCCCCAAGTGAGTCTACTGTCGTCGTTCTCCAAAGTGTAAGTCCCCCAGCTGATTGTTAATCACATTATGTTCTTCTCTAAAGTGAGTCCCATCTGATTGTAAAAATCATCTTTTTCTAAAGTGTCTCGTTGTTCCCTCTATTCTCCAGCTAATTGTAAAAACATCCTCCCAAAGTGCTGCCGCTGTCCTTTTCTCCAAGTGAGTCTCCCTTGGTCTAGGTTTTCTTTTTTTCAATAAATAAAGTGGGCCCCTTAATGGTCTAGATTTTTCTCTTTTCAATAGACAAAGTGGGGCCCAATTAAATATCAAAATAAAGCTCCCATGGGTTACAAGATAATTTGATTTCGTCCAGCAAAAAAGGTTGTGTCATTCAAGCCCAAATCTCAAGGTAATTAATCCGAAATTCGCATATAGGAATCTGCCATCGTTGTGTCACCTTTAACATGGTCATGTTGAAATCCTGTCCAGTTCCAGATTAGCCAAATTCACTCCAAATTGCATCACATTGATATTTCATCTCCTAGAACATACAAAGACACGAATTACCATAGAAACACAAGCAAAACATCACATAAGCCTATCAAAAGAACATAAAAACACAACCAATTAACATGCACAAAATCTAAGTTATCAAAACTCCCCATACTTGAACAATACTTGCCCTCAACTATTCAATCAACTCAAATTATCAAGACACTTCAACATCTTATCACAATTCTTTCAACTGCATTTATCACTTCTTAAGTTAATGTATGCAATCTAGAATTAAACAAACAAGCCCATGAAGGTAGATCTCCTAATTAATCAGGAATGTTAACAAAAATGCCCAAGTAAAAAGTAATAACATCCACACCCTCGCAATGTTTCGCTCATTCTCTCATGTGAAATTTGGATGTTGGTGTTTCTCTAAAAAATCTAGCACAAACCTGTTCTTTCCATAAGACTGACACAAGTTCAATTCTCTTCAACTAGCTCAGGTTTAAAACCCACACTAGTCAGCTAGGTCTTTTAATGGGTTATAATGGGGCTAGTTGGTTACTAAGGAAATTGAGTTGAGAAGAGCAAAGAAATGTACCAAGTAGATATATGCCAACATCTTCAATTTTTGAGTCAGCACAAATAAAAAGATTAAACCATTAAGCTCATTCAAAATTAAACCGTTAAGCTCATTCAAGTATACCATATCACAAATCCATCATTCACTTAACTTCAACTATAATAATGAAGTTGAACCAAAAATACCTCCCAAGCATTTACTCACACAAGAATTTCCTCTTCCTTCTTTTTCTCTTTTTAAAAAACTTTTCGCTTTCTTTTTTTTTTTTCAATTTTTCAATACTAACAGCAACAAATGCATTTCAGACAGCTATGATTTTCTCTCATTTTTATCATCAAAACACAATTAAACGAACAATTCAGATATAACCCAAAGTGACTAAACATCGGTATACAAGATATATAATTACATATGCTACTTGGTAATTCTTCTCAACTAGGTACAAAAGTCGGGACTTGAAAGAAGAAGTCATAGGTAAAATGGGTTTTTTTAATGTTAAAACAAAGAAAAGGTCTAGGCTCAAGGGGGTTGAACTAGGATATAAAAGTTTTTTAGGTTGGATTTTGAAAGAAAATGGATAGCAAAGGGGTTGCACAAACAATACCTTAGATTCATTTTAGTGTACTAAATGTGGTTTTGAACAGAACTTATGTCAGTTTCTAGCAGGGGACAAATGTGTGTGCTCTTTGAAAGAAAAGTAGAGTGCGTGTAAAGTTTCACTCTCTATCCTATGTCTTAAAAATCTCACAGTGTGTTTAATGTGGATGTATGCCTATTACTCTCTAAAGTGCACGCAGCTGAAGCAATCTGTTTAATTCCAGTACACATACTAATTCAAGTCATGACAAGATAGGATAAAAAAAAATCAATTAGGCCAAATTATCTAATAATTCAAGTTTTCTTAACAAAGAAGGCAAGATTGTCTATAAAAACATGTTTAAAAGTAGTTAAATTCAGTTTTCTAGAATGAGGATTTCCAAAACATTTTACATGATGCATGTATGCACAAATGAACACAAAACAGTAACAAACATGACATTAAAAAAAATTGTAAAACAGCAAAATCTAGCAAAACAATTAAACAATAAACATAACACGCAAACCAACAATTATGCAAATAAAACAAGCAAAGCTAAACAATTGAAACTTTCCCCTCCCCACATTTTAGATTAAACATTGTCTTCAATGTTAGCAATTAAAAGACAAGAACAGTAAAAAGTAAAAAGTGAGAGAAAGCTTTTCTAAGTGACGCGCTAAGGTGATGGTGGAGCTTCGAAGTGGAGCGGATTTTTGTGGGTTGTAAATCTGAATAGACTGAAATACCCTCCCCATACTTGGTTTAAAATAATGGTCAAAATTACAACCATGCCACCTTACTTGACTACTGCTGGTTGACTCATCTTTAGAATTAGTTGTGTTTTTACGCAGACCATGTAATCAGCCAGATTTTTTTTTGTTTTCAACCCATACTGTCCTACAAAATAATAAAAACTTCTTGACCAAGTGATATCCAACAACAGCAAAATATTGGAATAAAATTCAAAAAGAAAATGTAAAAAAACAAGAACCTGGTAGAATTATGAACAACTAAAAATTAAATTGTGAAGAACAAAATGAAAGCAAATATTGGGTTTCCTCCCAAGAAGTGCATTTGTTTAACGTCGTTAGCCCGACACGGGCCCCATTCAATTATAGGAAGTTTCATTCAAAGAATTAACTTCGACAAAATGGGACTGAAGTCCTTCGTAAAATGGCTTCAAACGATGGCTATTCACCTTGAAAATCTGTTTCGTTTCCATACTTTGAATATCAACAACACCATATGGATAAATCTTTGTGACTACAAAACGACCAATCTACTTGGATCGCAATTTTCCTGCAAAAAGTTTCAAAGTCGAATTAAATAAAAATACCTTATGTCCGACTTTAAACTTCTTCTCGACAAGCTGCTTGTCGTGAAAAGATTTAGTTTTGGCCTTGTATGTAACAACATTGTCAAAAGCATGGTTCCGTAGTTCTTCCAATTCCTGAATCTGCAACTTCTTTTGTTGCCCAGCAACATCAAAATTCATTTTGCACTGCTTCACGGCCCAAAATGCTCTGATGCTCAACTTCTACTAGCAGATGACAGGCCTTGCCATAAACAAGTCTGTAAGGAGACATATTTAATGGCATTTTTTAGGCAGTGCGGTAAGCCCAAAGAGCATCGTCCAAGTGCCAGCTTCAGTCTTTCCTGCTGAAATTCACAGTTTTCTCCAAAATACTCTTTACCTCTCGATTGGACAATTTCGCCAACCTATTTATTTGAGGATGGTAGGCCGTGGAGGTCCTGTGCACAACTCCATTTTTCTTTAGCAATGCAGCAAACACTCTGTTGCAGAAATGAGTCCCGCGATCACTAATGATTGCTCTCGGAGTGTCGAACTTTTGCACAATCTGGTCAGAACACATTTTTCATAAATATGGATCATTCCAAATGTAATACTTGGCATTATTCTTCAATTTATGGCTCTGGCCAGATGTGATACCATCTGGGTATCCATTCTGGGTGATGAAATTGGCCAAATTCGCATACCTTGAGTTTCGATATGGCCATGTTGAAGTCATCGCGAATAACTGTTTATCAGGAAACTCCTCAGTAACAACCAGATCATCTTCAGAAGTGTTGTTCAGCCTACTCAGGTAATTTGCGACCAAGTTTTTTGCTCCTTTTTTTATCTCTGACCTCAATGTCAAATTCTTGCAGCAAAAGAATCTATTGGATAATTCTTGGCTTCAATCCTTTCTGCTCATCAAGTACCGAAGAGCGGCATGATATGAATATACTATCACCTTCGTACCAAGCAAGTATAATCGAAATTTCTCTAATACGAAGACCACAGCAAACATCTCCTTATCAGTAGTTGAATAGTTTTGTTGAGCACTATCCAACGTCTTTGATGCATAATAGATCACATGAGGGTCACGATCTACCCTCTGCCCAAGAACTGCTCCTACAATGTAGTTACTGGCATCGCACATGAGCTCGTAGATATTTACCATATATCTCTGAAATGTCGTCGGAGCGTTGCAAAGATCAAATGACAAGCGTTTGTAAGCGAAAGTGCCAAACGAACAAGTGAACGTTGTCTTTTCCTGATCTTTAGGCGCTACATGAATCTAGTGAAAACTTGAATAACCGTCTAAACAGCAATAATGAGAATGAACTGCAAGTCTTTCAAGCATCTGATCAATAAACGGTAAGAGAAAATGATCTTTACGGGTAGCAGCATTTAATTTTCTATAATCAATACATACACGCCACCTGTTTTGAACTCTAGTGGGTATTAATTCACCTTTTTCATTTGCAACAACAGTAATGCCAGTTTTTTTAGGAACTAACTGTGATGGACTTACCTACTTGCTATCTGAAATAGCATAGATCACGTCTGTAGCCAATAATTTCAGTACCTCCTTTTTTACAACTTCCATCATTGGTGGATTCAGTCGACACTGAGGTTGCCTGCTGGGTTTGCAATCGTCCTCCAACAGGATTCGATGCATGTAGATAGTAGGGCTGATCCCTTTGAGGTCTACAATCGATCATCTAATAGCTTCTTTATTCTCCCCGAGGACACGGATAAGCTTCTCCTCCTCTAAATCGCTCAACTGATTGGAAACAATCACAGGTAATATTTCAGCCTCCCCTAAGAAGACACACTTGAGGTGCGCAGGCAATGCTTTAAGCTCCAATGTTGGCGGCTGAAGAATGGAGGGGAGTAATTTATTGTCGTCAAGCTTCAGTGGCTCCTGTAACATGCCGGACGCAGCTTGTAACGCCTGCAAATCATGTATTGCATGGACCATACCTCTCGAAACTACCCATTCAGTCTTGATTTCTATAGCTTCACAGGAGTAATGTTATCAGTTATCGTAGCCTGCAAAAAATCATCAACACACAACTCGAGAACTTTCTCGGTCAAGGGGTTAATATAATTAACAGCAAAAGCAGTACAATAATCAATAGGATGCTTAATGATATTATTAATATTGAATGTAACTTTGGCACCATCAAACTCCATAGTTAAAGTCCCCCCATGAATATCAATTTTTGCCCTAGAAGTGCTCAAAAACGGGCGTCCTAACAATATCATCCTAGATGCAGGTAACCTCTCATCCTCCATTCTCATCACATAAAAATCTGCAGGAAATACTAGATCATCTACCTGCACTAAAACATCCTCTAACAATCCATCGGGCTACCTAGTGGTGCGATGAGCTAATGTTAAAATCACACCATCTTGCTTCAATGGACCAGCATTCAATGTAGTATAAATAGACAATGGCATAAGATTTATAGAAGCTCCTAAATCTAGCATAGCCCATTCTATACCAACATTGCCAATTTTACAAGGAATGGTAAATGTATTTGGGTCCTTTTCCTTTATTGGTAACTTACCCTACAACACTGCTGAGATGTTCTCACTCATCACCACACACTAACTGCCTCTCATATTGGTCATGCTAGTAACCAAATCCTTCAGAAATTTGCAGTACTTTGGTGTTTGTATAAGCAACATGAGAAGGGGGATGCTGATTTCCACTTTCTCAAAGATCTTTAAGGTCTACTCATCATTATGCAATTTCTTCTTCTTGGCCAACCTGTATGGGAATGGTGGCCTTTCTGGATTAGCTGTCACGATTTTCTCAATTTCAACTTCTTTTTCTGGCTTGATAGTTTCAACATAGTCATGTTGAAGTTTCTGTGATCCTCCAGCATTTTCAATTTCTTTTTCACTATGCAAGGTAATGGCACTGATATTCTGCCTAGGATTGACAGTAGGTTAGGAGGGCAATTTTCCTTAATTCTGTGCAGCGGCCAGTTGACTAATTTACTTCCTCAGCTCTTAAAAATATTTATTAGTCTGAGCTTGAAATTGGGCTGAGTCAGCCTGAAACTGAACCAAACTTTGCAGTTGTGTATTGGTCGCTAATTGAGCCATAGTCAACTGTGACATAAGATCTTCCAAGGAGAAAATTTGATCACCATAATTAGGCCTCGAATGCTGCTGCTGCTACTGAGGCTGACACTGCTGACTATTATGACTTTGCTGCCCATTCCCATATCTCAGATTGGGATGATCCCTCCATCCTAGGTTGTAAGTATTCAAATAAGGATCATATTTTCTCTGAGGCTGGTAATTATCATTGATTGCATTGACGTTAGCTTCCACAGTATCATCTTGCAGAGTCAGGCAAGCATCAGTAAAATGACCCTGAAATCAACAAATGTGACAAATAGGGATTTGTGGTCCCTTGGTTACGGCATTTTCATTGACACTATTAATATTGAAATAATTAATAACTTGTCTTTCCAACAATTCAACAATCTTTTCAAGTCTACTTTCGAGTTTAGAACTACTTACCTCATGGACACCGCGAGTGTGTGTCTCTGAACGATACCTGAACTGTTGAAGATTTGCGACCATTGTTGCAACTAAGTTTCTGGCCTCCTGAGATATCTTGTTCACTATGGCTCCCCCACTAATAGCATTAAGGATCTTCCTATCATTTAGTAACATCTTAACATAGAAGCACTGAATAAGGAGATGCTCTGTAATTCCATGCTGAGGACAACTTACGCAAAGCCTCTTGAATCTCTCATAATATTCATATATATTTTCTGTATCTTTTTGTCTGATGTCACAGATCTCTCTGCGCAAACTGGCAGCTTTGAACGCTGGGAAGTATTTTTTTAAAAATAACCGCGCCATATTAGGCCATATGTCCACTGTCCTAGGTGGAAGATAGTACAACCAGTCTCTAGCTGCGCCCTCTAGAGAAAAAGGGAAAGCACGTAGTTTCAATTGATCCTCTATTATGCCACTCGGTTTGAATCGAGAACATACCATATGAAAATCCTTGAGATGTCTGCTCGGGTCCTCATAAGGTAACCCATGAAATTTTGACAAAGCCTGAATCAACCCAGCCTTCAACTCAAACCCATCATCTGCAGCTCGATACTGTATACATAGAGGTTGATCCTCTACTAGTGGTGCATGCATATCCCTCAGAGTTGTAGAAGCTCGATTTCTGGTTGGTTGCGTAGCTGGAATAGGTTGCTGATTTGCTATTACTGCTTCTTCAAAATCTTCTAATAACTCGATCTCAAAGACAGGCAAATTCTTAGTTTGGTCAGGCAAGACTTGCATAGAAGTAGAAACTTATCTCTTACGCAATTTAGTAGCTTTCCTAAGTCGTTTTGCGGTCTTTTCTATCTCTGGATCAAACAAATAATCACCTGCAAAAACACAATGTTGCATGCAAACAACTAGAAAAAATGATTAGCAACACAAAAAACAAAAACTTAAACAATGATCCCCTACAATGGCCCCAAAATTTGATGGCGTGTCAAACCAGCAAAAATAAATTCCTACTCTAGAACACTTAAGTGAGTAAAGTAGTGAATAGGGTCAAACTACAGAGACCAATGTAGCAATTGTTTATTTCTTTGGAATCAATAAAAATAAATAAATAAAAATAAAAAGAATTGATTTAGGAATGATTAATTTTAGAACACGAAATCACGTAGAAGAAAATTAAAAATAAATATTGAAAACAATATAAAGAAAAACCTAGCCAAGGTATTCCTCCATTTGATACTATAATTCGATCATAGACTCAAATATATAAATTCCGTTCATTCTTATGGACAAAGTTATAGCAGACAGTGAACAACACATAACAAACTATTTATTCGTAATTATTTGATAACCCCGAGTAAAGCTCCGCAGATTATTACCCTAACCCATTAGACTATTCTCGAGTACAGCTCCGCATAATATAATCTATGGCAGCAATAGGCTTTAATGGACCTTTGTTTTAGTCAACAAAATTGAAAAAGCCGCAATCTATTTAGACTAAATTATTTAATCTCATTAATTTCTTTATTGAAATTAATTCGCCACTTCGATAAACTGCAATCATGGATTAACTAATCTATTCAGCAATTTATTACCAAGTCAATCAATTAATAGGCCTCATTAATCAACAAACCTGACAATAATAAATCAATTAAAGCATGGAGATTAAACAAACATAAAAGATAAACGAAAACAATTAAATCAAAGGAGTCTCATGAATTACATATATCAAACGTAAGGTACCTTGTCTAGATTAAAAGGGTAGCCACGCATAGCAATATTAAAAGATAATATTGTTGGAAAAGTGTTGTTGTCTTCTTTCCATCCTTTATTTATCTTCTAATTCTAGAGCTGATTGTGCAAAAAAATTGTCTTTCTCCAAGTTGCTGTAAAAATAACGTTGTTCTCCCCCAAGTGAATCTACTGTCATCGTTCTCCAAAGTGTAAGTCCCCCAGCTGATTGATAATCACGTTCTTTTCTTCTCTAAAGTGAGTCCTAGTTGATTGTAAAAATCTTCTTTTTCTAAAATGTCTTGTCGTTCCCTCTATTCTCTAGCTAATTGTAAAAACTTCCTCCCAGAGTGCTGCCGTTGTCCTTTTCTCCAAGTGAGTCTCCCTTGGTTTAGGTTTTCTTTCTTTCAATAAATAAAGCGGGCCCCCTAATGGTCTAGATTTTTCTTTTTTCAATAAACAAAGTGGGGCCCAATTAAATATCAAAATAAAGCTCCCATGGGTTACAAGATAATTTAATTTCGTCCAGCAAAAAGGGTTGTATTATTCAGGCCGAAATCTCAAGGTAATTAATCCGAAATTTGTAGGTAACAATCTGCCAGCGTTGTGTCACCGTCAACATGGTGATGTTGAAATCCTGTCCAGTTCCAGATTAGCCAAATTCACTCCAAATCGCATCACTTTGATATTTCATCACCTAGAACATACAAAACACAAATTACCATAGAAACATAAGCAAAACATCACATAAGCCTATCAAAAGAACATAAAACACAAACAATTATCATGCACAAATTGCAAGTTATCAAGATTCGATTATGTGCTTTATTTGTAATATGATTTCATACGTAAAGATTGACAAATCCAATCGTAATTGGAAGGAGTTTATTGCATTTCTAGAGATAGGATAACCCAAATCTTTTAGATTATGGTCAAACCTAATAGAGGGACTCATATATCGGTAATATAATCCTATAAAATTTAACTCAAGTAATTTAGATAGAAACCTTAGGATTAGTTGTTAGTAGACCCAATGTCAGCTATTAGCATAGGTCTCTTGGATCTTTAATTAGTTGATGAAGGTGAGAGACAGTTTATCCCTGGATTAAACATAAGATTGGAATTTAAGAAAAAAGTGATTTTAGTTTGATAATTGATAAATTCAGGCCCCATTATACAAAGATCAGAAGTGTATCACCTGAGGAATAGAATCTATACTAAACCTCAAAATATCTTAGTTAATCTGGAATGGTGAATAGAGTGAAAATTTTGGAGGTTTTGTTTCTCTAGTGGATCACTTCCTTTAATTGAATGATGTGGAGATTGAAGATGTAGTAACCTGGACCCTCAACTCGAGTGGTAAATTCACAAATGAATCTTGCCACGGAATACTCATCAACAGATCAATGGAACCTTCTTGGTATAATCTTCTATGGAAAAATACTTTAAATCCTAAAGCCTCTCTCATCACTTGGCTAGCTATAGAAATAAGCTTAGGACCAAAAGTTTGTGGCATAGCAACTTGGATTTTACTTATGTATCATGTAAGGTGGCAATGGAAGATAGAGATCATTTCTTTTTCCTTTGCATATTTTCTAAAGCAGTCTAGAGAAGGATCTTACATATGATTGTAGGAGATAGCCACACGTATGAATGGGGCAAGCATTGAGTTGGTTCATTAGGCACTCTAAACATGGAAAGTCCAATGGAATAGTACCACTTACTCTCTTTGGAAAGAAAGAAACAACTGACTGTTTAAGAATATGGAAGAGGGAAAGTACCAGCTAGCTAACAAGATAATCAACTGGATTAGATCAGCTATCATTGCTAACAATGCGCAAAATAATTTCTCACTGGACATGAAGAATAGATGGAATCTATAATCCGTAAATGATGTTGATCTATGACTGTTTTGTTATGTAGTGTTTAACTATATAGAATTTCTAATTATGATGTAATTGAATGAATGGTTATAGCCTAGAACTCAATGTAATGATGTATTAGCTGACTACAATAGAAGGCATGGTAGCTATTTAAACAAATTTATAAAGAAGGCAAGTGAAAAAATATGAAAAATCATATAAATATCAGTTATAATTAATATTAGGATTATTAAGCACATTTATTATTAAAAAATTATTTTTTAATATTATTATTTTTAAGAATATTATCACACAAAAAATTTCCTTAAAAATATATAAGATATAAAATGTTTAATATAAACTTTTGACGACTATTCACATATTCTTTGCCAAAAGTTCAACATTTAGCGACAATCATAGTTTTCGTCGCCTAAAACTCAAACATTAACAACACCAAGTTTTCAAAACATCGCAAAATTTGTCTCCTTTCATGATGAATTATATTTATCATCATGAAATATATTCATTTGAAATTATCGTTGCAAAAATTTGGACTTTTGTAATGGGAATTGTTGCCAAAAACCTACTTTTAATAACATTTTTAAAATCGCCACAAGAAAAACATAGCTAAGGTGCTGTTTGGTTCCACTTCTATTTTTTTGTTGTGGTTTTTAGTTTTTGTTTTCTATTTTCTGTTTTTGTTTTTTATTTAAAAAAATAAAAACTTGTTTGGTTGAGATTTCTAATATAAAAACTGAAAATAAAAACCTGTTTGGTAGAAATTTATAGTAAAAAACTGAAAACAAAAACATGTTTGATTCTATCAACTTATTTATATTCTTTTAATTATACTTTTATGTAAATTATTTTAATATAATATATTATGTTTATAAATTAATTAGAAATAAAATATATGCATATTTATATAATCAAAAAATTTGCACATTAATTATATATAATAAAATTAAAACTCTATAACAAACATAATTTGAAAATCCGAATCATTATCACTTAGCCTATCAAACACACGTTCTCTTTCTGATTAAATGCATCTATTTGATTAAATGCATCTATTGGATTGAAAAAAGATTGCTTGTATAGAATTTCATAAACAAGTGATCATATGTCTTACTTCTCTTTAACACACTTAACTCTCAATTACTCAAATAATGTATAGTTTAATTTGGAAGTAGGAGGCACCGCGTTTAAGAGTTTGACAACCCAAGATTCATACTTGTCATTTAAGTCTTTGGGAAACAAAAGGGGAAAAAACGAAAAGAAAGTGAAATTTGGATTTAGGCTTTTCAAGAGGGGACAAAATATATGCCTTGCAAGCTTAAACTAGAGCTTTGTTTCCATCAACATGAAATCCTGGCTACTTGACATTTACAACCAAAATTCAAGAGAAGCATACCTACCATGACTAAATGTTGACGTATGAGACTAACAGTAAGATTTAAATACACACACGCACACAGATATATATATATATAGAGAGAGAGAGAGAGAGAGAGGGAGAGAGAGAAAGAGGTTGATTGATTGCTTGTTGAGCCAAAAGACAATTTGCTGGGGATCCTCGACTGTATAGATATCATAAAAACAAATTTTTTAGTGTCATTGTTGGTGTATATAAAAAATTTTACATCAGGTAAATTTGCACACAAAATTGTGAGGATATTACTATAACAGGTCCTGATTCTTGTCAAATTTTCCTGCAAGATCAAACCATAAAAAGAGCATGGTTTTAGTTGCTGAATCATCTATAATTCAAGCAAGTTTCAGATTCTGAGAAGAAAAAAAAAGGAAAAGGATGACATTACCTGTCTGGAAATTCTTACTGAAATTGCCAGATTCCTTGAAGAGTTGCTCAAAATGAGGCTTGCAGTAGAGGACTCCATCCATGGACGAATAGTTGCTCATCTGCCATTAACAAGTTTTTCATATCATGAAGAAAGAAAAGGATCAAAAAAGAAGAAGAAAATACTTACCACAAGAGTGCCTTTGCAATGGCTGCACTGGAAACAGGATTTATGGTAAGGCACGCCTTCAAGAGACAACATATCAACAACATAAGCAGTCTTATCACAGGCCTTGCATTTTTCCAAAGTTCTAGTGAATGACATTCTGTTTGTTTCCTTGGAAAAGCTGGAAAAGAAAATTGAAAAAAGAAAAACTAATCTCTGCTCAGCTTGTCTGAGGATAAAGAGAAAATTTATATAAAAAAAACACCCTAGAGATTATTTATCAGTTACCCTCAGATCAGTTGCATGAAATTAAAACAAAGATCTTTATTAATGTCTAAAAGAAAAACTTAATACAAGCAGAATGATATAACTTAACACAAGCAGAATGAAATTTTATTCACTTTTTCATAAGGAAAATCCATCGTTTCCTGACAGAAATTTGGATTAACTTGAAAATGAAATCCTGAAGATGCAGTAATATGGTTCTTACTGTATTGGGGCAAACCAAAAGTGGGGATCAACAATCCAAAAAAAAGCGATGTAAATCTCACCACCTCCCAAGTCTTTTCTGTTCTTAAATTCACTATTAGGTTTGCAGAAAACTATTTTAAATAGAGTAGCCTATCATTCTCACGCTTCAATCTCACCACCTCCCCAGTCTTTATTGTTTTCAACTTCACTATTATCTCCGAAAATCTCAATGCTCACATCTCTTTTTTGCTACAACTTCTTTACCATATTTTTTTCCACCAACATGAACAACAACTTCATATTCATAAACATCTCACTAACAAAAAATCAAATTAAAATTTTTCAAAAACTGACCTCGTGAAAAACCCAAAATCAATCACATTTTGTACCAACAGTAATCTAGTCTGAAAATGCTTCATGCGGGCCACCATTGCCATCGACGTTGTTTGCAACTTCTCAACAGTCACTCCAATTAGTGAGGTCGCATGTTCTGAAGCAAGGATCCAAAAGAAAAAAAACTGATGAGAGGGAGAAAAGGAGTTTGGGACAGTAAGATATATGTAAAAAAGTGAGTAGTATGTTTCATGATGGGTTTCGTATAGACGATAATAGAGACCAGAAGCAGGAACCAGCTGATTTTCTATCCAAGAAAACGCGTTGCCAAAATATAGAGAAACGTTATTTTCTTGTTTCCATAAAACTGTTGGGGTTTTTTAATTTTCGGAAACAAAAAAGCGTAACAAGCATAGACAAACATGTTTTACTAACTTGTTTTAATTTTAACGAAAACTACAACAGAAAACGGAATAAAAAATAGAAACAAACAGCCCCCAAATGTCGGTTTTGTTGTAGTAGCTTTGTCTAGAGTTATTACAATTTTATTCATTTAAAAAAAAGATTATAAGAGGGGAAGGAAAATTTTACAAATATCTCAGCAATTCGGTCATATGCATTATTCGTAATGGTCAAATTCTTGATTACTAATCTGATAGTATATATAGGAGACACGAGGTTTTTACCAGCCAGAAAGTGTAATAGGTAATAAATTGTTGACATTTGTAAAATACTTGAAAGAAATACGAAGCAAACTTTAAAAACAGTTCTGATTCTGATTAAAGAAAAAGATAATATATAAAAAGCGACAAATACACCATGCGAAGTGCGAACATGATTCGACATGTTACTTCTGGCATTAAATACGGTTCTGCTTCTGATTAGATTTAGCGAAAAAGTTAAATATATAAAAAGTGACAAATGCACCATGTGAACCTGATTTAATATGTTTCTTCTGGCATATAAGTTAGGCCAATTTCAGGTTGCGCTGACGCAACTCCTGCCCTAAAGGTCATACCTCACATTGGTTACATACGCATGCATCCAAGCACCAAGGGGCTATATACATAGAAATTTGTCGACGGTCGACTAATTATGTGTCATGTTACCCGATTATCTTAAAAATTGCCCCGAACTGAGATACATACAAAATTTGAGCACCACTGTTAGGATATACAATTTAATTCAATTTAATTTATCAAGTTAAATTGATAACTAATTTTATTGTTTCTAGATTTGGTTACGGAGTGCATTTTCTCTGTACACATTCGATCTGAGCTCTCCTTTCCATATAGTTGCCTATAAAACACTCTCTCCCACGTACCATACTTATCTCAAAAACAATCGTTTTACCAAATTCCTGATCATTTCTGGCTTTCCATATGAGTAACCCATCTTTGTTACCAATAAGCCACCCATCACTACCCCAAACACTCCCCCATAGAGTGCCAGCCGGAGGACACAAAAGCCTGGCGGCGGCCGCAAACCTAGCAAACCTACTACCGACAGGCACAGTACTTGCTTTCCAAGCGCTTGTTCCTTCTTTCTCAAATAACGGTGAGTGCAACCTTGCTAACAAGTACCTAACCCTAGGCATGGTTGTGATGTGCTCTCTAGCCTGTTTTCTCTCCTCCTTCACGGACAGCTTCGTTGGCAAAGACGGACAGCTTTACTATTGTATCGCCACGTTCAACGGTATGTTTGTGTTCAACGACATGGACAGTAGCGATGGGAATGGAGCGCAAGAGTTGGATGAGACGGAGAAGGCAAATTTAAAACTCACTGCTATAGACTTTGTGCAGGCCCTTGGATCACTATCAGTGTTCTTGGCTTTTGCTCTTAGTAGCTCAGAAGTGCAAGATTGTTTCTTTCCTAAACCGGGGCCTAATCGAAATGCCTGGATCACAAATTTGCCGTTAGCAGCTGGACTTCTTGGGAGCTTTGTTTTCATGATATTTCCCACTAAAAGAAAAGGAATTGGTTGCGCTGAAAGAGCACCTCGTTGATGATCATAATTAACCGAAGATCATCACAACAACTGTGTATACGACCTTGCAGAGTCTTTACGGTATCTGATCAAACATGTTTCACAAATATATGAGCGCCGTTCAGTTTCCAGAAGTTTTTTCTCTCTCTTGTCAGCACGGTGAGAACCTCCAAACCTTGGGATAGAACTTCCTGTTACATTAAATCTCATCATCACGAAAAAAATTGTAAGTTATTTCATAAACAGGACAAGTAGCCTCTAAACTTAAAGAAATTGGTTCGCAAAACTCTTTTTTTTCTATTATCATCCTCGAGTTATTAGAACTATACTACTTTTCTAAGGCATTATAATTTTGTCCGATAACAATTTTTAATCGTTTCTCTCTTTTCTTTTCTGTCTTTAATTTACACTCCCCAACTTCTATAGAAACTAAAAAATTCATGAAATTTTATATTTTTTTAGCTGGATCCTGCACTATCGTTGACCATCATTATATGGGGATTGGGATGTCCATCATTCAAACTCATCCATTACACTCACAGACTCACTGCTTAATTTCTTTATCGAATACATATTAAACGACTACTTTTAAGTACCACAAACAATTTCATCATTAGCCTTATAAGGCATTTACGCTGCGTTTGGTTATTGTCTTATGGGTGCGGAGACGGAACGAGACGAAAGTTTGGAGACGGAATAAAATAAAGATTAGAGACAGTACGGTGTTTGGTTGTGATGGACAAAACAGAAAAGACTATCTCCGTCTCGAAGACAAAAATGTATTTGGATGCAGTGGACAGAACATAAAAATAGTGTCAATGGCAAAAATACCCCTACAGTATAATATGTTTTGAAATATGTAATTCATTGATTAATTTATAATTATATCAATATTTATTTTAAGTGTATTTGTAATTTTTTTATTACGATGAGATAATTACAATATAATTAATTAAATTATT
>JANZXR010000170.1:11676725-11701694 GCA_027575705.1 Erythroxylum echinodendron | reverse complement strand
TAAATGGATACATAATATAGAGAACTCCACCCACGTTACTTAAAGCACTCAGCTGAAGGGGCCCTTTTCTGTGGTGGGCCCTGGGCAGGTGCCCTGCCTGCCCCTGCCCAGGGCTGGCACTGGATATGGATAAGTAAACTGTGCATGAGATTCAGGACAATAATCCAACAGTTTATCTCGTATAGTAGTGTACTGTGTAGGAACTAAGCTAAGTTCAAACACATTAGTAAGAGGAATGTATGGACTGAATAGTTTTCGATACCTGAGGCCTTTGGGTAGGATTTGTAAAGTTGAGGTTTTACTGTATACATCCATTCCAATTAATATGCCTGGGCTTGGTAGATTACTGCTCAGAACTTTGGTCTTTACTGTACACTAAGGAAAGAACCGAAGATCAATTCTTTTCTTTGTAATAAGCCCTATTTGAAAGAATTGCCGTTAGCTGCTGTGAAATATTCGTCATGGGAAGTCCATGAGTCAGAAGCCAAAATGTTAGGCTTCATGATCATACGATTAGATCCAGTATCAATAAACCAAATAGCTCTGATGAGTCGATCATATTTATCCTGTTGAAAAACATGGATATGAACATAAGGCTTCAAAACTGGTGTACGATCTAGTTTCTTACAGGTCTGTTGTAGCATGTAGATTGAATCATCTAATTCTGTATCAGTTGACTCAAATTTTGTAGAAATAGAAATAACAAACTTTATATCCTCATCTTCTTGAGATTGTTTCTCAGTAAGATCTTCAAAGTTGTTGGAAGAATGTATTGGAAGAAGTGATTCCACGTGTTTTAATAGCTGGATATCTTTCTTAGATTTGTGAGGACATTCATGTGCGAAGTGACCTGGTTGTCTACAGAGAAAGCATTGAGTGGCTTTCTGTCTATAAGAAGATTTCTTGCAGAACCTCATAAGATGAAGTTTTGGGTCATGATGTTGGCTATGCTAAGTTCTTCTGAATGGTTTAGAATCTTTCTTCTTCCCGTGGAACTTTCTCCTTTTATAATAGACTTGAGCAAGATGAGCTTTTTTCTTGCTATGACACTCACAAGTCTTTTTGTCTTTGCACTTGATCTAGAGATAAGGCTTCTTGCAAGCTTGCTTTAAGACTGGACTGTCTTTTATGATATTCTTGAATAAGACATATTGATCACATAACTTATCAAGAGACGATAAAGCAAGCTAATAGATTTCTCCAAGAGATATATTTGCCATATCACGTTGTAGAGAAACTATGGTCCTTTGTAACTCTGGTTGTAGTTCATCTGGAAGGGATGAAATAAAACTGTAACGAAGATTAACATTATTCTATCCATTCAAGAGATAATACCTGTCCGTCATTATCTTGTAATGTTTCTGGATGTCTCGCTTATCAAGGGAGCAACATTTCATCGAGAAATATTCCTGACGGATCTGCTTGTCAATCAGTTAGAAGTCACCAATAAATTCCTTGTGAATGATTCCAAGGAGAGCTCCCGCTGTAGTGACTTGGATATATTGAAGCCGTTGATAGTCATTAATATTTTGCCACCATTTTCGCAAAGTATCAGTGAAACGAGAAGTAAACTCAGACAAAATCTCCTGTAAAGGATGATTAGGTCAAACCATCTGTAAATCAATCCATGCACCAAACTCATGCAAACGATCTCTCTATTTTTTAGGTGGAAGATCATCGAACATAAACCACGGACTAGAAGAAGGCTTGGGTTTCCAATGTTTATTTTTAATGTTTATTTTTTTAATTTATTATTATTTAAAAATATCACCAACATTAATTATAAAATTTAACTCATTTATATTTCAAATTGTCTTAAAATTTTTAATAAATTAAATTAAATTTGTTTTAAACAATTATAATAAAATTTAAATTTAAAATAAAATTTGTGTTACTAAAAAATATTAGCTACCAAAACAAAATCTTCACAAAATGTTATTAACTACGTTTATAAGAATGTGTCTAAAAATATTTACCTATAACAAGACATTAGTAGCTAAAACTATTCTGCTACAAAAACATAATCATCACTAAAAAGCATTAGCTATCAAAACCAATCGTCACAAAATATTGTTACCTATGTTTACAAGAACGTCTCTAAAAATATACCTACGACAAATAATTATTAGCTAAAACTATTATGCTAAAAAAAATTGTCAGTAAAAATAATTACTTACGACTACGGTTTAATAAATAAAAACTTTTATCTGCGAAACATACGTCGCAAAATCCTATATGCGACGTTCTTCGTTCTCATTGATTATATATTTTACTGATAAAATTATTGTATATTCAAAATCTTTTTGCTACGATCTCAAAAAAATGTCGCGAATATTATTTTGTTATGGAAATTCAACAACCTATTTTGCTATTAGAATTCAGCAATCATTAAGGCAATGATTATTTTTGATCGCAAATTAATATTTGCAACGATTTTTAATATTTAGCAAAGTTTGATTTTGTGGCCAATAAGCTCATCTGTTACAGTGATTGCTTCTTTAAGAAACGGTCAGAAGCTTCTCTTCTGTGCGACCCAAATTGGAAGCGATTAGTAAAGCTCTGGTACTCTTGCGCTTCTGGAATTTGATAGCTTAGAGTAATAAGCATACCCATCTTAGCCATCTATTCAATTCATATGGAGATTCTTCAACATTTCAGCCATGAACATACGTTGACTTTTTGCAAAGAAAGCGAGACGAAGTTCAAGGAGATATTGCAAAAGCTTCCAGATTTGCTTTTATCAGAAGAACAAGAAGTGTTTCGATGGGAAGAGAATGAATATGTAAGCTCACAGTGTTATCAACAAGAAAAGCTGGAGGATGTTGCGGAGAAGGATAATGAAACTTTGAATGGATATGAGGAAGCTCCCGTCTGCGATGGCTGCTACAATCTAATTGAGGGTCCAGCTTATTTTTGTGAGACTTGTCCAGATTTCTGGTTGCATCAATCATGTGCTTCGTTGCCATTCGAGCTAGTTCATCCTCTACACGCTCCTCACTCTCTAAAACTTCATATTAACCCCCACGTTTCTAAATGGTCGAGAGTTTCAGAGTTTTATATATGTGATAAGTGTAGGAATATTTGTCTTGGCTTTGGCTACCATTGCTCAGAATGCCAGTTCAACTTGGACATCCAATGTGCTCTTTCATTAACTAGTGACTGTCAATTATTGTCAGGAGACCACTTTTTGGGACCACCTCAAACAGAAGCTGAAATTTCTCATTTCAGTCACGACCATAAACTGGCACTTTTCAAGTTCAACAGGGAAATGGAAATAACGAACAGTATGGATTGCAAAGAATGCCAAAGCGGTTGCGAAATGCCTTTCACGGTCTCTGGTCTTGTATACGGTTGCTTTAACTGTAGATTCTACCTTCATCAGGTATGTGCAGCAATTCCACGGGAAATACAACACCCTTTTCACCGACAACACCAACTCGTTCTTGATTATGAAAGAAATCGAATTCGCAAGTTTATTTGTGATGAATGTAGAGATGTTTCTCAATTCTTTATGGCTTCTTGCAACCAGTGCGATTTCAGACTTGATTTCAAATGCGTTCTTTATACTGCCGCCAAAGATGAACAAAGATCAAAACTTGATTCTGCGAGAACCAAATTTCACCATATCAGCCATCGTCACGCAGTCCATCTCTTCAATTCAAGAAATAAACTTCCCAATAAATGCGATGGATGTAAACTCCAACTTTCAGGCCCTGTCTTCGGTTGTCTTGATTGTTCATTTTACTTGCATAAGTCTTGTGCAGAAGCTCCAAAAAAAATACGACACCCTTATCATGCATCTCATCCTTTACAGATCCAATTTGTTACCGGTAGTAAAAAATGTTGCGATGCCTGTCGGCATGCGTATTGGGGACTTGCTTATTTGTGTTTCGATTGTGATTTTAGCCTACATATTCTATGTGCTATCAAATCACTAAAGGTAGTATGTGCTCTAAACCATAAGTGTCACCAACACAATCTCTATTACTTTGTGGCGGATCATATGCGTCATTCATTAGCGTATGTTCCATGCAATATTTGTGACAAAGCCTGTGAAGGTTGCTTTTACATTTGTTTGGACTGCAACGCTCGTTATCATCTAGAATGCATTCCCATTCCTCCTGAGATCCTCGTGCCAGACCACCATATGCATTCTCTCAAACTTATGGATCCATTGGTTGCTGTTGATGTTGATGAGTCCCAAGAATATTACTGCTTTGCCTGTGAACAAGAAAGGGACTCAAAGTATCATGCTTATTATTGTCAACAATGCTCTTACACTGCTCATATTGAATGTATTTTGTCGCTAGAGGTAACCTCATTTCTGTGCTTTCCTAGAACCATTTTCAGCTTTTCTCCTTCTTTTCTTTGGCAATATTCTAGACAAATTTATCTTCGAAAAAATATGCTCGACAAATTTATTTGTAATTACTTCTAAACTTTCAAACATAGAAGTTAGAAGCCATGCAACATTGGTTTTGTTTGGTATAAGGTTCACAAAATCAAGTGTTTTCTTATATAAAGTTTAAGGAAGCAGAATACCAATTTGAAGTACAAGAAGAGGATGAGAAAGAGCAAGAGGATCATGTAACTTATCCTGTCTTTGCTGAGTTTTCCAATCCACAATGCAAGAAGCAAATTCAGGTAATTTCTTCTGTCTAGGAAAGAAAAGGAAAAAGTAGCATATAATTTCCAATTTAAGTAACTCTTCTAAGGTGTTTGTTGGTTTCGTAGACGTGACTAGAAAAAGACATAAGTTGTATACTAACTACTCTTTTCAGTAATGTAATAATATTGTTCCTTTCCTCTGAATTTGATCTTTACTTGCAAAATTTGTTATTACTGTTCTATTATGTCTTTGCGTAAACATACTTTTAATCTGGTAGTTTTGACATCCACTGCAAAGTAGAACTTATAATATCTGGTATTATTGTTCTATTTCACAACAGCAAAATATCTAAACAGTAGAACTTTTAATAGCTCTAGTTCTATTCTTCTTTACACCTTACTTTTTCTTTTTGGTCTAAATCTCAGGCCTATTTTTTCTTTGTTTTTATTTAATCGTTCACTCTTCTGATTTTTGGATCCTTCCCTTTAGAGTGAAAAAACTTCATCTGTTAAATTCATGGACTATACCAAAGATGTCTTAATGTTTGATTTTACCTTTTGCATTTTCCAGATTAAAGATTTCAAAAATGATCATGTCCTGATCTTCTGTCCTGAAGGGATGAAAGAGTATTGTTATGGATGCAAACAGAGGATGCATGACAAGGGTTATAGCTGTGAAGATTGTGAAATTAGTTTGCATAAGGAGTGTGCCGAATTGCCCCTTCAAATAAAGCATTCTCTTCACTCATCTCATCCTCTCAGTCTCGTTCCTTCAAATGATAAAAGGCACTTTACATGTAATGGATGCAGTTACTTTATATGTATGGTCTGGAAAGATCTTTGAAACAATTTCGTGATGGAATGACATGATGAACGCATTTTCAGGGAAAATTAATGGCGTTCTCGCTGATGGAATATCACCGTACAAGCAGATATATTGATCTTTTTATTTTATTTTATTTTACATTTTTAGATGCTCTATGCTTTGTTATGGACGTGATTACCAACTTTGTTTTATTATCTTGTAAATGGGTATTCCTATACATATGCACGGATATATATATAAATATATAAGGTTGTACAAACCCTTCCACCAGTAAGCGAAACTGATGATGGATATCATGTATTGGAGTTAATGATACTACATATACCAGTTGTCTGAATCTTCATAGTTAAAAAACATTTTATTTAAATATGACAAATGGTTTTCAAGTTTCGACACTTAACATTCATCCGGTCCCGCCTGATTCTGATTCAACCCTTCTTGCCATAACTCCCGCTTTAGCTACAGATCCATCAGGAGCTACTTAATGGCTTCAAGTATTAAGTGTGACTCAATGACTTCTTCGAAATACTACTTGTATACTCCCAAGATTACGGATGGCAACTCAATAGTGTCTTCTCTAGTTGACGTTTTGAAAGAGGAAGCCTCTAAATGGGATATGACTAATCGGACTTTTCCTAGATAAAGGATGTTCCTTCCTGTGAAAAATACCTGGGTTTAGCATCATTCAAAATAACATGAGCTAAGAGAAGTCTGGGTGATAGAAGTCTTTAAGTTTGACTATGGAGGATAAATAATATTTATGAATACCGTACCCGTAATGGAACCCATACTGGATTTGGTTATGATAAAGTATTATACCGATATTAGTCAATATTAGGTACTACTTTAGGTATTTTTTAAATTTACAAAATAATCTCTAAATTTTTAAAATTACAAAATAGTCCTTCAATATTTTGTGTCGTATAATATATAATTTTACATTAACCATGTTTCCAAAAATTATAATGATAGAAATTTAAAATAACAACAATTTATTTATTTTCATTAATATTACTTTTCACATATTACACATATAAATAATAATCAAAATTAATATAAAAAGATTATTTAATCATCATACAAATGTAAAATTAATGACAATACAAAGTATTTAACATATTTCAATTTCATTATATAATAAACAATAATTATATCAAAACATCAAATAAAAAGAATAATAAATATTTATGACCCTTTAACTATTATAATTTACAGAAATAGTTCGTGCCAAAAAACCAACAAAAATAGTTCACCCTCTCGTCACTTTTCTCCACTTTTTGGTCTCATTTCCACTTTTTCCACTTTTAGGGTCTTCTATGTTCTACCTCTCCTCTTTCTGTTCTTATTCTACTTCCCCACTGTCGTTGGTTCACTATCATTACTGCATTTTCAGTTTTGCCCATCAGTGCTTCTATTACTTTTCTAATTAGATTATGAGTTTGTCGCTCTAACTTGTTCTTTCGCTTGCTTTTCTTTTTTCTTCTTTTAAAATTTTCTTTTTTATATTATTGCAGATTTCATAACTCGCCTACTAAATTAATTATTGATAACTATTTTGGTTAGAGATGGAATGAAATTGGAATGTTGGAGTTATCAAGGGGATTACTTTTATGAGAAATTATGGTTATCATCAGTTTCTTTTTCCTTTAAGTAGAGTTCATGTCTTTCTTGGGGATAATTCCATTTTGTTTTCATAATCTGGCTCTTTGTATTGCTGATTTTTCTTGAGGTTTTGCCGTAAAATATCTCTGTTTGCATAAAGTCTTAGATCTCATTTCTCTCTATCACTTTAGCTTTGACTCGTAAAGTCTCAACTTGTTTAGCGTTTTTTGTTTTTTTTTTGTATGTAATATAGTTGTTCACAACTGAGTTTGATGGTTTATAGTCTTTTTTTTTTTGCTTCTGAGCTTTTTTTTGTGCATATTTTCCCGATCTTTTTGTTCTCTTCTTCGGTTTAAGTGGTGCTTTTTTATTTTTTATTTTTTGATTGAGGATTTTGCAGCTACCAGATCTGTCAGATCTGGTTGTTAGTCTCACAATCTCATACCGTTTGCTTTCTTCATTTGGGTTAAGAGATCGGTGTTTTTTATTTCAATTCTTAGATCTATGTTTCTTTGATGATGTTTTTCTATTATGTTGATCTGATTGACTTCTAGATCTATCATCTGTTATATGTTGTTTTGATCTGTTCTAGTTTTCTTCCCATATTGGTTAGGTGTGTTTTCTTTAGATCTTTGATCATCTTCCCCCTTTGAAGAAAAGTGAGTCTTGGGCTTGCTTGAACGTCTTCCCCGTTTTTGCTTGTTTTCTGCATTTTGGCTTTTTATTCTTTGATGTGTTTTACTCTTACCTCTGTTGTTCGTTTTGCTTCTGTTGGTGTTGTGCTTTCCTCTTGTCTTCTTTCATAACGTATTTCCTTAGATCTGGGTTTTGGTTGTCTTGCGAATTCCTTTGTGGGTATTCCTTAGATCTAGTGAGTATCAAGATTTGATCTTTTAATGTATTTGTTCTTGATTTTACCAAGATGTAAGCTTTTTGTTTTGGCATACAGATGTTCTTGATCTTCTCCTTGTTAGTCCCTTTTTGTGTAGCAATTCATGTTCTAAGAATTGAAGTTCGGAGTTCGCTGTGCTTAATAGCTTCATGACTTCTTCTGCTCATGATCTTTCTAGTACTTTTCTTAAAGAACTAGATTGAGTTTAAGATGTTTATTGTTTTTGTTTGGTTGGATTCATGGTCTATAATTGCTTGTTCAAAGTTCCTTCATGTTGGGGCATTTTATATTGATAAACTTTCATGAGTTAGAGTTTTTTTTTTTTAACTTAGCTGGGCAGTGTCTTGGTGAGACTCCAGTGACAGTTGAATTAATAACCATGAATCTATTTCCGAAAGTCAGTATCAACTTTTCCAACTTTTATAGCTCAAATTCATAATGCCTAAAGTAATTTTAATGTTGCCAATGTTGGTTGAGCTTGGGAATATGTGGGTCTGTTTTCTTCATGACATGCTTTTTGGTTTTTAGCTTAAAGTAACAAACTAGCCTTTAGTTATTAGGATACAACAACTACTGTTTGTCCCTTTGGGGTACACCCAATAAAATCGGAATGCGCAGATTAGCAGGGACCCTGCCCAAGGATGATATGCATATTTCAAGAAGTAATGAGAAGAGCTTTGCCACATATCTAGTATAAGCAAAATTTTACAGCATATCAGGTATATTTATCCTGCTATTTTCTTAATAATTTTGTCTTTTAAACTTGCATCTCTTAAATAAGTTTGGTAGCTTTTCTTTAAGTGATATTATTCTATTTTTCTTATTTATTATTACTTTATTCTAATTAATTAATTATTTATTTATTATGTATTCTAGTTATTTTATCACATTATTTATTTATTTATTTATTTATTTATTTTTAAAATCCTCTTGTCACATTTGCATATCATTTTTACATTTTTAATCTTTTGACCTGCATCATTTGTTCATTGTTACATTTGCAGGTGGGTCTACCGGAAATAACCTCTCTACTATATAGGGGTAAGACTGCGTACTATCAGACCTCTTCAGACCCCGCTTTATTACGAGATTTCAAACTGAGTGATGATGATGAGGAAAAACTTGAAATCTCATTCAATCAAAAACCCGCTCAAATCATATTGACCTTAATTCTCATTTAGTATAAAATCCTCATCATTGAAAAGAGCCTCATTATTACCATCATTCAAATTCATTGCCCCAAATGACTTATCAATACTTGCTCATCCAAGATTTTCTTCCAAGTCACTCTTATTTATCAAACTCAATTTTTCAAAAGTCCAATCCGCCAAAAGATTGATATGATGAAAACAAATTAGATCTACATAACTACTTATTATATTAATAGTCCTAGTAAACAATAAAATTCAATTATTAAAAAATTACAAGAAATCATATCCAACTTATTAATGATAATAACATATCTCTCTCAAAGCTCTAAATTGTATTAAATAAAGACCAAGTTGTTCAATCTTCTGTGCTCCAATCTATTCTTTTTCTTAGAATGAGTGAATTCAAATGTGCTCCAATTCCTTTCATATCCTATTATACTCATGCATTGACTTAAAATTCAAATTGTAAACTTCTGCAATTCTGAAACACCACTTCCAAATTGATCGTACTAAACAACCGTAAGTCATAAGATAATAAAACTCACATTATAAATGAAATAAATTGATGATTAATTTTCAACAATTAACAAAAAATATATACATGGATTAAGTTTGTCTCTTTGACGAATAGTAATTGGCATCTCAAAATCACTAGAAGCGTCCCTATAAATTTCTATTTGTGAGCTTAGGAGATCTTGCATCATCTTATTATCAACAATTATTGTAATATTCATAGTATTCCTATATTAGTTTCAGCTTTCTTTGTAAAATTTAGTCTAAAATAGACAATAAGATTCAAAAATGCCCCAGCTGCAAACAACAGAGAGTAAAGTTGCCTTTTCCATCTCTTATTGATGACTTCAAGATAAGATGTGTACAAAGAAGACCTTTTTTCTTGGATCGTCCTAGATTGCTTCATTTTCCCTCTCCATGGTATCATACAAATAACTTATTGTTGTCTTCTTATCGTTATTTGCTAGATGAAGTGCCCTCATCCAAGACTCACAAACTCAGATGATAAATTGACATTGGGACCAAAATTCATTATCTTTTAGTATAATTTTAATAACCTCTAATCTAACATTAAACCTAATATGCTGAGATGCAACCCACTAGTAAACATTTGTTTCAACTCTTTATTCATCATAATAAAACGCTAAATAGATAAAAAAAAATTAGTTTCAAACCTAGTAATAGCATATCGACACAAATTCTTATCATTAGTGAAATCCTTTCTCATTAAATTCAAGATCTATACACGATTGTAGACGAATTTAGTCAACTTTTTTCTTTCTGCACAGTCTCGTCACTAATAGGAAAATACCTATCATCTCATATTTTTTCAACATTAATTTAATGCAATGTGTAGTATAAGGAGACTGATAAAAAGAATTATACTTGCTTTGTAATCTCCTTCCAGCTGCGTTATAAGCAGAATCATTGTCAATAATGAACTTAATAATTTTTTTGGGTCAACTTCATTCACATCTTCATCAAATATTTCAAATAGAGTACAAAATTTCAAATAAGGCTAGATCCATCAGTAGACTTCAAAAACATTATCCTTTTTGTATAATAAACTAAAAAATTTAATAATAGTCTTATGTCTTCTATTTGTCTAACCATCGCATATAATTTTTCTTTTATCCACATAACTTTTTATTTCATTAACAGAGCTACTCAAAAGTTTACCTCTATAGTCATCAATTGAAGGAGATTTATATCATAGACTGTAAGAGGTAATAACATCTACCATAGGATGATAATAATAAGATAAGAAGCATTGAATGATATACTTGAATCATACCACCATCTAACCGTTGCCATATCCACATTATGACTCGCTTCTCTATATTGTGAGGCACTAAGGATTGAAGGTCGAGCTATAAAAGTTGTTCTTAGTGTAAAAAAATTAGATACATGTCTTCTTATTTTCTTAGGACCAGGTGCAATATTTCCTTTTTGTTGAGTAGGAATACTACCACCTTCATCATTTTCATTATCATCATGAATACCAACAAAAGAACTTCATTACCAATTTCGTAATTCAATCTTTTTCTGACATCATAACTCACTTTCTTACAAAGCTTGACACCACCTTTGATACCATCTAAATGCTTCTTTAATTTAGTAATTTCCCTACATTTCAAATGCTTGTTACAATACAAAAAAATAATATGGTTTTTCATTCCAGAAACCAATCTAGCATGAGCCCAAGTTGGATTGTTGAATCTTCTTATATTTGAAGTGATTGAATTATAAGCGTACTTAAAACTTCCCTCCAGTTATCTGTAAAAATAGATAGACATATATTAAAATTAACTTAGAACTTCGTATCAAAACCAAGTTGTGTATAATAATATCAATAAATAACAATTGTATCATATATACATGTAAGTGACCTTTATAAACTTATATAAATGATTCCTTAAGAAAATTTGATGATTAAGCACATTCTATCTAAAGTTACAACTCACAATTATAACTCATTTTGGGTAACTATATAATCCTACCATAAAGTCACTATTATAACCATTTTGTATGATTACATAATTCAGCTATAACTCATAACCTTGTGTGATTACATAATTTAAACGTAAACTCATAAGTCATAAGTTATATCTTACTCATATAATTCAACTCTAAAGTCATAAATATAACTTATTTTTTATGATTATATGATTCAAACACAAACTCACATCTTTAACTTAATTCATACAATCATATAATTCAAGCTAAATTAACTAACTCATTTTTTCTATTAAGAAATCAATTTATAATATGTATAACCTATTTTATAATAAAGACTAACATTTAATTTAAAATTTATCAAATTTCAAACAATTACACAAAGTTTAGTTTTGTATTAAATGATTGAATCTCCAATTTTTATAATCTAAACAACACAAATAACTAAACACATCCAAAATTTCGAATTTCAAATACTATAATTCTATTTAAATTATAAAATCCTTAATCTTATTCCTTAATTTTCAAATTTAAGATAAAACCAACTCATCTATTTGATATTCTCAATTGCCAAAATGCAATTCCAAACTCAAAAGTCATAATTCAGTAATTCCACAACAATAACTCAATTATGAATTAACTTATCAATTCACATTAAACAACACAATACTACACAAATATTTTAAAATTTCAATTGTTTAAGGCTGAATCAGAAATTTAGGCTGGCTTGAGGTGAATGGCAATTGCAATTTGCAACCTTGAGGCAGGCATATGAGGCAGGTGACGTAGGCAGGAGAGGTAGGTTAGGCAAGCAGATGAGACGAGGTAGGCAAAAAGGGAAGAGATCATTTGTTCCTCTTCCCTTGTTCCTATCCTGTGCCAACGTATAATATCCACTCATTTAACTTTGTCTTATTTATTTATTGGTAAACGTGTGGACGCTGTGTAAGGGAATAGAATAGAGAACAGAATAGGAATAGGAAAAACGGAACAGACGATCTTGTTCCAAGCAAATGAGGCAAGGAAGGCACTAGGCAGGTGAGGTAGGCTGTAGGCAAGGCAACACAGTGAGATCATAAGAGTGAGAGTAGAAGTAGTAAGAGGCGGTGTGGTTGGGTTAGTGGGGAGTCAAGACGATGGGTGGATTTAAATAGTTAGGTTTTTTTTGTTAAATTTACAATTTATTCCAATATTTCCAATATTTTAAAAAAATTTACAATTTAGTCCAATATTTTTAAAATTTTACATTTTAGTCTTAATATTTCACCGATATTTCAATACCGATTGACGTTAAAAAATGAGTGGGCACTGTAACATTTTCGACCGGTACCACCCAATATGGTACAGTACCTACATCACTGAGCACAAGCACAAAAAATCATTAAAGCAAGTCTTTGGCATTTTAATTAAATACCATTGTTTATCCAAAAATGGAAGGTTGGAATACAAATACAAAACCTTAAGTAAAAACAATTTCCTCTATGAATTAACGTACATAATATTCTCATGGAATATTAAACTACTAAGGGACTTAATCATTTATCAAGTTATATTGGAAAATGTTTGTGTCCATGAAGCCATAATTGGTATGAAGAGGGTGAGTTATGCAAGGATTTTGCTAGCTGTGTCATGGTGTATTATGAATGACTTATAAAATATGCACTAGGCAACTTGGGTTTTAAAATTCAAATTGGTTATGTGAATTGTGTATAGCTCAATAACATTTAGGAATCATGAATTCACAAAGAAATGTGATCAAAATAATATTGTGTATAGATTATGGAAGAACATTTAGGTAATTTGAATTGTTTATAATTCAAAACATGTTAGATTATTTGTTATATTAGTAATCATAACAATGAGATTAAAATTAGTTCTATAAATTGTTAATTTGTTGATTAATTTATATAAAACATACAATTTACTAATTATTATTTGTGGATAAAAGACATTTAACATATGATTAATTATTTAAATATAAGATTTAATATATAACTATATCATTTAAGATTTAATAAATAACTATATCATTTATTATTTGTAATTAAGCTAAGAAAATCAAATGTTTGCATTTTTATATTGTTCATTGTTGTTATTAGGAAATAAATATTAAAAATATTAATCTTATCTTATGAGTAGCAATTTAGTAAATACACATTCACCATCTTATCTTATGAGTAGTTAAATACATAGTAGAAAATAATATGTGAATTTACTAGAATACTCATTACTTATCATAATATGAAATTGTAAGTGTTTAAATCATTTTTATGATGTGTATTATCATAAAGAAAAGCCATGTTTCCCATGTTTTTTATCATCAAGATAGATGTAAAAGTCTTTCTAGAATCTAGATAAGCTAATAATTAAAAATTGAATTTGAATAGTTATGTAATGATATTATATACAAAAAATTATTTTGAATATAAATTTATTAACTTAATTTTAACACATATCTTCAGTTATTTTTTTAGATAAATTGAGGGCAGTTCAAGCACACCTAATAATTAAGTTGTTTTATAAAGATTTAATGATCTAGTTTAGGCTTATGCTAGATTGGCTCCTGAAATGAAGAACCATACCATTTCAAAGGTGGGGCAATCACCAGAAGGATTTACCTAGGGTCATATGTGAAGTAAAGCCTTGTACAAAGGTGAGCCATGACACGAAATGGAAAATGAAGATTTTACTTGAAGAATATTAGCATAAAAACAACAAAAGACAAAGGTTAAACTATGAAATTAGTTACGAAAGTTCTTTTTTCAATGGTCAAGATGATAGTGGAGATGTTGAAAGTGGTAGTGTTCCTATCCAATAAAAGAGGAATGTTGCACCTGATGTAAGGAAAAAAAGAAGATAAGTGTCTAACTTTTTGCACCATAAATAACTCCTAGAGCTTAGCCTTTAATTCGTAGTGCTTTACAATCTAAAAAAGCAACTCGAAATGTGGACATAGAAATGGCTAGATGGTGGTATAATTCATGTGTATCATTTAATGCCAATCTTATTATTACCAGCCTATGATGGATGTTATTGCCTGTTACAGTCTGAGATATAAGGCTCCTTTAATTGAAGATTATAGACGTAAACTTCTGGGCAACTCTATCTATAAAATAAAGAGTTATTTGAATGAAATAAGAATGACTTCAGCAATGTATAAATGTTCAATCATGAGTGATTATTTAACAAATAAAATACATGAACCTATTATCAATTTTTTGTTTATTCTACCAAAGGGATAATGTTTTTGAAGTCTATTGATGCATTTGGCCTTGTTAGAAATGTTGATACTCTATTTCAGATATTTAATGAAGTTGTAAATGAAATTTGGGCCATAAAATATTGTTTAGTTCATTACTGATAATGATTTTTTTACAAAGCAAATAGGAAAAGATTGCAAAGTCGGTATAATTCTTTTTATTGGACTCTTTGTGCTGCATTGATAAGACTGTGCTAGATATTTTCATATCATTGATAAGACTGTGCAGAAAGCAAAGTAAGTGACTAAGTTTATCTATAATCGTACATGGGTCCCAAATTTGATAGGGAAAGATTTCACTAATGTTTACAATTTATGTCGTCTTACTATAATAAGGTTTATGACTAATTTCTTATCACTTTAGTGTCTTGTTTTGATGAAGTAAAAGCTGATGCAAATATTTACAAGTGATAAGCGGGTCAATCACAATATGTCAAGTCTAATACTAGAGTTGAGGTTTCCGAAATCATAATTAAAGATCGTAAATTTTGATCTCAATGTCAATTTGTAACATGAGTTTGTGAGCCTTTAGCAAGAGTATTTCGTCTAGCTAATAATGATGAGAAGTTAATAATGGGTTATTTTTACGATGTCATGGATAGAGCGAAGGAAGCAATCAAGAAGAATATGAAAAATAGGTCTTCTTTATACACACCTTATCTTGAAATCATCAATGAATGATGGGAAAGATAACTTTACTCTTTGTAATTTACAACGGGGGCATTTTTTAATCTTAGTATCTATTCTAGACCAAATTTTATAAAGAAACTAAAGTTAATAGGGGAATGCTATTAACTATTACAACAATTATTTCCCACGAGACGATGCAAGATCTTCTAAGCTCACAAATGAAGGTTTATAAGCATGCTTTTGTTGATTTTGGGATGCCCATTGCTATTTGTCAAAGAAACAAGCTAAAATTGGGTATATATATGTATATTTTTCACTTTTGTTACTTGATAGAAATTAATCATTATTTTATTTTGTTTATAATATTACTTTTAATATCTCACAGTTGCTTGATGGGATCAATTTGGTACTAGTGTTCCAAAATTGAAAAATCTACAATTTAAATTATTAGTCAATGTATAGGTGCAACAGGGTGCGAAAAGAATTGAACAACATTTAAATTCATCCATTCCGAAAAAAGGAATAGATTTGAACACAAAAGATTGAACGACTTAGTCTTTGTTCAATACAATTTAAAGCTCCAAGAAAGTTATGTTATCATCATTGTTAAAATGAAAAAAATTTCTTGATAACTTAATTTGATTTGTTTATTAGGAATATTAATTAACAAGTATTTTTGTTGTAACACCCACATACCCCCTGGGAGGATATGCAGATGCTATATAAAACAGAACCAAAGTAACCCAATACATACTAAAACATTTCTAGAAACTCAAGGAGCATACATTTCATTCATCATTGGTTAGGTCATACTCAGAACATAATATTCACATTATACTTATTACATACAAGCCTTAAATACAATTCCAAACTATATTAAGGTTTTTACAAACCATTAAACAAAGTACAAAATACAACGTATCTCGTTACATTGAGAACAACTAAAAAAACTGAACATTTCTAGAACAAAACATAATCTTCATAGCCACTGCGGTTGCTATTGTCCTAGTCTTCAAACCCTCCTATCTGAACCTACATGGGGCAAAACTACCGTGCTAAGCATAAAGCTTAGTGGGGAATAAACTAAACAGGATATAAGTTGACAACTATTTTAAACAATCATCTAAACATTCACATATTGAAAATCACGTTAGATAATAATCAATGTTTACTTATCCATTTCCAAACCGAGCCAAAATATCATGAATCTCATAACAAAATAGAACATATCAGAACAGGTCATATATTTACTTCAGTGCAAAACTCTCCAATTTCAAAATTGAATATTATAATATCATAGTAAAACTTGTTTGTAACAAAACAAAATTTGCTTATTGATAGGTGTGCATTAGGATATTTTTTATGGGTAATTGACATGTGTTTTTTAGCATAATTGTTGTTTATTGTTCTAGTTTAGGATTCATTTTGTATGTTTTCATTAAGTTTGATTTCCACTGTTGTTCTTGTGTGTTTGATGCTAATTGAGGGTAAGAATTGACTATTTTTATGTAGGAAAGAAGAGGGAGCAACTTGGAGGTTGAACAAAAGATCAGAGAAGAGTAAACAAGAAGACTGCATCTGTGACAAATTCCCACGTTCGTGGGAGTCATGAAAATTCCCATAAATGTGGGAATCATAGAAGAAATGAGGAGTGCATCTATGTGTAATTCCCATGAATGTGGGAATTGTAATATGAGGCAATCTGCGAGGCTTTATTAAACCTAGTATTTTTGGACTATAAAAACATCATTAAGCCTCCATCTTTAGGGGAAATGACACCCACCTATGGAAACATCATCCTTAAGTGAAGAACATATGTTTGAAGCATTGAAGAAGGATTGAAGACAAGGATTATCATCAAGATTGGCCAAAATAGCACATCAACACCAAAATTCCATATTTTGGAAAAGAAGAGAAGGAGTCTTTCTATTCAATTTTCTGTCATTTTAATCTCTTCTATTCTTTGTAAAAATGGTTTATTTGATTGTTGATGATGTTATGGAGACCGTGTTAGGCTGATTTCATTTTAGGGATTGCTTTTGAATTATTTTGTCAAAACTCCTATTTTATTGAATTGAATACAATTGTCTTTGTTAATTGTTGTTATTAATTGTCATCTTGCAACTGTTGGACCAATGGTGGTTGACAAATTAAATCCTTCTATGTTTTGATAATAATAAAATGTATAGAAGTGGTTAAGAAATAATTTCAGGTATTTTGGATTGATATTCAATTAAAGAATTAATACAAATCAAGTTTGAGATATTCAAGAGATAGATAACGTGTAAGAGATTATGTAAGATCAGATCATGGATGAAGGGTTCAAACTAGTATCTCAACAAACAAAGCTTGAAGATTATGTAAAATCTGTCATGAGATCCAGCACTAGTCGACTATAATGTGGCAAGTCGACTAATAATATCAGATCTGTCAGTTCGTGCCAAGATAAGTCGACCAACACGTTGCAAGTCGACTAAAAACGACAGACCTATAAGGTGGATAAATGGACTAGTCGACTATCAGTGTATTAGTCGACTATTCTCAGAGCGGAGAAAAAAGTTTTAAAAAAACGTTAGTGATAGTCGACTGATACTTTGAAGACAAGTTGACTATAATGTACTAGTCGACTACTATACCTTAACTAGTCGACTATCAGGTGCAGCTGAACAAAATCTGACTAAGTCAATTGATTACAAACGGGAAGAAAATCATACTACAACGGCTATGAGCAATCTACAATGGATAGAAGATTTCCACAACATCTAGAAAGCATCTGGAAGCCTGCAAATAAATATTGGAACATCAAATGATCGTTATACTAGTCCAAAGAAAAGAAAAGTTACATAGTTTCATTGTGATTATTGTGAGTTGGGTGATTAGAGGAAAATCACTTGAGAGGTAGGATTTGTGCTGAAAAACAGATCGATTGTGAGGTGTAGCTTGAGCCGGAAATCAAGTGGTGTTGAAAAGTTCACACTGAACTAAAAAGTGTGTAGTAAAGTGTTTTGCCAAAATCCTAAGTGGGAGCTTAGGTAGAGGACGTAAGTCTTAGCACCGAACCTCTATAAAAATAGTGTTTGCCTTTCTTCCCTACTCTGTTACATTTCGATTTTGATTATTTATTTTGTGTGTTCTAATTCTTTGTTTTTTTGTAGCACTTTACGAAGAAATTTTAAAAGATCTATTCAACCCCCCCTTCTAGATCTTTCTCAGCAACAAGTCGAGAGAGTGAGTGAGATGAAATTCATGTAGGATTGTACAATGATAGTTGACGACCTATATATTAGCAATCATCTTGTTAATTAAATAGTTAGAAGAGAGATCTCGATTAGTCAATTGATCACTTATATGATAGTTTAATAACTAGTTGAATCAATAGAGTCATTGGGTAGGTTGAGAGATCGTTCAATCGATTTCTGTTAATTCGATTAGGGACAAATAGCTACACCTTGAAAGAGGGTAATTAGTACATTCAGAAATCTAGGATGAGACACAATTCAATCAATAAAATAGGAGGGAGACAAAATAAGGAAAAAGTAATCTCTAGCATTTAGATTCTTGAATTCAGATTTTTCTGCAATTGCGGTATTGTCCATTGTTTACATTTGTATTTTAATTTTAATTTAATTTTCTAGATTATTTACATTTAATAATTTCGTTTCTTAAACAAAATTGTGTCTAAATTAAGCGGTGCCTAGGCATCAATCCCTGTGAGATCAATATCCACTCTTTTTAACTACAAGTCACGACCCATTCACTTACAGTTTTTGAGCGTAAAACAAGTAGATAAGTTTTACCATCAACAAGTTTTTGGCGCCTTTATCGAGGATTGATTGTTGAGCATCTTGTTTAATTTAGATTAATTTGATTTAAGAGTTTTGATACTTTTCCTTGTGTATTTGCAGGTGCATGAACACTAGGAGTACTCAAAGATCGATAAAAATTAGTAAAGAAGAAGTTTGGGGCATAAAGTAAAAACACATCAAGCATCTTAGAATGAGGAATAACAAATCTAAAGAGCTAGATGTCGAGAATAAATAGAAAGAACAATGATGGAAGATAACTATTATAGGAACTTTTGCAAATTACAATGAAGTGTAGTATGGTTGGGGAAGTACCGATTCTTATTAGAACACGTAGACTGCGGGATGACAGAACTATCCAAATTTTTATTGGTCCAACAATTCAAGTACTCACATTGAACATCAAGATCTATTTAAATTTCAACAAGATCAAATTAGAGCGATGAAAAGTAAGTTAGACAAGTTTATGGAGATGTTTGGTTCCAAACTGGTAGCTCAGGAAGAGAACCAGAGGAGGATGTTTTCTAGCCAGGATGCAAGTTAGAAGAGAGTAGAAAAGAAATTCGATCAAATTCTTAAAAATCATGCCACTTCTATTTACATCCTGGAGATTCAAGTAAGACAACTTTCCCATGATTTTGCAAAAAAAGTGTGGAAGAATCTCTAAGAAATATGGAATTACATCAACTAGAGTAATATGAGGCTATCACACTTAAGAATGAGGAAGAGCTAGAAGAACTAGTGGAGCACCATACTGAACCCTGCTTTATTGAAGAACAAGAGACGAAAAAGGAGATTGAAGAAAAGAATGCCAACTCTCCCTATTATTCACCAGTTCTTGATATACTAAAGGTGAACATCCAAAAAGCTTGGGTAGATGTTCATGAAAAGAATTATATCTTTTGGATTGATGATGATCAAGAAACATTTAACATGCATAATGTATCTAAGAATCCAAAGGACAGTAGCTCATTTAAGACAATTGATGTGTTCAAATCTTCTGAAGAACAAACGGAAGAAGAACAAATGACAACAGACATCAAGTTTGAAGAAGTTATGAAAGTCTCTATTTGTGAAGAGGAAGAAACAGAGAAAACGAAGGTGATTAAGGAAGAAAGAGAGCAACTCACCTTTGTATAGAACAAACTGTTTGATTCGATGGAAGATTCAGGGAGTTTTATTATTCCCTATTTCATTGATAGATTGTTAATGAAAAGGACATCGATGAAATTAATTGGTTTGCTCAACTTTGTCAATATTGTCCTTCTATTCATTTTGTAATTTGTAGCTTACTTATAGGCTAAAAAACCAATTTTGAATGAAAAAGATGGAAGTAAGCCTCTAATAATTGATCTGGATGAGTTTCCAATGAAATAAGAGCGTCGAGCTACCAACATTAAAAGAAGTGCTGCATGGGAGGCAACCCATGGAATTCTAGTTCCTTTTGATTTTTTTGTTTACATATTTGTTTGTTTGCTTTCTTTAGTTATAATCATTTTTTAATTGAGTCTTATTGATGTTCATGTTGATTTTGTTTGAATTTCAACTTGTTTTTTTTCAAATTTTTTGTTGATGATATTATCTTGAGGTGTTTGTAGGATTTAGGATCATGAAGAATTTATTTAAGCTTGAAAGAAGGTTTGAAACGATGAGGATCACTAATTCCCATGTTCGTGGTAATTGAAGAGAATCCCATAAGCATGGGAACTCTCTCCAGAAAGTTTCCGGAGAGAAAAACCATGTCCGTGGGAACTGTGGTAATTTTGGAGAGGAATCCCATGCTCGTGGGAATTGTGGGAATTCCCACGAGTGTTGGAATCCCATCCGGAGGGAAACTTAAAGTTTTTCTCTCTTTTTTTCTCTCACCCTAATTTCAAATTTTCACCCCCTCTCTCTCTAACCCATGAAATTCTCTCCTCCCACTCTCTAACACTCTACAATTTTCCTTAGATTCTTGGTATTTTCTTCAATTCTTTCATTGTTCTTACAATTTTTTATCTTTTCATGCATTAATCATTCAAAAATACAAGGATTTAGGTCAAAATTTTGCTCTTTCTCTCTCTAAGTCCAATTTCACTCTTGCTCTTTTATTTTTGCAGATTTTTCTTTTACAATAGCGCCGAAGAAGATGATGGCTCGGAAACCTTGATGAATTATGCTGTCAAGTTTCTAGTGATGGAAAAAGCAATATGGTGATAACATATCGATATCCCTTCCTGATTTACTCGAGAGAAGAATGTACGCACTTTTGTGATTTTAAGGATAGGGGAATAATCACTCCTAGGTATTTCGATTTTGAATTGTTAGAGGACATAGGAGTGAGGACAAAGATTGATTCACTAGCTGACAATATGGGGTGGAATAGTTTCATTCGATGTGACATGCATATTCACCATATGATGATAATTGAATTTTTCACTACTATCCCTTATACCCCAAAAAAGGACGTCTTTTGGTTTAGATTATTCAGTGTTGTGTATAAACTGAATTATAATGTCATGCGTCATCTTTTCGATTTCCAAAATACAAAAGTTTTAGATGATCATCCTGAAGTTGATATGGATTCCTATTGGAACATTTTAATAGGGGAAGACAGTTTTGATTCACGCAAAGCACCAAATGCTTTAATACATAGTGTCGAACATTTGATGTTAGACAAATTCATTTGTTTAATTGTGCTTAATAAAACTGAAAATAGTAAATGTTCAGCTAAAGAACTTTTCTTCTTATGATGCATGGATCACAAGGTTAGAATCAACACACCTTTTAGAATTTTTATATCAATTGTCAGTGTTGTCAATAAGCAAAGTTCATATTTTAGAATGGGACACATTGTTACTACTTTAGCTTGCTTTAATAACCACAATTTGGAAGAGGTGTGTACAACTCCCTATAATATTTTTGACATATCGTATTTGAGTCGTCTAGAGATTATGGAGGTCCACTTTATGGAACTCTGTAATCGTCAAATGCATGCTGCAATTAAGAATAGGAGAAGCATCAATACAGTCGTGTCCCGCCTATCCACATTTCGAGGAACTCAAGATCCAGAGGACGAAGTGGAAGTAGCAGAACCTAGCACTCTATAAGAGGCCGACCAACTCCTACAAGCCCTTGAACAAATAGTCTCTAACCAACAATGGTTGACATCTCAACTAAATGAGCTCGGTACACAATTTTGGACAGTATATAAGGAGCAGCGTAGCTTAAAGAAGAAGTTCCTCAACTTTTGTAGGAGGAACAATTTTGAAGCTCCTGCGCCATCACCGTCACTACCATCATCTGAATAAGATTTTCTTACCCTTTAAATTTTAAATTTTATTATTTCTTTTGTGTGATTGCATTTAATTTCTTTTGTTTAGTTTTAATTTCTTTAATTTTGGTGTGAATTCATTTTGGTTTATTTGGTTTGTTATCATATGTTGATTTCAATTTTTTGTGTTTCAAATGTTTTCATTGTTTTATTTGGTTTATTGTCATTTTCACTCACTTGGGGGTTAACTTATCAAATTGAGGACAATGTGATCTTTAAGTGTAGGGAGTTGACATCGACGTTTTTAATTGCATTGTGTTGAGTAGGATGCATATTAGGCATATCATGTGCTTGGTGTCAGTAATGGTGTTTTTTGTTAGCAACGAAACTACACTTGAGTCACTCTGATAAATATTTCCATGAGATTCTGTCATGTTAGTTGGAATTAGATTGAAAGCATGCTTGAACTCAGATTAAGCTACTTAAGTAGAAAGTGAACCATATAAAGTGATGAAAAATATTTGATTACATAAGCTTAGTCACAAATAGAAATTTGAACAATAAGGTAGAGTAGAGATGCATAATGAGTTTTCATTTGATCTAAAGTGACGATTGAGTCGTATGACTCCATCTAGAGTCATTTTATTTCCTTATGTATTTCCATAGGTTACTACCTTTAGAACTTACTTTGAATCGATTTGAGTCTACTGGATGCATGCTTAATAGAGATGATCGAGGCCTTTTTTCTTGCTTTAACCCTTGGCTTAAACGACCCATCTTTGCATAATCCTTTGCTACCCCCATTGAGCCTTAACCTTTTGTTTCTTGAAAACACTCAAAATTTTAACACTTTAAACCCCATTATCCTACCCTTTCATAAGCTTAGTAAAGTATTAAGTAAAACATTGGTTGGGATTATGAGAAATTTTTTATAGAGACAAGTTAAGTATATTTCGACCTGTGGACTACATTGTATATAGTACTAGTTTTGATTCATAGTTCTTACATGTATGGAGAAAAAGAAAGAAAAATGAAAAAGTGAAAAAGAAAAGAAAAGAAAAAGGGAGAACAAGTGAATAGCATTAACAAATGCAGAATATTAGCGCTTTTTCTTGTTTTAACCCTTGGCTTAAACAACACACGTTTTCATAATCCCTTGCTACCCCTATTGAGCCTTAACCTTTTGTTTCTTGAAAACACTTGAAATTTTAACACTTTAAACCCCATTGTCCTACCCTTTCACGAGCTTAGTAAAGTATTAAGTAAAACATTAGTTGGGATTCTGTGAAATTTTTTACAAAGACAAATTAAGTATATTTCTGCCTGTGGTCTACATTGTATATAGTACTAGTTTTGATTCATAATTCTTCCATGTATGGAGAAAAAGAAATAAAAAAGAAAAAAGAAAAATAAAAGAAAAGAAAAAGGAAGAACAAGTGAATAGCATCAATATGTACAGAATATTAGTTATATTTGTATATCTTATAGTTATGTTTTGTTATCCCATTTTATCCGTTTTGCACTTTACTTATGCTTGTGCTTAACCCTCTTTCCCCTCTTTTTACCCACCTTAACCCTTACTAAATTACAACCCTAAACAAGTCCTTTTGATCTATTTATGTATACAATAATTGTAGAGGAGAATTGGTATATTAGCAAGCCTATGGTAGTGTAGTTTCCTATAAGAAGTTTAAGCAAAACACTAACCCTTAAACACTTGAGTGAAATCAATGAAAATCGTGAGGAAGATTCATTTTTGCATCTTTACTTATCTCTAAGTGAATATGCCAATTGTGAGTTTGCTTGTGCACACTAATGCAAAAAGTAGTTATGATATTTTATTAACTTGATATTTGAGTTAGCTTGAATTTGAGAGATTGTATGCTTTGATCTTTGTAAAAATGAAGTGGTAGAATTGATTGGTTGTATTTATTTTACTTTAGGACAAGCAAAGATTCAAGTATGTGTTGGATCGCGTATGTCCCGAGTATTCACAATACGCTGCGGAAGAGACCATAACACAACACGATGTATAACTGAAAACATATAGGATGCGCAAATATACCTTTTGACAATGATTGGTGGTTATTTTTTGGATTCGTAGACACTGCTACACGTGAATATCCTCTACCGGTATTCACACGAGTATGCACGATCTGGGCTGTGGCTATCGTGTACTAGCACGTCCTGAAACTCTTTCCGAATGCCGCACGCACTTCTTTCGGATGGTGGCTAGGGTTTTGTATTACAATGGTGTCTCTTTTTTTATGAGACCTAAGTTTCTTTATTTATAGAGAAAACCTAATCCCATTAAAGCCCAATAAGTTTTGACCTATTATACCTCATATAATAAAATCCCGACAACTTAATTCACTCTAGCCCAATAAATATATCCATAAATATTTATTCAATGCCTAATAAATTAGGCCCAAGAGAATAAGCCCAAATCACATCACTCTTTGTGTGTGACCCTGTA
>JANZXR010000170.1:11663180-11676625 GCA_027575705.1 Erythroxylum echinodendron | reverse complement strand
ATGCATGTATATATAAAAGGAATACCTCATAATATATTATTAACAAGTCATAATGTTAATACATGAATCACAAATATTCATTGGCCTAGGGCACATTACTAACAGTATGGGGATGTTGATAGGTATGCATTAGGATATGTTTTTATAGATAATTAGCAAGTGTTTTCTAACATAATTGTTGTTTATTATTCTATTTGAGGATTCATTTTGTTTGTTTTCATTAAGTTTGATTTTCATTGTTGTTCTTATGTGTCTGATGCTAGTTGAGGGTAAGAATTGACTATTTTTGTATAGGAAAGAAGAGGGAGCAACTTGGAGGTTAAACAAAAGATCAAAGAAGAGAAGACAAGAAGAGTGTATTTGTGACAAATTCCCACATTCGTGGGAATCACGCAAATTCCCACAGACGTGGAAATTGTAGAAGAAATGAGGAGTGCATTTATGTGTAATTCCCATGCTTGTGGGAATCATGTAAATTCCTACGGAGGTGGAAATTGTATTATGAGGCAATCTATGAGGCTTCATTAAACCTAGGGTTTTTGGACTATAAAAACATCGTTAAGCCTTCATCTTCAGGGGAGACGACAACAACCTGTAGAAACACCATCCTTGAGTGAAGAACACATTTTTGGAGCATTAAGGAAGGATTGAAGACAAGGATCATCATCAAGATTGGGAAAAATAGCACATCAACACCAAAATTCCAGATTTTGGCAAAGAAGAGAAGGAGTCTTTCTATTCAATTTTTTGTCATTTTAATATCTTCTATTCTTTGTAAAAATGGTTTATTTGATTGTTAACGATTTTATGGAGACCATGTTAGGCTGATTTCATTTTAGGGATTGATTTTGAATTATTTTGTCAAAACTCCTATGTTATTGAATTGAATAAAATTATCTTTGTTGATTATTGCTCTTAATTATCATCTTACAACAAATTGAGAGAGTGAGTGAGATGAAATTCGTGTAGGATTGTACAACGAGAGTTGGCGACCTATAGACTAGCAATCATCATATTAATTAAATAGTTAGAAGAGAGATCTCGATGAGTCAATTGATCACCCATAGGATAGTTTAATAACAAGTTGAATCAGTAGAGTCGTTGGGTAGGTTGAGAGATCGTTCAATCAGTTCTCGTTAATTCGATTAAGGATAAATAGTTACACCTTGATAGAGGGTAATTGGTACATTCAAAAATCTAAGGTGAGACACAATTAAATCAATAAAATATAAGGGAGACAAAATAACAAAAAAGTAATCTTTAGCATTAAGATTCTTGAATTCAGATTTTCTGTAATTGCGGTATTGTCCATTGTTTACATTTTTATTTTAATTTTAATTTAATTTTCCATATTATTTTCATTTAACAATTTCGTTTCTTAAACAATGTTGCGTCTAAATTAAGCGGTATCTAGGTATCAATCCCTGTAGGATCGATATCTACTCTTTTTAACTACAGGTCAAGACTTGTTCACTTGCAATTTTTGAGTATAAAACAAGTAGATAGGTTTTATCATCAACAGTTATTTCCAAATAGAGCTCAGATGTTTCAGATCAAAGCTTATTTATATCAGAACTAAGCATATAACAAAATACAAAATAAGTTAGTCTGTTAACCCTTTATACAAAAATGGGTAACGGGACTAATAAAGGAAATACCGTGATCGATATCACAGAATAGGAGAGACTTATATCTCAATAAAAGGAGATACTAAAGTGTCAGTAACAGGATACACCAAAGTATCACAAGAATAGTTGCAGACCCTTCTACGCATGCCTATTTACCCACGTTTAGGACTTAACAGTTTTAAAACAAAATTTTCATATGAGGGACATATTGCAACACATACCTCTTTTTCCCATTTTGTTCAACTTGACATATTCATTGATTTTCAAACAAACTAACATGTCATACAACTACAAGTATGTGAATGATGTATCAATATAGGTATTGAGTATTCACAAATTAGGTATATTCACACAAATCGAAGGCACTTCAAATACAATCCCAACTATCAAACTCCTCAGACAATGGATGGTCCATTATTATCACAATATTATCGCAGAAATTCCCTATTCGCATACATCCATATTTAATTCATAATACATAAGCCTTTGGAACTCATTCATTCATGAATACACCAAGCAATTCAACATTGTATACCATACATCCTTTACATTATTATCTTAATTAATCATACATAATTAAACTAAATATTATGCAATTAACCTTATAGTCATTAATTGCACAAAATCTCATTTGTTTTTACCTTCCTAACCATTTCCAACAATTGTGGGATAAGGGGCCCAAAAACTCCAAACAACTGTTTTCATAGGACAAGTTTGGGTCAGTTTTGTACAGCCATTTTGATATAGAAAATGAGGTTTTTGGGCAATAGGTTCTTCTAAACAATTGTTCCCCTATGTCTTAAGTTTCTATAGTACAACAATCAGACCATTTGGACTTCTAAATCATAAGATATAAGTAAAATATCACAAGCTGCTCCAAAACAGGGGCAGCATCAGGTAACCTATTTCAATCTCAATTTACAAGGTCATAGAGCCAGAATTAAGTCAAAGTCTCTTCTAGAGATATTTGGATCTATGTCTTAGGTTTCATAGGCAACTAAAATCAAACAATTTGGGGATACTTAGGCTGAGTTATGACTCAAACAATATCACTGACTCAAATAAACCCTAGAGGAAAATCCACTACACAATGCTCTCTTGTCATATTCAACCAATTCTATCCAAGATAACACCAAAATAATAACAAAGCAACATCCCAGCAACAATACCACATCCAAATGAATCTTTATATCCATTCAATCACATACAAATACAGAAATCAACTAAGTGAAGTCCCAAACTTTAAAATTGACAAAGTAATTCTTCTAATGTTTTTCGTTCCCTTTCTCATTGGTTTTGCTTGAATCACTAAGTGAAAAATGATGGGATGAAGAAGCTGGAATGAAGAGGAGAAAAACATGAAGTTAAGCCAACAAATTTCGTCCATCTTCCTTCTCTATATGCCTTTTCATGAATGTTCTAGTCTTAAACACATGTTTCAATCTCATTGGTCCATATGTCACAATCTTATTGGACCATATGTTACAATCCCATTAGACCACTTGTTACAATTATATTGGACCGTATGTTGCAATTCTATTGGACCATGTGTTATAATTCTATTAGACCATGTGTTATAATTCTATTGGACCATGTGTTATGATTTCATTGGACACACATGCTTTAATCTTATTGGTCTATGAGTTAACTTTAGGAAAATTGCATATTAGTCCTTCTTCTTCCTTTAATTCCCACATTTGCCTATGATATTATCAATTATTTTCATTCCCCTATGTCTTAATTTTCTAATTACATAAATTTCATGCAATTTGGTTAATTATATTGGGAGTTATACCCTAAAAACCACAGGCTGTTTGAAAACAAGGATAGTAGCCAGAACTCAACTTCAAACCAGAATTCAAAAATTGTAGAGGCAGAATCAGATTTATATTCCTTCATCAAAGTTGTAGATAAATGTATCTATCTACATTTTAATTTAAAAGAATCCCATTTTGATGTCTACAAGTCAAGATATAGTTGAACTACCGAAGTATGTTTAGTAGTTAAACCAAAATTAGCATATAACCGTCATTTTTCCATCATTCAATTCTTATCATCTTAACACATATTCATGCCAATTCAAATCTCATAACAATTGTATTAATATATAATGTCAAGTTCAAAATTCCCTTACATGTTTAATTTTGAATTCCAACTCTAAAGAATAAGCCAATTATACATGTATTGCCATAAATATGTAACATTTCATCTAGGGTATATTTTAGGGCCTTACATTTGTAGATCTAATTTACCTTAACCAATCGATCTTTTGGAAAATTGGGTTTCTGAGAATAGATGAGAATAACTTGGAAGATAATTTTGGATGTGAAAGTATAGACATGTCATTTGAAGTAATGAATTTAAATGATCGTGATGATGAGACTCTTCTCAATGATAAGGATTTTGTACCAAACGAGAATTAGAGTCAATCTGATTTGAGTGGATATTCGATTGACTAAAGTTCCAAATTTTCATTTCTCTTCTTCTTTTCATTTCACTTATATTTGATTTTTGTTTTAGGCTTCACTTCTAGTTAGTAGTTTCCTCGACACAAACTTTTGTTGTAAATTGTAATACGTAGAGAGTTATGGATATTTATTATTCTTTTTTACTCAATGTTTTGCTGTATTTATTATTATCAAATTGTAGAAATTTTTTAGTTGAAACTCATTTCCCTTAGCCCAAAATATAATCAGGTTATTGATACTAGGATCTTCTTTGTCTACAGTAACTTTCCCCTTCCTTGAACAGTAACTTACCCCTTTTAACAAGAAACTAGTGACTCATTAATAGCTTTCTTCTTTGAGAAAGTCCAATGGATACTCCTATTGGAGGAAGCTCAAAAGTATCCTCTATCCTGGAGGTCTAATAGGATGTAGGTAGCTTGTTCGACTCTAAGTTCCCTTCCATTTGCAATTCCATAAAAGTGAGTAACTCTTGAGGTAAAATTTTAGTCCCACAAAATGAGGTTAACAAATCCTAAAGGACTGCGTTATCAATAGAAATCCCCTCCTAAAAGTCAAAAATTTTCCACTATACCTTAGTGAATGAGGTAGTATCCCTACCTATGGAGCTGCTGAAGATAGAAGCTAAAACTTGGTCTTGCAATTTAATTGGTTTCTTCATGAATAAAAGATCTTCATTTTCTTAGGTTCAAGTTTGGGCTCAATCCAGTTGTGGAGACAATGGTTTGGATAAAATTCTATTGACTGAAAAGGATACCTTATATTCAATCATGGAAACTGGGCCTTGGCACATTGAAGGACAACCTATGTTTGACTAAAACTTGTTTCCGTGTATATAACGGATAGAAATGGAGTACAATTCTTTCCCAAATGGATCAATTTCCATAATGTTCCACTGGAATATTAGACCTTTGACAAGATAGGAGACTACTTATAACTAATGGGAATTAGGGAATCAGAGGAGCATAGGGAGATTGAAATTGTAAATAAGCAATAGGACATTGCAGAGGTAGTAAGGGATGCTTCTAAATTCACTGAAGTTTTAGAACTAGGAAAAGTAGTAAGGGACTAGACTTTTTGAGCAAATTCTGGTTAAGACTGATAAAGGGAAAGACAATAAAAGTATGACAGATGACTCTAATGATAAAGAACTAGTTGATGGGGAGGAACAATTCTAGGAAATCCATGAAATCAGTTAAATGGAGATTTTTTCGAAGAAATCCACTCCAACCTCAAATAGGAAATTTGGTAGAAAGAAGAAGAAGGCCAGGGATGTTGGTAATTCCTTTGATCAAATTTAGCTATTATTTTTTAGAATGTTAGGAGGCGAATGAACCTCATAAAAGACAAGCAATAAAAGAATTATTTTTGGAAAATAAACCTTCAATTTTGGGATCACATGAGACTAAAGTCAAAGCTCATAAATTTCAAGAATCCATTGGGGCTTAGATGGATTATAGGATCCAATCATCAACCTATGATAAAGGCAAGGCTCAGGTTATAAATCAAAACTGCTCTAACCAATTCATCCATTTGGTGTACAAGAAATTAAATTCCTCAATATCCTTTGAATTGTCAATCATATATGCCTCTAATTTTGCTTTCCAAAGAGCCAAATTATTGGAGGACCTTGCTTCTATCAAATCATCTATTTTTTAGTTCTTAGATTATTGCAAGAGATTTTAACTGTGTACTTCATCCCTCGAAAGCAAAAGGATATAGAGTAATTCACAATACTCTATGTAAAGAGTTAGCGACCACCCTAGGCTTGTTGGATGTATTTAACTTAAGATATGTTAGTTATCACTTTAATTGGAACAACAAACAATAAGGCAGGAGTTTCACTAGGATCAAACTTGATAGGTTTTTGTTAATAAAGCTTGGACATGTTTATGGCCTAATTCCTTTGCTCATTTTTATTCCCCATTATACAATGATCACTCATTTGTGGAGGTTATTGATCCAAATGGTAATGTCTCTGACAAAAATCCCTTCAGATTCTTTAATTTCTTTATTCATAAAGAGGGGTTCCAAGACATAGTATGGGAGGTTTGGGAGATCTAGATTCCAGGATGCAAGTCTTATTAGTTTATAAGGGAACTAAATATGTTAAACGTTAAGCTGAAGCTCTTTCTTAAGGATATTGTTCCTCCTTGTGCTCAAAAGTTGCAGGCTGCAAAGGAGAAGCTAAAAGGATTTATGGGATCTTTATTATTGGGATCCTAACGACATAGATTTGAATGAAAAGGAACTTAGGGCTCTTAAGGTGTATACCAAGGCCCTTCAAGAGCATAGTTCCTTATGATTTGCTTGATAGAGCTAACCAATTATTTATAGATAGAATTTCTATTTAAGGAATGGTGTATGACTATTAAAAGGGAATCTTTATTGGTGCAAGTGATTCAGAAGTTCTTATGTTTATCTCTTCCCAAAATTCCCCTATGCAAATAACTTGAAGGACTTTCTCCCCATCTCTTGCTTCAACATTATATATAAAGTGATTTCCAAGTTGTTTGCATTAAGGCTGAAGGGTATTTTGAAGAATTTAATCCATCATTATCAAAGTTCATTCATTCTAAGTAGATCTATTTTTGATAATATATTACTAATTTAGGAGGTATTGGGGGATTATGATCCTAATGAATCCATCAAGAGTTGTGCAATCAAAGTGGATTTTTCAAAAGCTTTTAATACCATCAGCAATAACTTTATCTTATGTTGTCTTGAATAGTTTGGCTTCCTTTACAAATTTATCTCCTAGATTAATTCTTACATTTTTACTACTTCTTTCAACATTCTTATAAATGGTAATGCTAGCATTCAATTCAAGGGTACTAATAGGATTAGGCAAAGAGAACCCCTTTCTCCCTACCTTTTTGTTATTGCTTTGGAAATCTTTAATAAAGATTATTATGAAGAGCATCAAAAACAGCATCAACTTTAAGTTTCATCACAAATGCATAGAATTAAAGCTTAGTCATTTAAGCTTTGAAGATGAATTGATATTTTTGTCTAGAGTCGAACCTTCTTTTGTGTTAATGTTGCATAATTCTCTTTAGGAGTTTTGTAGGATCCCAAGGATAAGAATCAATCGACACAAAAGCATGATATACTTCTTTTTTAATGTGAAATATCTACAAGGTTAAGGTTTTTGGAATGTTTGAATGCCCATTTTTTTAACCTTTTAAATACCTAGGAGTCCCCATTTCCTCTAAAAATCTAAGATACCAAGACTGTCTTTCTATTTTGGAAAGTTACAAAAAAATAATCAATGCCCGGCAAAACAAGTCTTTGTCTTATACAGGGAGACTTTTACTTATCTCTTTTGTACTGAGGAGTTTTCATGTCTTATATAGGGAGACTTCTACTTATCTCTTCTGTACTGAGGAGTTTTCATACTAACTGGAGTTTCCACCTATTTCTTCCTAGGAAGATCAACAAGGAGCTGCAAAAATGTATTAAGAACTTAATGGGAACAGCTTTGTCGGAGTAAGCAGGTAGGTGGCTTGGGGCTCATTTCCTTACTGATGAGTCAAACAATGTTAGTGGCAAAAAGAATATGGATATTATTTACTAATAAGGAGTCCCTATGGTCTAAGTGGACAAATGACTTCTATCACAAGAACTCCAGCTTTTGGCCGACTGAAGAAAGGAAAGAATATTGTTGTTTCTTCATTCAAATGCTAAGGAAAAGCTAGATTGTTTATCCTCTTATGAAAACTCACATTGGGAATGGTCTATCTTCTTGGTTTTGGTTTGGCAACTGGGCAATTTGTAGCCCTTTAATCCTAAGGGAGGATATTTCATCTCTAATAACTAAAATTCCTATTCAAACACAGGCCAAGGAAGTTATCCAGTAAGATAATTGGTCCATTGAATTGAGGGGTAATGATAGAATTCGATCTTACTTTCTTGAATACTTTCCCAAATCTTCGAGATATGATAGTGGAAATTGGTTACCTAACAGTGGCAAAGAGTTTGCTAATGAATCTTGTCTTAAGGCTATTAGACAATAGTAGCTTATGATTCATTGGTTTAACATTGTTTCGTAAGATGCTTGGATGCCTAAAGCATCTTTTGTTAGATGGCTAGCAGCAAGACGCAGATTGAAGACCAAAGATAGGTTGACTGGTGTTAATGATAAGTTATGTCTACTATGTAATCCTTGTACTGAATCTATCAGTCAACTGTTTTTTCAATGTGAATATGCTAATGTTATTTGGAGCAGGTTGTAGCATATGATGGGGATGTAATATCCATAACAAGAGTGGCAAGATATACTCAAATGAGCTAATAAGCTTTACAGAAGGAAAAAAGGAGACGAACTAGATATCAGACTTTGTATAGCATGTTCAGTTTATTCTATTTAGAGGGTAAGGAATAATAAGTATTTCAAGATCTCTAAAAAGATATAATTATGAGCTAGCATACAAGGTTTGTTGTTGGATTAGGGAAATCTTGCAATTTCATGATAAATAAGGAATGAGTGCCTCGTTAAGAACAACATGGAGCTTGTAACGAATTTGCTTTTTGATAATCTTTTCTTATGTTTTTTTTTGGAAATAAAAATTAAATTAATGAATAAAAAAAGGTACAAGAATAGTAGACAATAATCTTTTCTTAAATTGTTCTAGAGTATAATGTGTTTTATATATCAGCGTTGCAGCATGATACTTATCCTTGCACGTTGCTCTACTTGATGTTAAATTTTTAGCTTTAATGAATTTCTTCAAATTAAAATAAATATATTTTTTAAGTACTTTGTATTTATCCTTAAATTTATATTTATATGATCTTTTTTAATACAATATTTTAAGTACTTTATATTATCCTTAATTTTATATTTATATGACCTTTTTTATATTAATTGTAACTATTATTTATATGTCAAATATTTAAAAATTAATGTATAATTATTATTTCAAAATTTTATCATTATAATGTTTAAAGATAAGGTAGATGCAAAATTGTAAATCATATAATACAATATATTAAAATTTTATTTTGAAATTTTAAAAAATTTAATGATAATGCATCAAAATTAAATCCGATACCGGCATTCATAACACTGCTCTCACTATTTCTCTCTCAAATTGCTCGCTTCCCTACATTCAATTATGGACTTGACCTCTTCGCCCTCTGCTTACGACCGAAAGAAAACGAAAAGGCTCCGACACTCTTGGATCGGCACATATACTGATATTCATAGCAAATGAGACATTAAAAGCCATCATTAAATATTGCAAAAGCGTTCCAGATTCTGACAATCTCTTCATATAGTACAAGAACCAAATTGCGTAAAAATTATCGCTAAACTGTTAGGTAGAAAGACCAACTTGTTTTCCTTTTTGCAGATATTCTATTCTTTCCTAGTATTTCTGGACCAAAAGAAACATGGTTAGAACCACATTCTTCCATTGACCAATCCCTATGCCATCTCAAAATCCAATAATACATCAGGTAGCCGAAGTAGTCAGCGTCAACAAATTTGGGTAGCAAATATCTCCATCAGAATAACATCTAGCGAATTAAAACATGCTCTTTTTCCGGTAGTGATTTTACAAAACAGCAGAATGCTCGAGTGAGTAGAAGACAAAAGCGTTTCAAGGGTGCTGGGAATTCGACTGGATGTTCAAGATCTGTGAAATTACGAGCTTAGAAAGCTCACTTATTGTAGACTGGACCTGATAATCATCTGCCTGCTGATGCCAACTTGCTGACTGTGAGCTTAACCGACTGTAATCACTCGCAGCAACCCTTGTCTTTGTTGATCTAGCTAAAACTCGCTCCAAATCTGACTGATACAATGGCCTTGGGACCTGAGAAGAGAAACACAAACAAAAAAATTCAAGGTTTTTCTACAATTTCAAACAGCTGAACAGGTGAAAGAGTCGTGTTATGCATAACTTTTCAATAAACAGTATCTCTCGCAACTTCTTGAAATTCTCTTAGACCATCCTTTTGTATAAATGTACAGAAATCAACTCCACAGCTTATCCACAGAATGTCAAACAACTTTGCTAACGAGTCAACGCTGATTACTGCTATAGATTATTGAAGGAACGAATGCAAATCACAATTTTGAAAGTAAAAGTTGAAGTATATTTGCCTTAACTAACGCTTCAAATCAGTAAATAATAAAGCGTCTCCAATATAAACTAAGCGGAGGAAGGTTGAAAGGATAGCTATCTTTACAGAATAGTTTTTCGTTGCAATGGGAAAAAGAAAAAAAAACAAAAGAAGAAACGTAAAAGATGAGCAAACGGATGATGAATGAACTCACACTTGATTGTTTCCCCTTCTTCTCCTCATCCAGTAGATCCCTGATAGGAAAATAAGCTGCTTGTTTGCAAAGTTCAATAAGATCAGAACCTGTATAACCCTCAGTGAGACTAGCTATATGATCCAAGTCAATGTTCTCTTCAACCCTCTCCGACTTCAAAATGACCTTCAATATTTCAGCTCTCTCCTTTCGATCGGGCATCCCAATCTCAAATGATTGAGGAAGACGTCTAAGTATTGCTTCATCGAGTTCAGATGGACGATTTGTAGCAGCAAGAACCATCACACGGGCATGTTCTGTAAGATCCTATATCAATGAATATACCAAGACCAAGCTAGTTCAACTAAATAATGGCATCGTGGTTAATTGTGCAATTCAAGTGCAAAATATATCAGACAAATTAACAATATAAAAAGGTAACCATGTAGGAGTGACTTACGGTCCGTAGTAAAGCCATCCCAGAGAGCCATAAACTCGGTCTTCATATTTGCCATTGCCTCATGATCTGTTGACCGACGCTGCCCCAAAAAACTGTCCACTTCATCAATAAATATGATAGCAGGTTGGAGTTTATAGGCCAGGCTAAAGACAGCAGCCACTGCAATGACATAACAAATACCAAGGGATATGTTTCAGTGACATCAGCTATTACATAAATTTGGCACCTCATAAGTGAAGTTTGCAGGAATCATGCTTAACTATACAGAGCTAAAGATACAACAAGAAGGTAAAACATAGTCCTAACTCACCAAGCTTCTGAGCATCACCAAACCACTTGCTCATCAGATTCGAGACCCTCACATTTATGAAAAGAGCTCCAGACTCTTTTGCTATTGCTTTGGCAAGCATGGTCTTCCCAGTGCCTGGGGGCCCATAAAGCAACACCCCTTTCTGGGGACCAAGAAGCTTTCCGTGTGAAAAGAGTTCCGGTCTCCGCAGCGGAAGAATCACCAACTCATAGAGAGCTTGTTTGATATTTTCCAAGCCTCCTACTGACTCAAATTCAACATCGATGTGATCTGGATTTATTACATCACAGGCAATGACATCCTGCCAATATGCAAGCACAGAGATGAAAAATGATCACAGAAAAATATCATATCATAACAGAGACATTTAACCTAGACTTTCAACGCTTTATCTCCAGGACATAAATTGTATTATATCAGAAACAAGATGTGGACCGTCTGACCATTATGTAATCGCCACTAAATGACTAAATGTTTCATAACCCAAGGAGAAAATAAATGCTTCAGAACTGTAGGATTATTTTTCCAACATCAGAAAAAAAAAAATCAATGCTTGCTATTCTGATTTACCAGTTATACCCTGAATGTTACTGCCAATTCTTTGCAAGTATAAAATCTCTTCTCTTACCAGCTGTTCTTATGACAAGTGACAAGCTATTAATTCCCAAAAACATGATAGCTCATCTGGTAAACTCGTTAAAGATTACCTCAGGGTATACCACTATACAACCCAAACTACCACTAGACAGCTGCCCCCTGCCAAAAATTGGCTATGCAACATTAAGTTAAAAGATAAATGAATAAACAAAAGAAACCAAAATCCAAACCGCCATTTCCGAACCCTAAACATCAATTTTCTTCCTTTGTCACCGTTACCTTTCTGATAAAATAAAAAAAGTATCACACACACCCAATTGCAGGTACCTAAATTTGTGCATAATAACAAAGTAAACACACACGCACAAAAGAATATACAAGCAAAGAAAAGTGGGAATTGGGTCGAGCACCTCGTAGGGATTAGTGTGGATAAGGGGACGACCCAAGCGTTTAGCAATTTCCTTCTTGTGCTCAAGGGCCTTCTTGGAGGCTTCCCTGTTGGGGTCGAGATGTCGGAGCCCCGCGAACAGAACCAAACAGCTCAAAGCAGCACTCGCCGCATATAAAACCAACTCTTGCAAAAATCCCGTTTCTGATGAACGCCCCATTCTTTCTTCCTCTTATTTATCTTCCTTGCAATAATTCACCAAAAAAGTTGGAAAAGGACGAAACTTTATCTTACCCAAAAAGTAAAAAGGACCCAGCAATAATCAAACACAGACGCGCCTCTCTTGTTCAAGTACAAACGACGATGGTGGAAGTGTTCATGTGGGGAAGAGATATCTTGTGTTCTTGGAGAATCGGAGATTATGGACGGGCAACGGGGCAAGCTTCCTGGGGAATTTGTGAACCAAAGCAAGCTCATTGTTGGCGCTTGGGCCTAATACCGCTCTGCTGTGTCCATCCAAAGGCTAAGGCCTGGACCATTATTTCTTTTACGGACAATAGAATTAAAATAAGTATAATTTATTCTCATAATTAAATTTAAAATATTTTGAAATTACTTATTTTAAAATATATAATTTTAAAATTATTTTTAAAATAATAGAAATGTTTTGTATATAAAAACTAAAATTTTCAATACTAAATAATTTCATTTATGCAAATAAAAGTATATTAAAATTGGAAATTATTTTTAATTTGTTAAATATAATATATATAGTTAAGAAAGATAGGAAAGAGACATGACACCACAATTTTATAGGAGAAAAATCATTTTAAATATTTTCACCAAATTGAATTTTCTCAAGAATTGTAAAAAGTCTTTAATATAATAATAACTTAATAACACAAAAAATTGAATTGACCCCAGTACAACTTATGACAAAAAACTCAATACTTTAACAATAAAGCCCTTAAGGTCCATCTGGCTAGAAGGTTTAAAATAGAACAGAGCGTAATGTAACACACTTCTATAGTTGAGTTAAGAGTTTCATAATAGAATGAAATAGAATAGGATGGAAGATGAGGGTTTCATTACGTTCCATTCCATCCTAAACAATGAAAATACGAAACCTCCGATTTGGAGGGTTTAAGATGAAACGTAAATTAATAAATATATACTACTTAATATACTCTCAATAATTTTTCTTAATACTAGTTATTTTTTCTAATCCTAACTCCTTGTATATAATTAATAATATTTCTATATTATTTCTCCTTACCCTAATAATAATATTTTTATATTATTAATAAAAATTGTATATAATTAATAATAAAATAA